>OZ026528.1:0-5000 GCA_964019695.1 Loripinus fragilis | reverse complement strand
TGCAATACGTTTATATATTTACCCCCCTCATAAATGTAAACGGACTCTGATCAATCCACTGAATGCTTTTATTTGTCCTATCAAAGTTAGCATGCCAAAAATAGTAAGTGAGTATGATCAGGAAATACCATAATCAAAAACGCAGACAAACCCATAGTGCTGCAAAGAAGAGCCACACAGCAACATGAGACACCACGAAGACTGAAAGTGAAAAGGCTCCTTCCCCACTAACTACTTTATAAGGTGTCGCCATATCCAACAGCTTACAATTCTTAAAGTATTTGTGACAGAAACAAGCAGCTTGCAGGCCCTAAACAGCCAGCCATCAGTTATATTGAATCATGGCATCTAAAATGATTAATACTCACTTCAAAGATTAACAAAACAAACTACTGACCCCAACTTTTCCAAAAGGAATAGCTGACCATGCAACGCAAATGACATAAACAACATTGGGCTACGTTTCCGGAAGCAAATAATCTATTTTGATAAATATTCATTGGCAGCAAAAACGACTGTTTGCATCATCTGGGCACCACCAGGACACCATTTCTCAACCAAATTTTGCAACTTTATTTAAATAGTAAAAATATGGTAGATGTATAAAACGCTCACTTTTGAAAAATTGCCACCACAATTTGACTGCACAACGAGCCTAGAAATAGTGTAGGTGGTCCGTCCCAACTGTTTATTAAGTGAAACACCCTCTGAAAGAAAAACTAGGTGAATCAAATTTTCAATTTTTTAGTGTGAGGGCAGGAGTGATTTGGACATTTTAAACAAATATCTTCGAATGTTAGCGTAAACCCAAGTAATGGCTGATACTAAAAATAAATTCCTTTGTTCTTTCTGGGACAAACCTATATGTTAACCATCAAATGTACACTCAGATGTTTATTCACCTTAACCATTACCCTTACATCTTTACTAGATTTTACTATTTGATTGTTGGTAAACCAAGATGTTAACCAATCTCAACCATTACCTTTACACCTTGACTAGAGTTTACTTTTTACTGTAAGTACACCCACATGTTAACTAACCTTAACCATTACCCTTACACCTTAACTAGAGTTTACCATTTGACTGTAGGTGCACCCAGATGTTAACTCACCTTAACCATTACCCTTACACCTTAAATAGAGATTAGCATTTGGTTGTTGGGTTAGGGTTAGGGTTAGGGTTACACAGATGTTAATCCACCTTAACCATTAACAGTACACATTTTCTAGAGTTCACCAATTGAGTGTATGTACACCCAGATGTTAACCCACCTTAACGATTACCATTGCTCCTTTACTAGAGTTTACTTTTTGACTGTATGTACACTCAGATGTAAACCCACCTCAACCATTACCTTACACCTTTACTAGAATTTACTTTTTGACTGTAGGTACACCAAGATGTTAACCCATCTTTACCATTACCCTT
This sequence comes from Loripinus fragilis, assembly GCA_964019695.1. Taxonomy (NCBI): domain Eukaryota; kingdom Metazoa; phylum Mollusca; class Bivalvia; order Lucinida; family Lucinidae; genus Loripinus; species Loripinus fragilis. The sequence goes on along the minus strand of OZ026528.1, from coordinate 3,569 downwards.
GTAGCTACACTTCGATGTTAACTGACCTTCACCATTAACTTTACACCTTTACTATAGTTTTACTTTTTAACTGTAGGTACACCAAGAGGTTAACCTACCTTAACCATTACCCTTACACGTTTAATAGATTTTACTTTTTGACTGTAGGTACACCCAGAAGTTACCCTACCTTAACCATTACCCTTTTAGGTACACTCCGATGTTAACCCACCTTAACCATTACTTCTACACCTTTACTAGAGTTTACTTTTTGACTTTATGTAAACTCAGATATTAACCCACCTTAACCATTACCAATACACCTTTACTTAAGTCTACTGTTTGACTGTCGGTACACCCAGATGTTCACCCACCTTAGCCATTACCCTTGTAGGTACGTCCAGATGTTAAGCCTCCTCAACCAGTACCCTGAAATCTTAACTTGACTTTACTTTTTGACCTTAGGTACACCCAGATGTTATATCTACACCTTTACTAGAGTTTACTTTTTGACTGTTAGAACACCCAGATGTTAACCCGCCTCAACCATTACCCTAACACCTTTACTAGAGTTTTCTTTTTTACTGTAGGTACACCCAGATATTAACCTACCTTAACCATTACCTTAACACCTTTACTAGAGCTTACTTTTTGACTGTATGAAAACTTAGATATTAAACCACCTTAACCATTACGCTTACACCTTTACTAGAGTCTACTGTTTGACTGTAGTTACACCCAGATGTTCACCCACCTTAGCCATTACCCTTGTAGGTACGTCAAGAGGTTAACCCTCCTCAACCATTACCCTGAAATCTTAACTTGACTTTACTTTTTGACTGTAGGTACACCCAGATGTTATCTCTACAGCTCTACTAGAGTTTACTTTTCGACTGTAGGTACACCCAGATGTTAACCCGCCTCAACCATTACCCTTACACCTTTACTATAGTTTACTATTTGATTGTAGGTACACCCAGATATTAACCCACCTCAACAATTACCCTTACAACTTTACTAGAGTTTACTTTTTGACTCTACGTACACCAAGATGTTAACCCACCGTAACCATTACCTTTACACCTTTAAAAGAGTTAACATTTTGACTGTAGGTACACCCAGATATTAACCTGCCTCAACCATTACACTTACACTTTTACTAGAGTTTACATTTTGACTGTTGGTACACCCAGATGTTAACCCACATTAGCCATTATACTTGTAGGTACACTCAGATGTTAACCAACCTTTACCATTACCTTTACACCTTTACTAGAGTTTATTTTTTTCTGTATGTGAACTCAGATGTTAACCCACCTAAACCATTACCCTTACACCTTTACTAGAGTTTTCTTTGGACTCTAGGTACACTCAGATATTAACCTACCTTCACCATTACCTTAACACCTTTACTAGAGTTTACTTTTTGACTGTACGTAAACTCAAATGTTAACCACCTTAACCATTACCCTTGTTCACCCACCTTAGCCATTACCCTTGTAGGTACGTCCAGATATTATCCCTTCTCAACCATTACCCTTACACCTTTACTAGAGTTTACTTTTTGACTGTAGGTACACCCAGATATTAATCTTTCTCAACCATTACCTTAACACCTTTACCAGAGTTTACTTTTTGACTGTATGTAAACTCAGATGTTAACCCACCTTAACCATTACCCTCACACCTTTACTAGAGTTTACTTTTAGACTGTAGGTAAACCCAGATGTTAACCCACCTCAACCATTACCCTAACAACTTTACTAGAGTTTACTTTTTGACTGTATTTACACCAAGATGTTAACCGGCGGTAACCATTACCTTTACACCTTTAATAGAGTTAACATTTTGACTGTAGGTACACCCAGGTGTTAACCCGCCTCAACCATTATCCTTGTAGGTACACTCAGATGTTAACCCACCTTAACCATTACCTTTACACATTTACTAGAGTTTACTTTTTCTGTATGTGAACTCAGATGTTAACCAACCTTAACCAACTACCCTTACACTTTTACTAGAGTTTTCTTTGGACTGTAGGTACACTCAGATATTAACCTACCTTAACCATTACCTTAACACCTTTACCATAATTACTTTTTGGCTGTTTGTTAACTCAGATGTTAACCCACCTTAACCATTACCCTTACACCTTTACTAGAGTTTACTTTTTGACTTTAGGTACACCCAGATGTTAACCCCCCTTCAACATTACCCTTGTAGAAACACTCAGATGTTAGGCCAACTTTACCTATACCTTTACACCTTTACTAGAATTTACTATTATCTGTTTGTAAACTCAGATTTTAACCTACCTCAACCATTACCCTTACACCTTTACTAGAATTTACTTTTGACTGTAGGTACACCCAGGTGTTAACCCACCTTTACCATTACCATTCCAGATACACTCAGATGTAAACCAACCTTTACCATTACCTTTACACCTTTACTAGAGTTTATTTTTTTCTGTACATAAACTCAGATATTAACCAACCTCAACCATTACCCTTACACCTTTTACTAGAGTTTACTTTTGACTCTAGGTATACCCAGATATTAACCTACCTTAACCATTACCTTAACACCTTTACTAGAGTTTACTTTTTGACTGTACGTAAACTCAGATGTTAACCAACCTCAACCATTACCCTTACACCTTTACTAGAGTTTACTTTTGACTGTAGGTACACCCAGATGTTAACCCACCTTAACCACTACCCTTGTCGGTACACTCAGATGTTAACCCACCTTTACCATTACCTGTACACCTTTACAAGAGTTGACTTTTTGACTATGTAAACTCAGATATTATCCCACCTTAACAATTACCCTTACACCTTTACTAGAGTTTACTTTTCGACTCTAGGTACACCCAGATGTTAACTCGCCTCAACCATTACCCTTACACCTTTACTAGAGTTTACTTTTGACTCTAGGTACACCCAGATGTTAACCCACCTTTACCATTACCTTAACACCTTTACTAGAATTTACTTTTTTCTGTCTGTAAACTCAGATCTTAACTTACCTCAACCATTACCCTTACACCTTAACTAGAGTTTACTTTTGACTGTAGGTACACCCAGATGTTAACCCACCTTAACCAATACCCTTGTAGGTACACTCAGATTTAACCCACCTTTACCATTACCTTTACACTTTAACAAGAGTTTACTTTTTTCTGTATTTAAACTCAGACGTTAACCCACCTCAACCATTACAATTACACCTTACTATAGGTTACCTTTTGAATGTAGGTACACCAAGATGTTAACCCACCATAACCATTACCTTTACACCTGTACTAGAGTTTAAATTTTGGCTGTAGATACACCCAGATGGTTATAATGATGATGATGATGATGATGATGATGATGATGATGATGATGATGATGATGATGATGATGATGATGATGATGATGATGATGATGATAATTATTAAGATGATGTTTGTTGCCCATTTCCTTCCCCAGTCTTCCCAGCCTTCCCCAGTCTTACCCAGTCTGACTGAATCTGACCCTAAGTCTACATTTCCCTAACCAAAATTATCTCTGTGTTACCAAGCCTTCCCCAGTATTCCCCAGTCT
>OZ026527.1:94162197-94488197 GCA_964019695.1 Loripinus fragilis | reverse complement strand
CTGATCAGACTGCGCATATGCGCAGGCTGGTCTGAGCCTTTGCTGGTCCCACATACCACATTGTTGGAAATCTCATGCTGCTGCTCAATTATATTATGAAGAAACAAAACAAAAACATTGTATAACTAAAAAATAGTCGACTCTCATCAAATCATATGTAAAAACTTTCATTGTGACTTTGATTCAAGTCTCCGCATGTGAAACTGGGTAGGATGGTTTAATAAGTAGTCGGAACACCCCGATGACAGGGTTTCTAATACGATAGCTCATATTAAATCACCGCCAAAGGTTAAGGGATTCGTATTTTGTATGAGTAAACAGAACGCTTTAGACACGAACAATTTCTTTAAGCATGTGCATCTGAGAAAATTACAAACAAGGAAATTGTTGCACGCATAAATGTAGTAAAATGACACTTCGAGCGAAAACCGGTCTTCAGACTGTGTAGATACGTGTAGGTTAGTCTGAAACCAATCTGCACATGTTTGAGGGTGTACAGTGTAGAAGAATACTGAACCTTTGCTTGTAACAAGTTGGAATATCTAGCGAATAACACAGGCGCTAATCGGATGCACAGGCTGGTCTGCGTCTTCGTTTTTCGCATGGAACAAAGTCAGGTTTCCTCGTGGCGTGGCATTGGGGGAATTAAAGGCGATCTGCATGCGCAGATCCAGAGGTGGGACAGATGGTCCGACCTCCCCCCTGGAAAATCACAAAAATATAGGGTTTCTTAGCAATACTGGTCCGAATCCCCTGAAAAATCACAAAGCTACCGAGCCAGCATTCAATGGGCCATCATCGGCACGCCAGCGAAACGCCATTTAAATTGCGTTTTGCTGGCGGACCGATGATGGCCCGCTTATAGTGATATTTGGATTCTCTATTCCTTCAACAACTAAAAAAGAAACATTGTCAAAAGTGGACCCCCTCTGTCAAAACGTTCTGGATCCGCTCAGCATGATCTGTCCCGACGAAACTTGTCAGGTGCATAAAAAGACAATCCAAAATACATTAATTACTTCTCTCTGATTAGCTGTGTGAGCTTTATACTGAGGTTTTTGAGGCATATTGTATATAACTGTCACCGGAATTTTTTTGCCAAACCAGTTTTTGGCAAAATGACCTAGTACTTTTAGTTGACATAGAAAGCTAAAGTGACTTATTTCCAGTAGAATAGCCCCTACTGAGGAAATTCTATAGGTTTTTCGCTTAAAATCTGTAATGACCTAGAAAATATTCCACGACAAAGGTCAAAATCCCCGCGGGGATTTGCAAATCCCCGCGGGGAAAATATTTCCCCGCGGGGATTTTTCACCATCCCCGCGGGGATTTTTTCCCCGTGCGAAAAATTTCCCTGCGGGGATTTTCGAAAATTTTAAAACTCATCTTTTATTCATTTATGACAAGATCTCATGTTAATGGTGTGTAAAAATGAATGTCCACCAGTAATAACAATTTTTCATTTTTCCCCGCGGGGATTTTTTCCCGCAGGGATTTTTGGAGAAAAAATCCCCGCGGGGATTTTTTAAAACATCTGTTTAAGGGTCTAAAATCAAGCTTAGGTTCACTCTTGCAATCTGTTTGACACATTAGAGTATGTTTCAAGTATATATTAACATTTTGATATTCCCCATGGGGAAAAATCCCCGCGGGGATATTTCCCCGCAGGAATTTTTCCCCGCAGGGATTTTTCCCCATGGGGATTTTTTCTGCATGGCATTATTCATCCTGAGAGGAATTTATTCAATCATTCTGCATTTATTCACATTTATATTGTGTCTGGTATGGATCCAGCTCAGTTACTGCATGTTGTAGTGAAGCAAGCTGGTAAACTGTATTTTAGATTTACTTGGTCACAAGCCCAAAGACAGATTTTCACATAATGCTGTCCAATACCTGTATTTACAGTAAGCTGCACCTGTTAGGACCACCTGCTTGTGCCATCTCTTTATTCACTTTGCAAAGAGTTAGATCCAGATCAGGCCCTACATCTCAGGCCTGATCAGAATCCAAACAGTTTGACATTGTGGTGGTATTCCTGAATTTGCTTTGGCATAGTAATAAAACTAATATTTATATCAGCTAAGTATACATAAAACATTTGTCCACTTTAACAGTTTTTGTTAAATAGTTAAGAGGTAACATTATAATTTTAGCATTTTAGTTGTCGGCTGATTCCTTATAAAATTACTTTTTCAAAACAAATTCAGTAATACCAACAGAAAGACATACAGTTTTGATCCAGATCAGGCCCAAATGAAATATGTATTCATAATTTAGATGACCTTTTGGGCCATCTGTTAGGGTATTCTGTTGGTAGACTTTGAACAAAGTTTAAATCCAGATCATACTGGGCTGCATAGCACATGGCAGTCAGTAATATGTCTGACTACAGATGTATGTCTTACTGCAGATCCAGGGGTCGCAATTTCGATTCCAGTCTGGTCCCATAATTTTGTGGAGACTGATCATGAAAAAATTTCTATGGTTATTTTCCTCCATTCTGCTGATTTATTCAAGAAGGATTATTGTGTGAACTTTATGCGCGAAGTATTGGTTAACTGCTTGTTCAAACTTGCCCAGTAAAAAAAAGTGTGGTTAAGTGAACTGACTGTCCCGACATGACCATAGCTGTTGAGTGAGACATAAAATAACAAGGTAAACCAAACTAAAATACAAATCATACCTACACTAAACATCAGGCCTGATCAGGAACATCAATTTGACACCAGGACTCTCAGATGTTTATATTACAAACTGTATCCTGCATTGTGACAAGGATTTTTACAACCACACAAGACAGCAATTACTTTTTCCTTAAATTATTGTCTGCTCATACATTCAAATGCACTACAGACTGGATTTTTTCAATAAGATTTTTTCATGGAAGGAAATGTTTACAAGGGAAGCAGTCTGATCTGGGTCTGTATTGTTTGCAATATAAGCTAAATAAGAACATCTACAGACCAGGGAAGCAGACAAAAGTGGCTAAATAATGTTTTATTAGTCAGGGCAGGCCTTGAAATATCATAAAATAGCACTTGCCCTGCATCACAAAGTATTTGCATATATATATGGAAAAAAATCACTAGAAATATCAAAATTTTCACTTGCCCTGCAGCCTAAGGCATATGAAAATCCGAGAAAAAAGTGCTATTTTCCAGCCCTGTGAGGGCAGGGGAGGTTGACTGCTGCATACCCAATTCCCTTTAATTTGAAATGCAACATGACCATGTTCTGAAAAAGTTAAAATTTGACCTTTTGACTCTATCCCCCAGGGGGAGGGGGGTGGGTGGGGGTCTGAGGGAAAAATTATTTGCTACCATGTTGCTGCATACCTGATTCCCTTTAATTTGATATGCAACATGACATTCTGGAAAAGATGAAAGTTGACCTTTTGACCCTATCCCCTGGGTAAGGGGATGGGATTCTGGGGGCAAAATATTTGCAACAATGTTGCTGCATTCGTGATTCCATTTAATTTGATATACAACATGATCATGTTTTTAAAAACTTGAATTTTGACCTAGTGACCCCAACCCATGATTCCGGGAGACGTCGGTGGGCAAAATATTTGCTATCATGTTGCTGCAATAGTGGTTCCATTTAATTTGATATACAACATGACCATGTATTGAAAAAAGTGAATTATGATCTTATGACCCCACCCCCAGGGTCAGGAGGGGGGACAGCTGGCAAAATGTTTGCTTACAGTTCGTTGCATACCTAATTCCCATTAATTTGATATTCAACATGACCATGTTCTGAAAAAGTTTAATTTTGACCTTTTGACCACACCCCAGTGGGCAAGGGTTTATATTCAATGTTGATTCAACGTTGACAATAGATGTTGAAATAATGTTGAAAATATATTTGAATTTGAAACTTGAATAAATGCTGATTTATAAACGTTGAATCAACGTTGATATTCAAACATTGAATCAACATTGATATTTCAACACTGACTCAAGGTTGATATTTCAACGCTGAATCAATGTTGAATCAAAACTAAATCAACTTTGATTCAACCTCACCTTTAAATCAAATACATCAGGGTGTCATACCGACTGTGAACCCAGATGTTTTGTTTTTGGTTAAAAAAATTAGTTGTTTTTGTTTTTATTCATCAAGATAATCATTACATACAAAAATATTTAACAAAACAGTGTTGTCTGCTTATTATGTCTGCTGTGCATTTTAAAATTTTCTCTAGCATAATTTCATCATGTAAGCAAACTCTATGAACCCTGATCGGACTGCTCCTAAGCAGTCTGACCTGGGTCTATACTGTTTGCAATATAGATCACCAAATTTACTCCAAAATAATTTCATCATGTAGGCAACCATTATGAATCGCGATCAGACTGCTCAATGCTCATTAGACTGATCTGGGTCCATACTGTTTGCACTATTATATAGGCATTATATATAATTTTGGTCATTAACAGATGACAGTATTAAACAAAAAGTGTTGTCTGCTTATTACATCTGCTGCATCTATTTTCAATTTTCCCCAAAACAAATCTTTTCATGTAAATTAACACTATGAACCCTTATCAGACTGCTCCTAAGCAGTCTGATCTGGGTCCATACTATTTGCAATATAAGTCACAAACTCTCATCTGATTTAGACCAAAATAATTTTACCACATAACATATGTGACATAAGCAAACATTATGAATGTTGATCAGACTGCTCAAAGGTCTGATCTGGATCCATACTGTTTGCAATATAGGCCACAAAAATGTAAAGTATTTAACACAAAAGTGCTGTCTCCAATATAATATTCCAGAATAAACTAGATCATGACAATATCAATTCAAGGCACATACAAAATTTGGATAAAATCTTTAAAAGAGTTCTGAAGATATTGAGCGGAAGAGAAAAAAATATGATGGACAAACGAATGGATGGACGGAATGACAGACAACCCAAATCCTATAGACCCCCCCCCCCCCTTTTTCAAAATGGGGCTATAATAATACATATCATGTAAGCAAACACTATGAACACTGATCAGACTGCTTTTTAAGCAGTCTGATCTGGGTCCATACTGTTTGAAATATATAGTTCATATAAGAATATCAATTGCATGTAAAATATTAAACAAAACTTATTGTGCCTGCTCCAGAATAAATGTATGATTACCAAATATTCGTAATCAAACACTACAAGCCCGGATTAGACTGCTTCTATTCCGAGTCCATACTGTCGATACTCAAAATTTTTTCAATGAGACGGTTCTTTTGAGCACCCAAAATATATAATAAACTTTTGGATAAAAAATAATCACAAATTTAAGATGAAAAAAGTCACTAATCTGGACCTATAGATGCATGTAACCAAAGAAACCTTTATACCATATGCCAACAATGAAGGGTAATCCTCATAGTCTAATTGACACCAGCCTCCCCCCCCCCCCCCCCCCGACCCCCCCCCCCTGAAGATTGTTTTTATCTTAACAAACAGCGCAGACCCTGAGCAAATGCCACCTTTTGGTGTATTTCATATGGGTCTTCACTGTTTGTCAAAGTACCTGTTTACCGGTATCCAGAATGAAAAGAAAAGGGTGAATAATTTATAGTATACTATATGCATCAAACAGACCTCCAGATAAGAGTGTGTGAATATATTTTTATTTCTCATCAAAACATGTGTTGTGGGTACTCAAAAGAACCGTCTCAATGCTCTTTTTAGCACCCAAAACGGCTATTAACCCTTAAAGTGCCAAGAAAAAAAATGCATCTGAAAATGTTGTCTGCTATAGTCGTCTGCTGCAAATAATTGCCTAGCATTACTGACAAATTAAGTATAGAAGCAAACAGCATGGACCCAGAACAGACTGTTTCTATAGGAGCAGTTTGATCTGGGTCCACACTGTTTGCTATAGAGGCTTCTTAATCATTTCAGCAGACGAGAAAAGCAGACGACTTTTGTTGCAATTGGCGCTTTAAGGCTTAAAACTGATGGGTAAGAAAATATTAACAATTTTACTCTTTAAAACTATGAATCTAATCACTAATCTGGTGTCAGGTCTTCTGTTTCCTCAAATTTTTAGTGTACTAAGCTCTGAGTCCATTTTCTTTGAGTCATAGAATTTGAAAGAAAACAGCATGGGCGAGGAATTTGGCATAGTAAGAGAAAATTCTAAAGGGTTGGCTGACTGGAACTGACTGTTATTTCCTGCTGTGACCTGGTAAACTTGTCCTTCTGAATGATCCGATTAATATTGGTGAGCGGACTCTTTCTTCCCGACCCAGTCTGAGCCAATGAGGGATCAGACATGCTCCACCTTTTAATGCTGGAATGTAAAGGCTGGTACTTTGGTGCCTGTTGAATTTCTGGAAGTAAAGGGAGCCTCATAGGTTTAGATAAACAAAATTTTTGAGCATAAAATTGTAAATATTTTCTTATTCATCAATTTTAACAAATGTTTTGGGTGCTCAAAAGAACGGTCTCAATGAGACGGTTCCTTTGTGTACTCACAATATATGTTTTGGTTGAGTCTGAGAAATAGGAAAATTAATTTTTTGGTATGAACTCTTTAACTTAAGGCCTGAGCATGTTAAACCCATTACCAAAGTTTATACCACAGCTATTAAAAATTTGTGGCACATGCAAAAAAAAATAAAAACAAATAATATGTGCTATAATAAGTGATATATAAAAGAGTCATTTCTTTTACTTCTTGCCAATATACATATTAGAGAAAATAATGATTTTCCCAAACAAATAAATATACATTGTGGCTTCTCACAGGATCTAGGAGCAAAAATGAAAATAAAATCTTTCTGAAATCCTCTATCAGGGTTCCCACAGAAATTCAAAAACACAATTCCATGATTTTTCCATGATTTTCCATGATCAACAATGTAATTTCCATGACTATTTAATGCATGGCCTCCAACCTCAGCAGTTTAAGCGACATCTTCATTTCTTCACCACGCTGAGCATAAATGCAGAATGCAGCAACAGTGATGTATTTAAATAAGCATGTTTGTAGACCATGCATGCATTTTGAAATAATTAAAACTTGAAACCACCAGTAGCCAGAAAACTAGCTGTCAGACGCACAAGTTTTGTGTGTCTGACAGCTAGTTTTCTGTCTACAGGTGGTTTCGACAAATGATTTCACAAAATTCCATGATTTTTCCATGATTATTTAGGTTTTCGCAAACTCCATGATTTTTCCATGCATGAAACTTTTTTCGTGATTTTCCAGGTTTTCCATGATTTCCAGAGCTTGTGGGAACCCTGTCTATACTGATGTGATCATTTGATCCCAATTGGAAGAATTTTGTATTTATTGCATTAGGTGACCATCAAATGCTCAAACAAGTCTGAGCCGATTAGCTTGTGGGCCTAATGTTCACACATATTGTGGCATAATATGGATGTTCATGAAGGTTAAAACCCATACCAGAAATTAAACAGCATTGAATAGCTATTCATGCATATTTGAAGAATGGTATTACTGTGCAGATGTATCTCATTGACTGACAGTGTCCATCTCAATGCAAGAAAACCGGTCTTCAGGAATTGTGACCATGTAAGGCTCAAACCAGCCTGTTCAACTACAGAGACTAGCTAGAATCTTGAAGTTTGGGTACAGAAAGTGTTGCCAATTTACTTTCCAGAAAGCTAATAACAAAGGTGCTGATCAGACTGTGCAGATGTGCATGCTAGTCTGCACCTTTGTTGTTTTTCATACAACAATGTCAGGTTTTCTTGCCTCAAGACCCAGATAATATATCATAATATGTGCTGAAATGTGTAATGAATTACAGTAAAACCTGTGTAAAACGGCCACTAAAAATAGACAAAACAAAATTCTTAATGACAAATAGTAGCAAATTAATGTGCTCCCCATTCTCCAATACTTTTGACCTGCTTTAAGTGATAATTGGTCTTGAAAGCCTATTTTCGACCTTCTTGAGAGTGGCCGTTTACACAAGTTTTACTACATAAATTAATCACCCATTTATGATTATACTAACCAGTTTTTGTTCCTTGTTCTTGATTTCCCCGACTTTGGATGCCATTGACATGTAAAGATCCTCGCTGTTAGTTTCCTATACTGGCTGCAGTGGCTGGTGACAATTTGTCTGATTTGAAAGGTACTTCAAGCTCATAGCTGCCAGGAAACTGAGACAAATACCCATTTTTCTCTGAAAATATCAATTTTGACCCATTTTGACCATACTCAACATAATACATGTCAAGATAAACACAATTTTTGAGCGTAAATTTTGGATATTTTTAGGGTGCTCAAAAGAATTGTTTCATTGAGATGGTTCTTTGAGAACCCACAACTATGTTTTCGTTGAGAAAAAAGAACATTGAATTACACACTATTAGTATTATCTAGAGCTTTGATAATAGCAGCATTCTGAATATTTGTAACCTCAGTCATTTAAAAACAGTGTGGATCATGAGCAGCTTCAGGCTTCAATTCCAAAATTACCAAATTTTTGCTACCGTGTTGCTGCATGCATCAGTCCCTTTAGATTGATATGCAACATGACCATATTCTGAAAAAGTTGAATTTGGAAAGAAAAACAGCAGACAACAAAATTGTATGCCAAATTATCCAATAGGTGTCCGATCTGGGTCTGCACTGTTCTGCTTTGTCCCTCAAAAAGGATATTAGGCTTATGTTGGTTATTTTGTTTGTTTGATTTGATTCTTTATGTCCCATCAACAACCTTTCAGTTATAAAGGGACCAGTCTTCCTGGGTTGATATGTCTGTTTGATTTCATTCTTTACATCACATCAACAATCTTTCAGTTACGTAGGGACGGTCTTCCTTGGTTGAACCGTACTAAGCTAGGATTAATGTATCTTGCTCAAGGACACGACACAGTGAAGCCGGTGAGGCTCGAACCCGCGGCCCCTTGGTCTCATTAGTCAAGCACTCTTCCACTGAGCCACTGCACTCCCTATTATGTTGGTTACGTCTGTCATGTTGGTTATGGCTGTCTACTAGTGTCTTCTGCTTATAATCTTTGCAAACAGGTTGAACCAAGACCAGACCAAACAAAATATCGGGCCAGAACTGGATCCAAACTAGTTGACATTCTAATGGACATCAGACACCACATTCCGTAGTCTGATCTGGGGCTACACTGTTTGCCTTTGACCCTCAAACAGGATACTAGGCTTATGTTTATTAACTGTCGTCTGCCAATAATTTTAGCAAACAGGATGGAACAAGATCAGGCCTGACCAAACAAACAGATTGGACCTAAGATGTTGATCCAAACTTTTTGCATACTGAAGGTGGAGACAACGCATTCTGTGGTATCTGATCTGGTCTACGCTCCACAAAAAGGATATCAGGCTCACATTTTGTTAACTCTTTGCCTTCTACACTAATGTCATCTGCTGATGTACCTACTGATCAGACAAGAAAAAACATTTGGTCTGATCTGGATCCAATCTCTTGGACGCTCTAAAGAAATTTGCGTAAAAGATGACTTTGGAAAAAATCAGGAGACAACAAAAAAGCATGCAAAAGTACAGTAGACAGGTAGTTATTAGGAGTTTTTTGAGAAAAAAAACAACACATCTTTTATATTGAGATACCTGTTTCTTTTTGTCATCTGCTGATTTTTCAAAAACATCTTTTTGAAAAATTCCTTCAGGAACACACTAAGAGTGTCAAACGATTTGGATCCAGATCAGGCCCAACACATTTAATGTCATTTATTTGTCATAAAATCAAATCTAAAGGTGCCTGGTTATTGACCACTTGTAATGAGCTGTATACTGATTCGACCATGTGTATATTAGCATAAATCACATAGCCCCCAACAGAAGTTTTTTAAACTGGTGTGGATTAGATTTGGAGTACACCATGCAGTCTCAGCCCCCTAAATCTAGTAAAGCTGGTTGCTTTGGAGTACTCCCATCTCATTACTCATAGTTTAACATTTGCAAGGGTATTTAACACTTTGGCATCTAGTGTCATCTGCTGATAACCTTTGCAAACAGTGTGCATCCTGATCAGGCTCCACTGATCTGGACAGAAATTGTTTGACACTCTGATGGTATTTCAGAAAGAACTGGAAAAAAATCAGCCGATGACAAAAAAGCAAGCAAAATTACCCAGGGTACAAAGAGGACAGACAATTAAATACAAAATCACAACATTGGTGCAATTCACTTTTATTCTGAATTTTTCTCATAAAACAAGTTTCTTTTTCCAGCTGTTAAAACTTTATGATGCTACAAGACCAGGGGCCAATTTCATCAACGAGTTTACGACGTGTTTTTGTCTTAAAATCATCGTACGAAGTTCGTACGTTAAAAATCGGGTTTCATCAAACTATTGAACTTTGCGAACTTCTTACTTTTTGTCGTATATTTAAGACAACTATTTAGGTGTCGCAGCTGACATCTTTGTCTTAAATATTACTAACTTACTACTTAGCTACCAAGACTGTTGCATTTCACACGATTATAGAGGCTAAAGAGCAAAAAATCGACAAAGGTTTAAATACCTCGACAGTACTACAATCAAGATCACCCTTTACATACTATATGGACCAAAATGAGAAAAATAAGACCCCCTTTCCATGGTGCTTATGAGTTATTTATTTGTCCAAGTAACCTCTCCCACCCCTTCCACGCTGTATACTGTCACCAAGAGATTCGCCTATGGCCACCGTCAGTAGTTGAATTTATGCATAACCATCACGTTTAAGGGAAGGGACCAACAGGATATTTTGTACTTTTTCACATGTCACCATTGATTAAACATACTAATGTACACATTCAAATGTACGGGTAAGTCATCGTCCATTTGCATGACTGCCAGGGACGACAATGATGAGCTCGAGGGGGCTTTCGTCAAACAGCCATACGTTCTACATTCGATAAAGTTGCAAAACGTATGTCTTTGTATGAGTATGTATATGTGGGAGCTGTTCACAAGAGTTTTCGGTAGAACTTTACATTCTCCATGAAGGGACCTACATCCGGGTTAGCACAATCTCGGTTCCAACCGTATTACAAGTTGCATTCTAGATTTTTACGTTTTCGAAAATTTCGACCTTTTATCTCAAGCACCCGGGGTGTGATGTTTAACTCATTTACATCTTGCCTCCAACTTGTTGGACGTTAGCAAACAGTGCAGATCCAGATCAGACGCAACATAGCCAAGGTGGGGTCGGATCAGGTCCTCCGCTGTTGTTTGCTATAAATTTGAATAAAAAACAACACCAAAAACAACACCCCAAAAGTGGTTTTGAGCTTGTCCAAATGATTAAAATGGGAAACTCCATTCGACATGTATAGGTAAACATAAAGTGTGAAAACGAGTAATTTTTGGGACACAGTTTCTTGAAACATTACATGTACCATTTTTGTTATGAATACAATATGATCTATCACTCTTATGTTCAAATGATAATAGTATGTCCCTCTTTAAGGATCTGTAATTGAGCATCACAACAATCAAGCAATTAGAAGTTAGTTAGATATTCGATATTCAAATTGAGAAATTAGTTCGATATTCAATATTCGAGATTTAAGTTGAGAAGTTAGTTCGATATTCGATTTTTTGAGATTCAATTTGGTTATTCGGACTGTAACTGTTTCATGCTATTATGCTCAAAACCCTTCCTTGGCATCCAGAAAATTACCGCATATCATGTTTTCAATATCAAAACTGACTTTTAATGCACGATTTTGAATATCAAATTACCAATTTGATATTCGTAATTCGATATTCGAACTGCCGCTGTTTTGATCTTATTAGGGTCAAAAACCTTCTTTGGCATTCGGAAAGTTACCAAATATCAAGTTTGTAATATCAAAACTAAATTTAAATGCACGATTTTGAATATCGAAGTACCAATTCGATATTCAAACTGCGAGGTTTTTCATCTAATTAGGGTCAAAAACCTTCTGTTACCCAATATCAAGTTTTTAATATCAAAACTAACTTTTAATGCACGATTTTGAACATCAAATTACCAATTAGATATTCGTAATTTGATATTCGAACTGCAGCTGTTTATCAATTATTAGGGTCAAAAACCTTTTTTGGCATTCAGAAGTTACCGAATATCAAGTTTTTAATATCAAATTGCACGATTTTGAATATCAATTACCAATTCGTAATTAGACATTCGATATTCGAACTGCCCCTGTTTTCCTCTTATTAGGGTCAAAAACCTTCTTTAGCATTTGGAAAGTTGCCGAATATCAAGTTTATAATATCAAAACTAACTTTTAATGCACGATTTTGAATATCAAATTACCATTCGATATTCGTATTTCGAAATTCGAACTGCCGTATATATCTATGGAAACATAAATACTTGTGATTTACCAAGGGGAGGGAAGTCCGAACCCCCTGCCCTCATTCGGATCCGCACATGCTTCTTCTTTAAAACTTTCTTCACATACCTACGTATTTTTCACTCTGTGTTAAACCACTTTATACGGCTATATAAAGTCCGCACGTGACCAATCACATGATATTTGGAGACTGCAGTTAGGCAAAGTTAAAAATACGACGTTTTTAGTGAAACGCAAATTTTTGTCCTTACGAACAATTTAAGATGTTTTAAGAAACTGACGTACGCACTTCTCAGAAAACAACGTACGCACAATTTAAGATATATCGTACAAACTTTATTGATGAAATTGGCCCCAGATTATATGCATGGATAAAGTGAAAGATATGTACCCCAGATCAAAATTTTATCACTTAAAAGTTGGTATTAACAAGAAATAAAAAAACCCGGACATAATTACTCTCCGGATGGGTACTCTAATCTATTCCTAAATGCTTACATAAATCACCATGTACATGCTGAACACTCCAAAACCATTGAATTCTACATTCCCTTTGGCATACAGCGTGTTTTTCTATGTAGTATTAACACCAACAAAAATGAAAATACCTACCACATCCACTCTTTGAAGTGCCAGCAATATGCGTAAATATTGGTCACAACATGTCTTCCATAATAAGTCTATGGGATTTTTCACAAGCTCAAGGGCAGCTTAAATCCTATGTCCTAATGGTTGGATCTTGCAGAATTCAAACCAATCAGAGACTTTATTGTTGTCCTTGTTACCTGCAAGAATAAAAATGAAAGTGTAAATTCTGATATAATTATGCTCCCTTACAGCAGTCTGCATCTTGTTACAAGTTTTTCTTTCAATATTGAATACCAAACAATGTATAAATCCTTTAAATTAATCCACTTCATCTGTGATTGATTATCTCAAAAAAAATTAATTGTCTATTTTGTATGTCAAATTTTCTAAAAAATATAGTATTTCTGTCCCCTGTGGAATGTCTTAAATTTTGCATCCTACTGGGTAATTTTGAATGCTTTTTTTTGTCTGTTTGAGCAAACAGGTTCTACATGTTCACATTGATATATGTAAAAAATCTTTTAAAACTCATCATTGCCCCTCACTATTTTGTTATCTGCTCCCTAAGCTGCAGCTTAAGTTTTTAGGTAGCCTATATTATATCTAAGGTAGTCTATCACAGCTCCCTGTAAGCAGTCTCGGGTCATGCTTCCATAAGGTCTAGACTGAAGTGCACTTGAATATAGGCAGCGCAGATGTAATAAGCAGACATCTTTTTCAGGACAAAATATTTGCATGTTAGGAACTGTCTGCCAGTGGCAGAGGGGTATGTGCATTAAGGGGCTATTTTGGTCCCCTCTAGAGTCAAAAACTGAAAATTATTATATTGAAAGCTTTTCACCAATTTCTTTTGATTGGTTCATTAGAAGATAAATTGAAGTGTAAAATTTCGGCATTTATTTAAATTTTACTGTTGTTATGGTAATAAAAATGGCCGATAAAACACTGGCTTAAACAGAAATTGCCATTTTGGACCAAATTTCAGGCTTTTGGAGACCAATTTTTTAAGAAACATATCATCACAGCTAAATACCAAAAGATCTTTTTGATATATTGTGTGCCGTTGTAATTCTCATCTTCTGTTAAATATCTTTTGCTCTATGTTAATTTCTCTGTCAAACCTCTCAATTTTGCTCCAAAATGGTCAATTTCCTATTTTTAGCCTATTTTCGTGGCCATTTTTGTAACCATAGTAATGTTAAAGATTCAAAGTATTTCGAGAGTTTTACACTTTGGGTATTGTCCTAATTAACTAATAAGAACAAATTGGTGAAAAACAATTTTTTTTTTATTTTAGCCATATTTAAAGACCTTTAATGCACATAGCTCTTTCGTTGTCTGCTGCTGATCTTTTCGTACAGTTTGACCCAGATCAGGCCAGACAAAACATTGGACCTGTTCTGGATCCCAAATATATACACTGCATGGTTGCATTCCTGCTGAAAGATTTTTTGAAAAGTTAATTTTAAAAAAGTCAACACTGATGACAAAAAATCGTGAAAAATTACTCGGCATGCTGTCACGGTTAATTTATGCTCCTGTTTTAACCACATTGACTTACAAGACTATAAACGGATTCTTTGCATGCAGGGGATGGGGAGGTGAGTGTTCATGCTTTCGCTGTCGTATGCTAAATGCTACACCAATGTTAATGGTCTATTTACAAGTTTTCAGATACTGAATAACTTGATATTTTAGATCTAGATTACAATAAACATGGATTTGCCCATTCTGTATCTGAAGGAGTCACAGGTTGAAATTTCTATATTTAAACTCTTTGCATTCTGGGTATTTGTTTATTCTTACTCTTTTGTTGTCGTCTGCTGACTTATTTCATTTTGTTTTTCATATAATTCTTTCAGGAACACTAACAAAGTGTCAAACTGTTTGAAATCAGATCTGGACTAACATTTTATCGATTTGGATCCAGAATATGTCAGTCCTGATCTGGATCCAACCTGTTCGCAAAGGTAACAGCATATGACAAGTTAAATTGTTAATTTATAACTGTCCCTGAAGATTGATCGAGTTTACTGCAATTTCAAAATTTAACTCACTGATTCAATAACTACACTGCTCAGTGAAATACAAACACAAAAGTCACAGACCAGCCTGAATAGTCCTAGACCAGCCTGCTAATCTACTCAGGGATAAATTTATTCTTCTTATATCTTATTTATTGACAGCTAGTAAGTATAAGACCAATTCAATAATTGGAAGATTCCATTTTAGAAATTCAGGATCTTAAATGGAGAAACATGGAAACCTGTTCTCTTTCTAGACTAGAGTAGGCTGCTAAATGAGCAGTCTACTCAGGGCCAATATTTTTTTCTTTCATTTATTGGCAAGTCAGTTCACCAAATGGAACATTCCACTTAATATATAAACTTAGGATCTATAGGGGTGAAACACAGAAAAATTTATCTCATTCAAGAAACAATATATCCATTCCTCAAGGAGAAACACACATTTAATTTAACCACTTCATTTTAATATATATTCAGGGCTTTAGATAAGCCTGCATACTGTGTAAATTAAGTAAATATTTGGCAGGATACATATTTATTTAAATTCTAGCGCGTGATTCATGTACGAAAAACAAAATAAGTATTACCCATTTAATGTTTTTCCAGAGCGTAATGTCCGAAATGTTATATCCGTTTCTGTTTACATGACAGGAAAAAGGTAGAGGAAATTTGTTTCTCGTTTTATCAAGGATGCATAGCAAATTTTCGTAACCGCTTTCTAAATATAGATCAGTTAGAAATCAAGCACACATAAATCTCTGGCTGATCAATAGTGTAGCTTGTGGAAACAATCGGAAAACACCGAGGATGCTGTGTGTTATACTTTCGGTTTCACGACACGCTATCCAAAGATAGTCATAAAAATCAAGCCATCCCAGCACACTAGCTTTCTTGCAAGACGGCACAGTATTTTCCGTAAACATCTCTGAAATCTAGCTGCTTTTTCTTTTTAGAAAATAAAGCTTATATAAAACCCTGTATATATTTTTATATATGAAAAATAGATAACTCTGGACATTTTCATTATTATTATTAATCATAGTTAGCTCTGAAGAGTCAGACTATGGACACAGTGCGCTTATAGGGTGGAATACAGCTAATCTTTTGAAAGTGGAATATAATAAGTCACCTGCCCATAATGAGCTATAATTTGTGACATCTGCATATTTACCTATGTGTACTTTTTTGGTTGCATGAATGTGCAGCTATTGCAGAGCATAGATAAGAAGCTACTTATACTTAGATTAATATAAGATTTTGTTTTTGTTTGTTTGATTTGATTCTTTACGTCCACTCAACAATCTTTCAGTTATGCGGGACGGTTCTTCCTGGGTTTAACCAGTACTAAGCTAGGATAAATGTGTCTTGCTCAAGGACCACAACGCAGTGACGCCGGTGAGGCTCGAACCCGCTACCCTTCGGTCTCGAGTCAAGCACTCTACCACTGAGCCACTGCGCTCCCTGATTAATATAAGACTATAAACTCAATATGAAGGACAAGTCTCCAACAATCAAGGTTTTTGGGGTCCTGTATATATAGGTCCTGTTAATTTACAACAGGAAAAGGTTAAAAAATATCTTGAAATCAAGTCTCTATAGTAAGTAGATTTTTCAGCAGGACAAGGGTAAACCATGGCCAGGAGACTAGGATGACTATTTCTCTGCCAGCAGCAACTTTTGTCATCTGCTGATAACATTTGCAAACAGTTTGGATCCAGATCACTACCAACAGAATGATCTGGATCCAAACAGTTTGACATCTTGATTTTGTTCCTGAAAGAT
Source organism: Loripinus fragilis (assembly GCA_964019695.1). Classification (NCBI taxonomy): domain Eukaryota; kingdom Metazoa; phylum Mollusca; class Bivalvia; order Lucinida; family Lucinidae; genus Loripinus; species Loripinus fragilis. Next base: position 94,471,492 of record OZ026527.1, on the reverse strand, counting down.
TTTTTGAATGAAGAAGTCAGCAGACGACAACATGAAGAAGTATCCAGCACGTAAAGATGGAAGAGGGGGTTCCCTTTGCTGATTTGATTTCATTTTTATTAATTATCCTGTGTCCCGTGAAAATGAAATAATTTGGAACACATTTCATGTTTTAAATGAAATTCATGACCATAAAATTATTACCACCATTACCACTTTTACACCTTGTAAAGTAGTTCAGACAAATTGTCCAGCCTCAGGTCTGGATTCATGCTCAAATCAACTGGGCATGTAATTTTTCATGCTCATAATGTTAAAATGCCAACATAGAGGGATTTTAATATTTATTAGCATAATAATTACAACATCTGAGAGTTTAAAGTAACAAATAATTTTTTCGCTTATAATATTTTGTTGAAGTTTTTTTAAAAAAAACCTTCCAGGCCTGATCTGGATCCAAACTATTTGCTACAAGGAATTAAACTACTGCGATAGGTAAGGGTATACTAATCAAAATAGTCTAAGATCAACATGCTTCAAGAAGAGCAGTCTGGTCAAGGGCTATATTTTTCGGTTCTATGAACAAAATAATTTATTCACTAAAAGGTTATTCCAGGAGACTTTCTTAAAGAAACTGACTTGAAAATTAAATCTTTCCTTATTAGCAGCTTCTCATCTGTAGCTACACTGTTTGTTGAAGCTGGTATGTGCATTTCAGTATAAACCTGAAAATTATGTGTTTATTGGATTAGTCACCAGGTGAGAGCTTATAATCTCACCATGTGGTCCAAAGCCTACTATTTGTTGTCAGGGTAACAAAAACCAATCTGGTCATTAATGTTTTGAGGTCAGCTGACTTTTTAGAAAGTGATCAACTCTCAAAAAATACCTTTCAGACTTTCAAACAGTTTGGATCAAGAATGTCTGTCCTGATCTGGGTCCTCTAACAGGGTTGTTCAAGACCATCATTGTGTGTCTGATAAAACGGACTTAACAACAAACTGTTCTATAGTCAATTGTTAAAGTTCAATCTTGATTTTAAATGCGAACCACCATTTTTTTTTTAACTAATTGAATGCTTTTTGCTGTCTGCTGACTTTTTTTTTCTCCAAAAATTCTTTCAGGAACACTATTAGGATATCAAACATTTTGGATGCAGACCAGGACTGACTTTCAATCAGTGCTGAACTGGGTCCTAACTGTCAGCAAGGTTATCACAGTGATTCATTTATAATTTTGGGCTTATGGGTCCTGGGACTCCCTGTTTCCAATATCAATGAGTCCCAACTGCAAACTTATGAGTCCAAAACACTATTTTTAATGACAAGTCTGCAATACTATTGCATCCCAGGACTCGCTGGGACTCGCTGAAATAAAAACTTATGCGCAAAAGATGCAGGATGCCCAGGTAACAAAATCACTGTTATCAGCAGAGGACATTGTCTGTCTGATAAAATGCACTTGACTTATACTTTCATATGTTAAACAGGGAAATGGTCAACCTTCAAAAATTGGACTTTTTGTGATTTTTCTTTATGCTTAACAGTAATTGCTTTAACTCTTAGCATGATGGATAATTTTGTTCATGCTTTTGCTGTTGTCTGCCGGCTGCTTCACCCCTAAGTAAATCTATGCCCCTTATCTAAAGACTGTTGTCATGTTTATTCTACTATTCCCAGACACACAGAAAAAATGCTGAAAGATCACAAGCATTTTACAAAAGTTGCAATGTATATCAATAATTTGTTAAGAAGTTTTACACTTCTAAAAAAAAGATAATTTTAATGAAAACCTATTTTAGTTTCAAACATTATAATGCACAAATAAATACATACAGTGTGCGAAATATGCACGATTAAATACAAAATGGAGGGAGCCGGACAAAACATCCCGGGACAAAACATCCCATGCCATTTTTTGACACCCCGGACAAAACATCCCACAAAAATTTGCCACCCCGGACAAAACAGCCCATGCTGTTTTTGTCACCCCGGACATAACATCCCATGCAGTTTTTGTCACCCCGGACATAACATCCCATGCCCTTTTTGCCACCCCGGACAAAACATCCCGATGCTTGTCATATCAATATGTATGGGTCAATCCAAAATTAAGAATTATTTTACGTCATAACACTTCCGGTCTCATGTGAGATGCACGCACGAATAGAGCCGAGAACTTCAGTACGCTTGTAGATAGCAAAGCGACAAGACGTGGTTTTGTCGTGCTGTCAATAGCCGAGAGCGTACCTGTCTACTTTCGGTTTTGATATCGAAAGTGGAAATTATTTTGCTGTTTATGAATTATACAGCTATAATTTAATTTTGTTTTATATTAAACAGAATTACATTTTAAACGCAGAATTACAACGTGGTTGGGAAAAATAAAATAAAAATAAAATAAAATTTGTAATTTACAAATTTATTTCTCTGCGCATGTCACTTATTTATGATATAAGCGGCTGAAATACCATAAGCGGCTTGCACGAGCTAAATAAAAGATGGCGTCGGCGATTCTCGAAAGCGAAAAGAATTTACCAAGGCCTTCTGTGGCTAGCATTATGCCTAAAGATATTGAAAAACAGGCGCCTACTAAGGCGACATCTAAGGACAAGCAACCGCCGTCGGCGGTGGTGCAGAATTCTTCGGTCGGGGCTGCAGTGCAAAATCCTAAGCCTAAAGAATCCCGTTCAACAATTTCAGCTCCGAGGGTTTCGGCCAAAGAGACGGCTACGGCCATAAAATCTTACAATTCAGAGGTTTTAGGTATTCTGAAAGAACTCAGTAGTAACCATACCATATTCAGCGACAAGCTGGAAAAGCTATCTTCTAGAGTTGACTCTATTTACAATGGTTCAAATGAGTGTGATTATGGTGATAATCAGAGTGAGAACTCTTACATGTCCAATGAACATTATGATCAGGACTATGAGAACTATGCATATGGTGGTGATATAATTCAGGAAGATACTGCTGACCCTCAGTTTTTGGAGGAAGATAGTGAAGAGAGTCCCCCCAAAAAACAAAAAACTGATGGTTCCATTTTTAAGAATATTTCTGAAAAATTTAACCCGAAAGAGGTTACTGACCATGACATAGACTCGGACCTTAAAGATTTCATAAACGTCACATTTAGAGAGGGAATTTCTGATGACCAGCAAACTGACCTTGTCAAAAACATTCATAGGCCGGGTAATGCGTTTGCGATGGTTAAAACAAAGGTCAACCAGTGTATTTGGCGTTTGCTGAAACCACAAACTCAGACGGATGACGTTAAAATGCAAACCATTCAAAATGACATGATAAAAGCTTCCATTAATGTGGCCAAGTTACTCAATGAAGCAGGGCAGTCTTTGAATGCAGACATGTTAAATTTGGGAACTGGGGCCTTGGCTCTTTTGGGACAGGCCAATAAACTGATAAATAATAAACGGAAAGAATCCCACAAGAAAGATCTAGATGTTCGTTATCATAATTTATGTTCTGCCAATTTCCCATTTTCTGAATGGTTGTATGGGGATGACGTTAATAAAAACGTGAAAGACATTCAAGACATGAATAAACTCAGCAGGAATGTTGGTTCAAATCAGCGTGGTGGCTATGGTCATGGCCGAGGTAGACGTGGTTATCCTAGGTACTCTACACGGGGTAGAGGCCGCCCTTTCCGTGGAAACTACAAACCTACTGATAGTACATATACTAGCTCGGGGTCAAAAAACTCCAAGACGGGGTTCAAGAAGCTAAACTAGGTAAGGTAGGTTTACCTTTTCAGGCAGGTAGACTGGCACATTTTGTCGAAAATTGGAAAAATATTACTTCTGACCCTAATATTCTTGACATTGTTCTACATTGTCACATTGAATTTGAAGAAAATACCAATCCAGTAAACAGCTCTGTACCTCATAGTTATTTGAATCAAAATGAACAAAAATTAATTGAAAGTGAAATATGTAAACTTTTACAAATGGGGGTGCTCAAAGAAGTTGAGCATCATCCAGATGAATTTCTTTCACCGATTTTTCTTGTTCCAAAGAAAGATGGAGAGTACAGAATGATTTTAAATTTGAAAACTCTAAATGAAAGTATTACTTATCATCATTTTAAGATGGACACATTTGAGATAGCTCTTAAACTTATTAAACCAAACTGTTACATGGCCAGTGTGGATTTGAGACACGCCTACTACAGTATCAATGTGGCCGAAAGCCAACAAGTGAAATTACGCTTTGTTTTTTCTGACAAAATATACCAGTATACCTGCCTCCCTAATGGAATTTCTTGTGCCCCAAGATTATTTACAAAGCTTCTAAAACCTGTTTTTTCCACTCTTAGACAGCTTGGACACTCAAATTCAGGGTTTATAGATGATTCTTTGTTTGTGGCAGAAACATTCCCTGAATGTCAGGAAAACGTATCAGATACAGTTGGACTCATGACTGAGTTAGGTTTCATTGTTCATCCAAACAAATCAGTTTTGGTACCCACACAAGATATTAGTTTTCTGGGTAATGATATTCATTCAAGAGACATGACTGTCACATTGCCACAAGAAAAAGTGAAATTGATTGTCCAAGAATGTTCTAAGTTGAGGGAAAAACATGTCGTAACTATTCGTGTAGTTGCCAGAATTCTAGGACTGATGGTCTCAACTTTCACAGCAGTGGAATATGGTCCATTGCATTATAGAAATATTGAAAGAGAGAAAATTGAAGCATTAAAGTCATCCAGAGGTGATTTTGATGGTTTAATGCTCATATCAGGGACCATAAAGTCTGATTTGCAATGGTGGATTGATAACCTAGCCTATCAGAAAAGATACATTGATCACGGTAACCCTGACTACCTAATAATAACGGACGCATCCTTGTTAGGATGGGGTGCTGTGTTTGAGAATGAAAGAATAGGTGGTAGATGGTCAGAAACTGAAGCTGAAAGTCATATAAATGTTCTGGAAATGACAGCTGTATTTTTGGCCTTAAAAGCATTTTGCAATAATTACCGTGACAAGCATGTTCGAGTAAAGAGTGATAATACCTGTACAGTGTCTTACCTAAATGCTATGGGTGGTGTCAAATCACAAAGCTGCAATAAGTTGTCTGTTCAAATCTGGTCCTGGTGCATTGAGAGGAATCTTTGGTTAAGTGCTGCATATTTGCCGGGAGCAGATAACATGGCCGATTATGGTTCAAGGAACTTTAAAAATGAGAATGTTGAGTGGATGCTCGACAAAGATATTTTCAAGAAAATCACTCAGCACTGGTCAATGCCAGAGGTGGATATGTTTGCCAGCAGATTGAACAAACAACTTGAGCATTTTGTGTCTTGGAAACCACATCCAGATGCTCTGTATGTGAATGCATTTTCAGTAGACTGGTCAAGCATATATTTCTATGGTTTTCCACCTTTTTCTATTATTTCCAGGTGTCTTCAGAAGGTACTGAGAGACAGCGCAGAGTGCATCCTGGTAGTTCCACTGTGGACAACTCAACCCTGGTACACAGAATTGATGACATTATTGATAGATTATCCCTTAGTACTACCGAGATACGACAACCTACTGACAATGGGGAGTTCAGACAGGAAACATCCACTGATACACAAATTACAACTGATGGCCTGTCGGCTATCAGGGGATCGTTTAAAGACAGAAACATTTCAGTCAAAGCAACCAATATTCTGCTCGCGTCTTGGCGCAAAGGAACACAAAAACAGTATATCACATACATTAAAAAGTGGTTTACATTCTGTCGTGAGAAACAGATTGATTCAGTTCAAGCAAATATAAGTTCCATATTAGAATATTTGACAGAGTTATATGAGAGTGGCTGTGGATATAGTGTTATTAACACAGCTCGTTGTGCCTTATCTGCTATAGGGATAGTAAAGGAAGGTTTTGCTGTAGGAGCTCACCCTTTAATTGTACGTTTTATGAAAGGAGTATTTAACTTAAAACCTACAAAATCTAGATATTGTGAAACATGGGATGTATCAACTGTGCTTTTGTATTTACAAAAACTGTCTCCAGTATCAAAATTATCCCTTAAGTTGCTTTCTCTTAAGTTGGCTATGCTCATAGCTTTAACCCTAGCCAGTAGGACACAAAGTATCCATTTACTAGATATAAGAAATATGAAGAAGGGATATGATGTATATACGTTATTTTATAGAGACCTTTTGAAACAGTCAAGGCCAGGGAAAGGTAACCCTGTCGCGGAATTGAAAGCTTACCCCTGTGACAGAAGATTATGTGTTATATTTGCACTCAAAGAGTATTTAAAACGAACACAAGAAATAAGGGGAAGTAAAACCAGTTTATTTTTGAGTTACATTAAGCCTCATGGTGAAATTACCAAGGATACCATTAGTAGATGGTTGCGTACAGTGATGTATAATTCTGGTATTGATTGTGACAAATTTAAAGTTCATAGTATACGTAGTGCATCCACATCTAAGGCAAAATTAAATTTTGTGCCAGTTGACAAAATAATTAGTGTAGCCGGATGGTCTAACACGAAAACGTTTGCTACATATTATAATAAGCCTATCAAAACTGATACTGGTGCTTATACTGAGGCCGTGCTGAAGATATAAACTATGAACATGATGGTTAAAAATGCAAGTTGCATTTTTGAGACAGTTGTGACTATCAAAATATACTCAAATTGATATTCATTATTACTATCACATGATATTATTATCAACCATATTATTTTGGTTGTTTGTGGGCATATTAAAATGCGTTTTTGGTATTCACTTGTTTTATTGAAGTTTTCCAAAAATTGCTTTAAAGTCTCACATGAGACCGGAAGTGTTATGACGTAAAATAATCCCCCCAACTAAACGAGACTTACCTTGGTTAAGTTGATGTTTGGTTGGGATTATTTGTAGTCATATTAACACTGGAGGGATCAGGTGCCCACCCTTTTTTCCCTCCCAAAGATTTAAAGATGAAATCTGATCCTAGACACTTTCCAGTCATTGTTATAATGGTATTGGATTTTTGTCTAACTTCCCAAGCTTTAAAAACTGAAGTTCTCGGCTCTATTCGTGCGTGCATCTCACCTGATCCCTCCAGTGTTAATATGACTACAAATAATCCCAACCAAACATCAACTTAACCAAGGTAAGTCTCGTTTAGTTGGGGGGATGAAAAGGGAATACAACCTTTTTAGACTGTTTGGTATTCAAAAAGCTGGTAACAAGACCCAGATATCAAAGCTGCCCAGACCAACCGATAAGAATGTGTATTAAAAAACAATTTTCTTTTTTACTCAACCAAAACATATCTTGAGGGTACTCAAAAGAAATGCCTCAATGAGACGGTTCTTTTGAGCACCCAAAACATATGTAAAAATTGAAGGATATGAAAATAGTTATAATTTTACACTCATAAAATTTCCCTAACTGGATCGGCTGCCCACTCAAAGTAATTATATCTGGACAGACAAATATCTGACAATATGGACAGTCAGCACCTAAACTTTATCCCTTTGACATATTGTCTGAAGGGATAATAAGTAGGTTTGTTTTGACATTTGCAGTCAAACAAAAGATGCATCCTTTTAACAATAACCATTTGAATCCAGATCAGGCCCAACAATTTGTTGGACCTGATCTGGGTCCAAACCGTTTGCTTAATATTTCGTTTATCAGCAGACACATAAGCAGGAGGCACTATAACTGGCAATAGTACAGTGTACTGATGTACATCAAACAGATGATAGGGGCCAAAAGTGAGAAATTTTACTTTCCCATTATAAATGTGTCCTAAATGCAATCTGATAATTTATGGACATTTTCTTTTTATTTTGCTTATTTTACTAAGATTTCATATGTTTTTCATTGAAAGAATCCAGATCCCTGGAAATGTGATTATGAATATTCAGCAGGGAAATGGTCGATTAAACATCCTGTGAAAATGTGAAAAAACCACTGTCATAAGAGGATTAAGAAAAACTGAAGAAAAGGGATTTTATCATTTGATAGATGTGACCTGCCCTCTAAAATGTCAAACAGTTTGGACCCCTGAATAAGGCCTGGACAGAATGTCAGGCCTGATCAGGGTCCAAATTGTTCGAAAGGGCTATCAGCAGATGACAATGTCATGTAAATTAACCAAAAGTTAAAATATATCCGTTCAACTTCAGCTTGTCATAACCTCTAAAGTGTCAAACAGTTTGGAGCCCAATAAGGCCTGGACAGAATGTCAGACCTGATCTGGGTCGAAACTGTTTGCAAAGGGTTATCAGCAGATGACAATGTCATGTAAATGTTTAACGCAAAGTTAAAATATATTGGTTTAACCTCAGCTTGTCATAACATTTAAAGTGTCAAACAGTCTGGACCCCGATAAGGCCCTGACAGAATGTTAGGCCTGATCTGGGTCCAAACTGTTTGCAAAGGGTTATCAACAGATGACGCTGTCATGTAAATGTTAAACGCAGAGTTAAAATATATGGGTTCAACTTCAGCTTGGCCTAACCTTTAAAGTGTCAAACAGTCTAGGTCCAGACAGATAATAAAGGGAATACAACCTTTTTAGACTGTTTGGTATTCAAAAAGCTGGTAACAAGACCCAGATTCAAAGCTGCCCAGGCCAACCGATAAGATTGTGTATTAGAAAACAATTTTCTTTTTTTCTCATCCAAAACATATCTTGTGGGTACTAAAAGAAATGCCTCAATGAGACGGTTCTTTTGAGCACCCAAAACAGATGTTTAAATTGATGGGTATGAAAAAAGTTACAATTTTACACTCATAAAATTTCCCTAACTGGATCGGCTGCCGTAACTCAATATTATTATAATTGGACAGACAAATATCTGACAATATGGACAGTCAGCACCTAAACTTTATCCCTTTGACATATTGTCTGAAGGGATAATAAGTAGGTTTGTTGTGACATGTGCAGTCAAACAAAAGATGCATCCTTTTAACAATAACCGTTTGAATCCAGGTCAGGCCCAACAATGTGTTGGACCTGATCTGGGTCCAAACTGTTTGCTTAATATTTTGTTTATCACCAGACACATAAGCAGGAGGCACTATTACTGGCAATAGTACAGTGTACTGATGTACATCAAACAGATGATAGGGGCCAAAAGTGAGAAATTTTACTTTCCTATTATAAATGTGTCCTAAATGCAATCTGATAATTTATGGACATTTTTTTTTAATTTTGCTTATATTTCTAAGATTTCATATGTTTTTCATTGAAAGAATCCAGATCCCTGGAAATGTGATTATGAATATTCAGCAGGGAAATGGTCGATTAAACATCCTGTGAAAATGTGGTAAAACCACTGTCATAAAAGGATTAAAAAACTGAAGAAAAGGGATCTTATCATTTGATAGATGTGACCTGCATGGAACTCTCTCCCTTACCTGAGCAATCCACCCATGAATGTAATCAGTGCATCACTTTTTTCAAAGATGCAATTCTCGGGACTGCACTTCCGGTTAGCAACATTCGCCAAGGGCAGCCGAATATGAAAACCACATTTTATCGATATTTTAATTTCTGCGTTTCCCGCAAGATTACCTTCAATAATGGCAAAATTGTAGTTTGCAGTAGGTTGCAACAATCATAACATGATGAAAGACAAGAAAATACAGAGTTTTAGCTTCCCAAATAATAATGACAAACGCTTAGAAATCTCGGTCTTTGCAGTCACATTACTGGAATCCGCTGGCACTAAATGTCATAGTTAAGCTACAAGACAACAAAAGAGCATTTCAGTCTTGATAATTGTTAATCAGCATAGAAAATAATGCATGGACAATTAATCTGAATAATGATAATAACTCAAAACACTCCGTCATATAAGGGTGTCACAGTACACATGGATGGGTGGGTGGGTGGGTGGGTGGGTGGATGGATGGATGGATGGATGGATGGATAGATAGATAGATAGATAGATAGATAGATAGATAGATAGATAGATAGATAGATAGATAGATAGATAGATAGATAGATAGATAGATAGATAATATTGTTTACTGAAATGACCTGAACTTTCAGTGCAAAGTGAGTACATTATGGGTCGAAAATGTTTGAACGGGTTATCAGCAGATGACAATGTCATGTAAAGGTTAAACGCAAATTCAAAATATATTGGTTCAACTTCAACTTGTCATAACCTCTAAAATGTCAAACAGTTTGGACCCCTGAATAAGGCCTTGACAGAATGTCGAGCCTGATCTGGGTCCAAATTGTTTGAAAGGGCTATCAGCAGATGACAATGTCATGTAAATTAACCCAAAGTTAAAAAAATATCCGTTCAACTTCAGCTTGTCATAACCTCTAAAGTGTAAAACAGATCTGGGTCAAAACTGTTTGCAAAGGGTTATCAGCAGATGACAATGTCATGTAAATGTTTAACACAAAGTTAAAATATATTGGTTCAACTTGTCCTTTAAAGTGTCAAACAGTCTGGACCCCGATAAGACTAAGACAGAATGACGGGCCAGATCTGGGTCCAAACTGATGGAAAGGGGTTATCAGCAGATGACAATGTCATGTAAATGTTTAACACAAAGTTAAAATATATTGGTTTAACTTCAGTTTGTCATAACCTTTAAAGTGTCAAACCGATAAGGCCCCATTAAGGCCCTGACAGAATGTCGGGTCTGATCTGGGTCCAAACTGTTGGTAAAGGGTTATCAGCAGATGACAATGTCATTTAAATGTTTAACGCAAAGTTAAAATATATTGGTTTAACCTCAGCTTGTCATAACCTTTAAAGTGTCAAACAGTCTGGACCCAGATAAGGCCCTGACAGAAGGTCAGGCCTGATCTGGGTCCAAACTGTTTGCAAAGGGTTATCAACAGATGACGCTGTCATGTAAATGATAAACGCAAAGTTAAAATATATCGGTTCAACTTCAGCTTGTCCTAACCTTTAAAGTGTCAAACAGTTTGGAGCCCAATAAGGCCTGGACAGAATGTCAGACCTGATCTGGGTCCAAACTGTTGGTAAAGGGTTATCAGCAGATGACAATGTCATGTAAATGTTTAATGCAAAGTTAAAATATATCCGTTCAACTTCAGCTTGTCATAACCTTTAAAGTGTCTGGACCCTGATAAGGCCCTGACAGAATTTTGGGCCTGATCTGGGTCCAAACTGTTTGCAAAGGGTTATCAGCAGATGACACTGTCATGTAAATGTTTAAGGCAAAATTAAAATAAATCGGTTCAACTTCAGCTTGTAGACAGAATGTCGGGCCTGATCTGGGTCCAAACTGTTTGCAAAGGGTTATCAGCAGATGACACTGTCATGTAATTTGTTTAACGCAGAGTTAAAATATATCGGTTCAACTTCAGCTTGTCCTAACCTTTAAAGTGTCAAACAGTCTGGACCCCTAAAAGGCCCTGACAGAGTGTCGGGCCTGATCTGGGTCCAAACTGTTTGAAAAGGTTATCAGCAGATGACATGTTTTAAAGTTTAAATGCAAAAGGTAAATACCATGGATTTGACCTTAAGTTGTCAGACCCAAAGGGTTCTGAAGTGACAAACAATTTGAATCCTGATCAGGCCTCTATGGCTGGAACCCACCTGGAAAAACACAAGTTATATGGGTTTCTTTATGGAATAAGCAATTGGAGTATTGGACCCCCCCCCCCCCTCTGGAAAAAAAGTTGGGACATCCCACCCCCTGGAAAAATGTTGGACCCCTCTGGAACCTTGAACATTTTTTTTTTTTGAAATAAACCATTGGACTTCTGTAAAATAAGTTGAGGACTAAAAAAAACAAACAAAAAACCTTGTCAGAGATTTTTTTATGGCAGATGGACCTGGGCCCCCCTCCCCTGATCCCCCACCCCTGATGAAAATTCCTGGATCTGCGCATGTATTAATGCAAATCTTGAGATATTGTTGCTTCACCCTTGCTGGAATTCCATTATAATAATAGACTGTGCATTTGCCCTGGCTCTTCTATGTTGATGACGCTCGCATATAAACAGATAAGTTTGTCTTATTAGTTGGCGTTTCAAATAGTTTTTTGCGACTTCGTGCCCAAAGAAGAAACGATTTTGTGCATGAAGAAGAAGCCGATTTTAGTTTAATATCAAAGTATATTTTACACTAACTGATGTGAAAAAAATACTGAAGACTAATAAAATGTATGTGAAATCATTAATTTATCTGATTTCTAGAATATTAGATATCTCATTCTAGCGTTGAAAGGCCAAAACAATCGACTTACAAAGCATCACTATGTGTTTTGCAATGCAACTAATAAGCAATCTGCCCCTTCGTTTTCAAAAACAGCTTATCGATTTTTCAATTGAAGAGTGATTGCTAAGGGAGATAACAATGTGAAAGGAGTCTATTGCCGGGTACTTTTCTTGAAAAGGACAGGCTGCATTTTGTACCACAAGTGTTGAGTGTCAAACTTGGAGGTGTGATATGTCAGAATTCAGATTCAAAATAGCCATTTATCTATCTAGAGCTTGATAATATCTCGGTGTATATGGAATTTAAAGTCTGTTGTATCATTCTTAAGCAAGGCATTAGAGATCATGTCTAAATGATCGAAAATCGATGGCCCTTCACCTCACCCACACCTGAATTATTTTCAATAATTCGTGAAAAATCGCTGCTATTATAATCAAAATCATCATGGAGGGACAAAAGACAATGAATTTCTTTCGAAATAAGAGCAGACTGATGAAGAAATCGGAGAATTTTCATCATTATCCTGTTACCCGTAATGTAAAAATTCACCGGCCAATTCACCATGGTACATTTGTTTACCACTGTCGCTAAGGCTGTGACGTCACGGCAGTCCCGAGAATCGGAATAGGGTTGATTGTTTTATTGCCATCTGTAAACACGCTGCGCTTCTAAATCCGAGAGATTCCTTCTTTCAGTTTCTACATTGACTGGTTCACAAGAAATTACAAGGACCAAACTGTCAGAAAACTCTCTGAGTGTGGTCTCTGCGCACATATTATTCTGAAAACATGTTTTTCTTCAAGGAAGACAATTGTAAGGGGATGCAACTGTTGGGGAGTTTGTATTGAGGCAAATAAAACAGAAATAAGCTGTCCAGCAAGATGATTCTGGATTTCTTTAACGCATAAAGTTTGACAGATTCACAAATCAGTTCAAATATCAAGCGTTTGATTGGAAATGGATGGAATTTACGGGTTACCAGTAAAAATGTACCATACAGGCAAAATTACACCCATATTTGGTACATACTAATTTTCAGCTCTATCCGTATTTGGGGAAAAAGGACCCGTAATTTACGCCTGTATGGAGGCTATCTGGAACACTGGCATATTATGTCTAATCTGAGCCTTTTAGCATGCTTGATAATTTTGCATGTTTTCTGCCATGAATTCTTATTTTTTTCAAAAGTACATATTTTCAATTTCTCTAGAGAAACGATCAGTACCATAGAAATTAAATTCGGATCAGGCCTGGTCCAAACTGTTTGCATAGAACATCAGCAGATGACGAAATTATCACTAGCTGATATTGGGGTAATTTACTTACCCTTTTTATTGAGCTAGCAAATAAAACAGACATCTTTGCTCCTAAACCATTTGCACAAATTATGTCCCCCTCAACCAACTGAAGGTGGGGTATATATTGGCTTTAGTGCTGATCCTGTTGGCGTTATGAGTCCAATGTCACCGTCTGTTTAGCTAATAGACGGTACAGCATCTGTACAGCACATTTGTTTCAAAACCAAAGATTTAATTTTGACAAAACTCACATTGGTACATTGTTCATGCCTCCAGATAAAAGTGCATATTTAAAAATCATATTTCATTTTTCTAAAAAAAACATATGTTGTGCCAGTGTTGGTACTCAAAAGAAGCGTCTCAATGAGTCGGTTCTTTTGAAACACAAAACACATACAGTAATTGTTCTGAAAATGCTCAATTTTTTGTTTATCTGGATCTTTGATAGTTAGGAGGGTAGGGGGAGGGGGTATTAGATATGGTTTCATTTCACTGACCTTATTTTCAAGGTCAGATCAGTACTTTGAATTGTCTCATTTTGACCAAAATAAGAATTCTCCATGTAATTTCTAAATGAATTGAACTGAATAATCCAGGGCCAATTTTTGAATAATTTCACACAAATGTTCTTACTCTTTTTAGATCAAATGAACATCCCATAGATTTTCATACAGTGAAGTTGGGATTGTGCATTGTATATATATTAAAAAAGGTCACAGGTTAATATTTAAAAAAAATGTAAGGCCAAAAAAATATTGAATTGTTTGTCAGGCCATTTTTTTAAAAACAGATGCCCCATAGGGCCGGTTTTTGTATTTTAATTTTTATTCAGCAAAAAAACAGAATGGGAGAACTTTTTTTTGAAACTCAAGCGATATTTTATAAAAGTTGTGCTTTGACGATTATTTCATTGGATATTTTTCAAGTCAGGCCATAAAACTTGATAGTGAAAGCCTCTGCACAATTTGAGTAGATTTGACTTTATCACTGATGCATAAAACTTACACTGTTGGGGCTCAATGTACTACTTACAAAAGACAGTAGAAAACATTGAGCAGAGTACCTGAAAAGGATGCAAGAATGAATAAACTAGCCAACATTACCCACAATGGACCACAATGTTCGAGTGGAACCGCATGGTCGTTACTGATAACAATGTTATGAAGTAGTAAATGCGGTCTTTATTCATTTTTCTTTTTAGAAAGAAAAAAAAAAGTAATGTGGGACTTTTAAAACAAATGCTGCACTGCCCAAGAAACAATTCATTTTTTTATTTGGCTTTTAGAACTGTTTATCTGAAGATATTTAGTTTTGTCTTGGATGCAGATCTTGATGAAATGCTGCGTTTCATCTGGATCTTTATGATTTGCCAAATTATCCGTTTTTGAGTTTTCTTCATGACTTGCCAAATTATCCATTTTTGAGTTTTCGGTCTACAAAGGGTTAACAACCCCGGGAACAACCCATCTACCAAAATGGCTCCATGGTAGAAAATGTCTGCCTTATATGTCAGCCACATCCTCCTTAACTGAGCAGTGGACCAATTTCGATATAAGTTAGCACAGAATATTTCTTTTAAGGCTGTGTACCAAGACTGCCCAATTGACTTCAAGTCAGTAAACAATGAACATGGTCTGAAGTTATGAATATCAGGAGTACTGAAGTATAGTCAAAGCAATTTAGTAAGGTAAGCATTTGGTAATAACATGGATCACACTGATGATGCTAAAGATTCATGGAGTAATTAGTACCTTCAGAAAGGGCGAATAAAGTCTCTCACATGCGTGGTTCAATTTGTGGTTAAAACAAAGATGATTAACTCTTCTAAACTTAAGACCAAAAATCTTGTTATAACTGCAACTGCAGATTAGTACATATTCCTGTAATGTAATGCTGCATTATTGTGGCAATTATATGGAATATTGTGTATTCTGGGTCTTCACTGTATGCCAAAGTACCCGTTTTAAAGGGATGGTTCTGGATCTACAAAGGATAAGACCCTCTACCGAAAACGGTTTTGTTCCCATGCACTGATACAGAAAAATGTGTGGGTCTAGGGCCAATATTTTTTTGTTTTGTTTTTTTGTTAAGGCTTTAAGTCCATGTCAAAAGCTATTGACATGTTGAGACACTTTTCCATGGCAAACTTGACAACAAATCTAGGAATATGGACCTGTAAAGATCAGAAAACAGTCTACTGAGGACTGGCTACATGTGAGGCTCTAAAATTTTAGCTATGTGTAGACTATGATCTAGTAACAGTTATTCTACCATTTCAGATATCTAATACAACAAAAACTCGGGTTGCAGATTTTCATCTATTTCCATCTCTGTCTTCTACAGGGAAAAATGAACTTTTTTTCAGGCTCAGAAAATAATTGCTGATAGCAAAGGCTATTTATAACCTCTACATTGGGCAAATATAGATGGAAACAGACTAAAATGTATACAGAAATTTACATTGTTTCTCTCTTTCCATTTCATCTTGCTTTGAAATTCATTCTGCTCTGAAAACAATGGCAGGTGAATTCACTGCAACTTATTAATTTGTCAGCTTTAAACGACTTGTTGGGTATCCGACATTGAGCTGTATCCAGTGCTTGGGATGATTGAGTACAACAAATGTCAAATTGTTGTCATATATAGACTTTGCGGGCCATTTTGACCAGATGACATTGAAGAAACATGTGTGATTTAGCATTTATGGATGGACACTATAAATAGGACTGTAATGCAAGAAAACCTGTCTTCAGGGTTTCTGAAGTGATATTCAAACCAGCCTGCTCAGCTACAGATACAAGCCAGAAGAGATGGAGTAAATTTCATACATAGCAAGTCTAGATGTGATACTTTCCATTAAGTGAATAACAAATTTATGAATGATCAGACTGTTCGGATGCGAACACCGGTCAGCACCATTGTTGTTCACAAACCCTGGAAGACAGGTCTTCTCTCACACCGAGGCCCACTATTAATGTAAATGTGCGTTTGCATGGTTTATAAAAGAAGACAATAATTGGTTGAACACTTAGTGGGGATAAAACAAAATTAATTAATTTGTTTTTGTAGTATATTCACATGGGGCACCCAACAATTATTATATCTACCCTTTCAACTGATTGCAGAAGACTCCTTTTTTAGCTGTCAAAGATTGCGATTGTTGGATTGATATAACTTAAACGGAAAAATAACTTATCATTTCTTACGGTTTCTTACCATCCTAGAGACCTTCTTTAAGAGGTTAAACCACTTCTAATGGCCGTTTCGACATATTCTTAAGACTGATACTGTTGTTTCTCCGGAGATGTAACAACTTGGCGTGAATTTTAGTGGGTGTCCATACCAGAATTTGTTAAGTCTTGACTTGAATGAGTTTAGGGAGGGTGCCAGTACCCCGGGGCCAGTACAACTTCACTTGGTAATAAGTTCCAGGCATTTACAACTCTATTTGAAAAAACATTTGCTCGAACATTTAGTCTTGAACGCTTTTTGAAGAGCTTTAGTCCGTTGCTACATGTTGATATTTGGTCGTTGATCGTAAAGAATTTATCAATTGGTATACGGTCGATCTGATTCACTATCTTGTAAACTTCAACAAAACTGTTACTTCATATAGCCGTACGATAGCCAATCTTCAGTGGACTGTCTACAGGTAGGGGTCTGTATCCCTAGACTCAGAGTCAAGAGATAGCAAAAGGCTTGGCCTTCCTTCATCAAGTGGTAGAAATATATGGGAAAGTCCTCATGTCCTCTATTGGGAGTAAGTAGACTGTACGAATTACTAGAGCCTGTTGAATGTTGGTGAGTCTCTCAGAGATTTTGTTTTGACCCAGAATCTATTTATTAAATGAAGTTTAACAGTTATAGTTTACCATATTTTTCTGTCCATTCCAGAAAGATTTGATTTCAATCAATATAGATCTACGCTAGTGACTAATCCAATTAAAGCTGCGAAATGAAAAAAAGTGGCGTTGGTTGGTTGGTTGTAGCTAAGCCCCAATTGGCTGTAGTTATCTCTCGGTATTGATTCTCGCTGTATCTTCTCTTAGTAGAATTAACACACAAGTAATCGATTTTAGGTGGTGCGCTTAGAGTCCTGAATGGAGTAGCCGAACATAAATGTTTTTCTCAAAACCAGATTAGCCTCTTGAAGTTGATTTATTTTCCTGTAGACCAGAGCCAGTGATCTGAAAGTGTCAATTAAGACCTTATAGTACACAGAGATTTCTTCATCCAGCTAAAATTCACTCTTCTGACATCTCATTGTCCATGTATCCATACATCATGTACATGTATTTGCAGATATTGGCGCATTAAATTTGGTGAAAAAGGAAGAGGTACATCTGATTACCCTAAGACACACCAGGATACCACAGGGCACCCCAGGAGATAGAGGACCCTTAATTTCTTCTTTTCTTTCATTACGTCTTAACCCCCGTTGGGGCCATCAGACGGGTAGTCCGGAATAAAGGTATTGGGCAGCATTATGTGAAAACCTGTCATTGAGTTTGTGACCAAGTAAACCTAAAGTACAGTTTACCAGCTTGTTTCACTATCAACATGCAGTAACTGAGCTGGATCAGGGCTGGACCCAGAGGGCACTTCAAGCCGAAGACTTGAACCGAGCGGTGCAAGCCGTGAGCGGGGTGAGGAAGCCCTTGCTCATTGGGGGGGGGGGGGGGGGGGTCCGGGGGTGCTCCCCAGGGAAATTTTTTAAAATCTATGTCTCTGAGAATGCATTTCAGGCCATTTTGAAGCCCCTTTTTCCATATTCTATAACCTCAGTTTTAACACGGATGTATACTGTAGTTTACATCCATGGTTTTAAATAAGGTTAGACACTCGAACCCCTGCGGGGTACTCCCGATATCTTCACACATACGTAGGCGCAAGCTATTTTTTGGGGTTCAAAATTTTGAATTCTGGTATTTTTGGGGGGTGTCGGAAAAATGAATATTCTTTTGGGTATGAAGATTTTGTGGATATTTTCGGGGGGTTAACAAAATTGGGCTATATAGGGTCATTTCTATGCAATTTGGGGTCTTTTCTTAAGGACAAGGTACAGAATCGGCGATATTTTTTGAAATTCCTGATATTTATTTTGGGATGAACAGTAGATGCTGGGCCCGAGCCTACGTATGGGGAGAAAATGAGAGTACCCTCCCCCCTGGGACTGAAACGCCTTGTACCTAACTATTATTTTGCATTTTCTTGTCGTCCTGTTGGAGCTGTGTTAAGGTTCCCATGTGGGGGGGGGGGGGCACAGCAGTTGCAATGCAAGTCTGAGTCAGCCCAATATTCAATGGTCAGATAAACAGCAGAGCCCTTGTGAGGGGGATGGAGGAGGGGGGGGGCTTAAAATTTGAAAAAAAGCTAGAAAAACAATGGTCCACACCTACTAAGAAAAAATTGGGCATAGATTACCCTGTATTTTGTACCTTTTTCATCCACCCCAACCAAATAAAATAGGCCCAGCGCGGCAGCAACCTAGGGCTCTCTTTTAAATTTCTCTGAGTCTGGTCGGGGAGGGGGGGGGGGGGGGGGGCACAGCTATTACTTATTAGCTCTGCGTCTATTTAACTACATGGGATTTGCAATGGAAGCATCAACGGAATGGAAGATAAGTGCCCCCCCACCCACCCCAAATTTCCGAGTTTTTTGTTTGGGACAGTGAGGGGGCACAAAAGTGTTTTATCCTCCGTGACCAGACTACAGGAGATTTAAAATCCCATCATTTACAAGCCCGGGCCACGCTCACAGCCCTGTCTGTGCCCCCACGGCCACCTTTTCTTTCAGCAGAGTTGTTATGTGGATAATCCGTTATCATATAAGTATGCATTACCGTATATATACTCGCAATATCATATAATGCGTGGAAAATGTTATATTTTTTTAGGGCACCCACAGCCACTTCGGGGGGGGGGCGCACGTGCCCCCAGGCCCCCCCTTAAGTCCGGCACTGTGGATCCATACCATATACGATATAAATGTGAATAATGGCAGAAAAAAAACTTTGTCATTGAATTAATTCCTCTCAGGATGAATACCCTGCAGAAGAAATCCCCATGGGGAAAAATCCCTGCGGGAAATATCCCAGCGGGGAAATTTCCCCGCGGGGATTTTTCCCCATGGGGAAAATCAAAATGTTATTAAATAATTGAAACATACTCAAATATGTCAAACAGATTGCAGGAGTGGACCTAAGCTTGATTATAGACCCTTAAACAGATGTTTTAAAAAATCCCCGCGGGGATTTTTTTCGAAAAAATCCCCGCGGGGAAAAATCCCCGCACGGAAAAATGAAAAATTGTTTTTACTAAAGGACATTCATTTTTACACACCATTAAGATGAGATCTTGTCATATTTGAATAAAAAGATAAGTTTTACAATTTTCGAAAATCCCCGCGGGGAAATTTTTCACACAGGGAAAAAATCCCCGCGGGGATGCTGAAAAATCCCCGCGGGGAAATATTTTCCCCGCGGGGATTTGCAAATCCCCGCGGTGATTTTGACATTTGTCGTGGAATATTTTCTAGGCCATTACAGATTTTAAGCCAAAAACCTATAGAATTTCCTCAGTAGGGTCTATTCTACTGGAAATAAGTCACTTTAGCTTTCTATGTCAACTAAAAGTACTAGGTCATTTTGCCAAAAACTGGTTTGGCAAAAAAAATACCGGTGGCAGTTATATTAAGAGAGAAAGAGGCAGAGAGAGAGAGAGAGAGAGAGAGATCAAGAGAGTATATATCGATCTATCTATCTGTCTGTCTGTTGGTCCCTCCGTCTGTCAGTCTGTCTTTGACAAAGCTGTGACAAATTAATTCTTATACTACGGTAGATTTAGTGGCTTAGGCACTGCCGAAACAACCCGGCAGATGAAACTCTTCAGCAAACCCGGCAGATGAAACGGTCTGCAAGACCCGGCAAAACAGATTGCTAGACCAGTATGCAAAGATGAAGAGGACTTGCTTGTCTGTCTGCTGTCTAGATCAGATTAGTCTGTATATGTAGATCTATCAGATGAAACAGTCCTACAGGCCCGGCAGATGACACGCTCTGGCAGACGACACGCTCTGGCAGACCCGGCAGTTGAAATGCTCTAGCAGATTCGGCAAAACCGGCAGTAGGTCCTTATTATATCGCAACTATACATGACTCAGGTCTGTGAAATTTTAAAGGATCTATCTATCTTTCAAACATTTCGTCTGTCTGTGTGTTCATCTGTCTCTCTGTCTTTAACAAAGCTTGATTTTAGTGCATTTATGTAGTCGCTGCCAAATCGACCCGGCAATTGAAGCAGTCCAGCAGACCGCAAAACCGGCTTTCAAAGCACTAATCCATGACTAAGGTCCATGTATTTTAAAAGGATCTGTCTATTTGTCTGGCAACCTATCAATCCATTCAATCACTGACAAAGATCTGAAGATATTTGGCCATATAATAATTATTTTTGCAGTGCCAAAACACGGATGTGGCCAAAACGAACCGGCAGACCCGGCAGAAACGACGTTTCACGGAATCGACCGAACAATCCGGGAGCGAGAAACCGTGTGTCAATTGTTAGTGATTTTTCTCATTTTTTTAAATACCAAATATTATTTTGATTTACGAACCTGTCCTAATTTAATAGCGAATCGGTGTGTGTAAAATAGGCATTGATTTAAACGTTTAGCTATATTTATGAGGTTATAAAAGCCGGTACCGAAAACCGTCATTCTCCGGAGACCAACTTCAGTCACAATCGTAGGTTCGGTCCGGCTAGGGCTTTTACCGACAACCGCATGTGTACGAAATATACTTAAAATTGTTATGTTTGTCATTAAAAAGATGAAACAGGTGTCTTTCATTTTGTTTTAAGATGCTTTTCTCCCCTAGATCCAAGATGCCCTTTGGACAATTGAACGTCATTATATAAATATAAAACATGTGTAAAGGGTGTCTTGGGTCTAGGGGGAAAGGGGTTGTATAAGCGAAAGAAGACATCAATCATCTGACAAAAATAGACCACTTTGCAAGATGGTCGTTTTAATTGTACATCAACTGTATAAATATATTATATACTCTATGTAGGACGATTGTTTACCTAAGTTTAACGGTCTATTTCCCACACATGTTACTGAATAGCGACCACAGTTGATGATCAAAATAAATTCTCATTCAAAACAAGGTAGATATATTACATGCATTTAGGAAAACCCGTTTTAAATATACGAACTAGCCGGCAAGGGTACATAGACGGCTCGTCTATATGTATTTGTTGAGCGTGCATAGTGTCTCCAGTCGTTATTTCAACAAAATAAAACGAACGTCATATATCTAGGGAAATAGACCGCCTTATCGCTAGAAATTCTTTCTAACATCAATCAAGGGCCGTAACTCTGTACTTATTTGCCATGATTTACCCATCTGCAATACCAGGACACTCCTTCCCAATATCAACTCTAATAGCAAGTTTGAAGAAATTTGGTTAAAAAATGCTCCCAGCAGAGAGTGAAAACGATGCGCTGACGGACAAACAGACTGACGGATAGACGCTCGAACACATTTTTTGAATGGAGGGTATTAGATACAACACTTTTTAAAATGGCAGGGTATAAAAATGCCAAGATAGAGCACAGAAACCAATTTTCCACACGAATCAAGGGCAATACATCTGTGCTAATGTGACGAAATTCATCCATCTACAATCCAAAACCACTCCTCCTAAATATCAACTCATATAAGAAGTTCGAAAACAATCAGTCAAAAAATGCATGAGATAGAGCACGGAAACCAATTTTCTACACAAATAAAGGACAATAACTCT
The DNA here is from genome assembly GCA_964019695.1 of Loripinus fragilis. Classification (NCBI taxonomy): domain Eukaryota; kingdom Metazoa; phylum Mollusca; class Bivalvia; order Lucinida; family Lucinidae; genus Loripinus; species Loripinus fragilis. The sequence continues at coordinate 94,449,230 of OZ026527.1, read as the reverse complement.
GTGCATTTTTGATGAAATTAATCCATCTACCATCCCCAGACCACTCCTACTTAATATCAACTTATATACAAAGTTTGAAGACAATCAGGCAAAAAATGCGAGAGATACAGCACGGAAACCAATTTTCTACACAAATAAAGGGAAATAACTCTGTGCTCATTTGACGAAATTTACCCATCTACAAATCCCAAACCACTCCTTCCCAATATCAACAATTATGCAAAGTTTGAAGACTGAAGGATGGACACTCAACGCAAATTTTAGAATGGAGGGTATAACATAATTTCCACACTTTTAAGTGTCGGGGTATAAAAAGTAATGATTCCAAGTAACACTGATGTCCCCAATAGTTTATTGTATAATATTAACATAACTGTATCAAATAAAATATATATGAACAATCGAACATAAGATGAAAATATAAATTAACAATTAACATATGCCATAATGATATTGGATTTAAGTAATGAAAACATGTTTAACCCTTTGGGGACCAAAAAATTCTAAATCGTTAAGTTGGCAAACAGTGAAGACCCAGATGTAATGAAGCCACATTTCATCAGGGTCTCAACTGCTTGTAAAGACAAAATCAATATTCAGAGAAAAAATACAATATTGTTTTTGGAAATAACTGACTGTATTGTATTTAGCTTTATGGACAATTCCATTGGTATAAAGAATTGGTTTGATTGATTTGATTCTTTACGTCCCAGACAACAATTTTTCAGTCATGTTGGGAAGGGTCTTCCTGGGTTGAACCAGTACTAAGGAAGGATTAATGTGTCTTGCTCAAGAACATAACACAGTGACGCCAGTGAGGCTCGAACCCGCAACCCCTCAGTCTGGAGTCAAGCACTCCACCACTAAGCTAGTGCACTCCTGTATAAAAAATTGGTATACATGAACAACAAAGGCACAGATTATTTATAAGTTTCTACTATAGATAGTCTATGTAGCTGAGCGGACTAGATGGAATCTTTTTCGGGTCACAAAACTTGAACAGTGTAATAAGGCTTCTGTGTAATAAGCCAGACAATGAGAAAGACTGTCCAGCTACAGAGACTAGCTAAAATCTTGTTATTCACAAAAAGTAAAAGCAAGTTTTCTAATGGAAAGGCTCTTAAAATAGTCTCAATGTATACTGCTCAACTAAAGTTTAGCACGGATTATAATATGATGCCCCACTTTGAATGAACATGAAACATTTTATTTGATATAATCAACATGTATGGGGATCTTGAAATTTACGTTTTTTCGTGTCCGCCAGACAAAAGATAATCTGGTTAGGCGTCAGTGGATTGACATTAAATTTGAGGCTTAGGCATGTAAAGGATACACGTCTACATCGAAAATTTAAACTTTTGATTCTAATGTAAAGCGGTAGGTTCTAAATGATAAAAACCTTAAAAACGGCAAAGTTTGATACCCGTTTATGCCACGTTTTACAATTCCAGTTTGACGTTAAAATGGTGTTTTCCACTTCTTGACTTTTTCAGCGAACTGAATCGAGCGATCAAGTAATCTTTTTTATGCTAGATTGGCAGAAGCACTAGGAACATTTCTGTTAGTTGATTCTTTGAAAACGTCTGCTTTAGATAGCGTTACCGCCTACATTTAGCCTCAACTTCAGATTAACGTCATTTTTTATGAATTAAATACCCAGGGACAAAATTTTATAAACCTGCCTGACCCTTAATTGTCTCTCTTTAGACATCCTCTTAAACACGAAAACCCTTTCCATTAAGCCTACCTACACAACAAAAACAGTACTGTTTTTGAGATGTAAACGTCATTATAACAACGACGTTAGTTGTTATCAAGACTCAACTTTTGCTTCAAATGTTCAATAGAGACAACCTTAGTTCTTTTCAGAATGGCTGATTCGACCAAGCAGGAAAACAAAGGACTTTAAAAAACCGATGCTGTATCCATTTGTATTGCCAATAATGCAGTTGAAACACGTATTTGACCCCTCTCTTGTTTAAAGTAATGATCGACACAGAAGACATCCAATTTAAGTACAACAATTGCTGTCCTCAACTTTATCACATATTAAACCATCATTTCAGTAGATATTTTATAACTTTAAGCCATTTGCTCTAATAAAAATCAGTTTTTATTTATCCGTGCTAAACTTTTGTTGAGCAGTATATTTAATGCAATTTAGTCTTGTGGCTATTTGTGTTCTATGAGCCTTCCTCACAGTGTTGAGGATTGGTCTGCAGTGTGTGAGTGTGGCTTTTTAACTGCTAATACTCACTTACTTTTCTACAGTAAATTATGACATAGTGGTCAGGCCTCCAGATAAGAGTATGTAACTGAAAATTATTTTTCTTATTTCTTAACCCAAGCATATTATGGGTACTCAAAAGAACCGTCTCAATGGGGCGGTTCTCTAGAGCACCCAAAACATATGTTGAGATTGCTGGGTAAGAAGATAATTGCATTTTTACCCTAAAAATTCTGCTTAACTGGATCTATGAGTGGTATTACATTACATTACGAAGAGACATAAGGGAATAAAACAAATATGTACTTGTGAGCTGGTGTATAAAAATTGCTATCGACCAAGGCATTAGCTATGGACCGTTTTCTCATGAACAACAGCGAGAACTACCAATTTATATGTTTCACACCTTTTGGTCATCTGTCTGCAAGCAAAATTGTGAGTACAATATTGAGTTATTGCAAAATAAATCTAAATTCAACCTCCCACTCAACCCAATAGGTTAACTTTTTGACACTGTTGTGCTTATTTATAAGTTAAGGGCAATCATTCCTGATAGCTGGAAGATGGTAGATATAAGGGATTTTGAGAAATTAGAATTTCACAAAAAGCCAAAAAAGCATTTGCAGATTAAGTGAAGGGCAGTAACTGCAGTGCTAATGAGTCAATTTTGACAAAACTTAAATTATTTCAACACTCCATGGTACTAATCATTTATTCAAAGAATGCATCAAATCAGTCCAATGGTTACTGAGATATGGTTACGGAAAGATAAGAGACAGACACAATGAAGATGCCAAAACTATATCCCTCTGAATTTGTCGCGGGATAATAAGCAACCAGCCATGGAAATTATTATACTGAGTCTCGCTCATTCTATAAGATTGATTTTGCATATTCTATAGTTGTATTCATTTGAGATTAGTCTAAAAATGCAAATGGAAAAAGTGCATGCAGAGATGAGAAATTTCTTTTCAAAAATAGTTGGCCTCTAATGTATATGCATTTAAAACTGGATCAGCATACAATGTTTGTACTGAGCATGCTCCCCCAGTTGGCAGTGTTTCCCTGTATTGATAACTGGGATATAGAGGCTCAGTCTAGGCTGGGTGGGAAATAAGAAAGTGACTGTATAACCAGGACTAGACCACTTCAGTCTAACTGCTCTAATGCTATACTCGTGGTAATATGAGTGCCCAAACTAGGGTTTTCTTAAATCTGTGGACTCTTCAGGTGATTCCTGAGTAATGGATTAAATAGATGTGAATCTAAGACTGCCAAACAGCATTCAAGTCACACGTTATGTAGTCAAGAGAAATGGCTCCGTGACCAGGTTCCCTTGCTCCAGGAGCCTGCTTCTATCAGCTGAAAATTCCTGGCCTCTAGTTAATAGTGTGTAACTGAACAACTAATTTTCTTATTTCTCATCCAAAAACATATGTTGTGGGTACTCAGAAAAAACGTCTCGATAAGTTGGTTCTATTGAGAACCCAAAACATGTTACAACTGATGGGTAAGGAAATATTGACTCTTTTCTGCTCAATTCTTTTGTTTATCTAGATACGTTTCCACACCGTGTAAGCAGCAATCAAAAACGTCAATACTATCGACGAAGGTAGATCAAAAATCATTAGACACAGAATTTCAATGCCATTTGTCGCCCAAATTGCAACAAATGGCAATCTAAAACACTGTTTCTAGAGATTTTTGATCCACGTTTGTTGATTTTTAAGAGCGTTTTAGATTGCCGCCTACCCGGTGTGATTCCTGCATACACATTTTTTTCTTTTGTCTATTCACCCAGCACTGGATCACCAAGCTGATCATGACCATGTGGAATAAAATTGTGTGGTGTAAGTTTTATGATAAAAAGAAACATTTTATGATTAAGGGAGATTATTTTAGATTTTTTTTCTCCAGTCGGTACATATTCATGTAAGTTGCTTAGATAAATGAGAGAAGCATGATAAGTAAAACAAGTACTATATAAAGAAACAAAACAAAATTTGAGCCGCGACATGCTTTTTCCAACAATGTGGCATATTGACATGTGTAGAGTCAGACGAGCCTGTGTAGCCTCACTTTAAGCTTAGAAACTCAAAATGATGTTCCGTCAGTAGCCTAAAGAGTCCCAGAATATTCAAGCAACTAGCAAAGGCTCTGATCAGACTGCGCATATGCGCAGGCTGGTCTGAGCCTTTGGTGGTCTCACACACTACATTTTTGGAAATCTCATGTTGCTGCTTAATTCAATTACAAAGAAACAAAACAAATACATTGTATAAAAAAAAATAAAAAAAGTGGACTCTCATCAAATCATCATAATTGAGCCGCGACACGAGAATTCCAACAATGTGGTATGAGCTACCAGCTTGTCTGAGTCTACACTTGTCAAAATGCCACATTGTTGGAAATCATGTGTTGCGGCTCATATGTCAAACACACTCATTTTGACTTTGATCAGAAGTTTGAATTTTGTGTTTGTGTTGATGCTTTACAATCGACGTTTTTCACTCATGTCGGGACAATTTCTATAACATATGATGTGGGTACTCAAAAGAACCATCTCAATGAGTCGGTTCTTTTCAAGGTTGGCAATCGACCGGTCAATATGCATATTGACCAGACCAGTGGTCATTACTGGTTTTAACCGGTCATTACTGGTCGATTGGTGGTCAATTGGTCAATTGAAAAACTTAGTTGATGTGAAGATACTTGGCATTATTTATCCCCCGTTTTACTGAACTCTATAAAGACTAAAAGCAGTTTAATATAAGATAATACATTGAGGTTTAGCTGAAAATGTGTTGTTTTTTTGTTGATTTTGCTTTAAAAAAGAATTAATAATTAATAAGCTGTAAAATAAACAAAAATGAAATGTCAATAGTTTTAGATCTTCAGTCCAAATTATTACTAACAATCTTGACATTATTTTCTATCAACCATTAATAAAAGTAATGAAAATAAATAAATTTTAAATCTAGCTTTTTTCATAGAAATAAAAAATATATTTAAATCAAGGACTTATTTTAAAACAAGAGAAAGTAAAAAAATCAATACTTCAAATTGATCATCAAAGAGGCTATCATGTACAAATAAAATATGCTGAATTAGTTAAAATTCAAATTGGTTTGGCTTCTTACCTGAAAAGACGAAAGTTTGAAAATTATAAAGAAAACACTTAATGTTGAACAATATATCAGATATATCTAGGAGTTATGATTTTACTCTAGAACAAACAAAACTGTCAAAATACCAGGCATGTCTTTCAAACTGAAGAAGGTGTGTCCAATTTATAACACCTATCCAATCACTGAGCTTAAAATGTATTGGCTAATTTAGTGGCATCTGTGTGTATAAAAAGGTGTGAAAGTGAGGTCATTCAGTTATCTGCTGTTATCAGTTAATAATTAACCAAGTGTCATAAACCAATAAAAGTTACATGTATTGTCTCAAAATTGAGCAAAAAAACCCTGTATGGTTATTCTATTCTGCCTTCAATGATGCAAGAAAAACTAGTGTTAGGTGCAAAGACTGTAATGCAGAACTCAGTGCTAAGGTCTTGAGATGGAAATCTCACCATGAAAAGTGCCCTTGGCAGGGATGAAACATTATTTAGAACATAAAACCTATACAAATATCTCATCCACCACAAAAAAGTCCCTTAGAATTTTCAATCGACCACTCAGATTCGTATTGACCAGTATTGACCACTTTTTGGCATATTGACCGGGGCGGTTTTAACCGGTTAAAACCGCTGGTTAAAACCGGGGGTGGTTTCGACCGCCCAACCTTGGTTCTTTTGAGCACCCAAAACATGTTACAACTGATGGGTATAGAAAATACTAGGTGAGCATCTTTTGATATAAAAGTTACCAGGCAAGGCTTTGAGAACGCTTGTTGACATCCCGAGGCTTGCCGAGCAATGCAACATGTGTTCTCACAGCCGAGCCTCGTAAACTTGATACCAAAAGATGCAAACCTGGTATTCTATTTATTAGCTTACCAAGTTGATTCACTCTTCAAACTAGCAAATATGAAGTAATGATCAATTTTTTGTGTAGATTCAGCATCATTGGCAATGTCATTCAAAAAGTGCAACATCATAATGACCTGATAAAGGCACATACTGTGAGATAGACAACGTTTATCAGGCAAGGTGCAACGCTGCAGTTAATATGAATGGAAACTGATAAAAGAAAGTATTGACACTAACTTCTATGCTCATTTCTTTTGCTTATCTAGATCCATGAATTCTTCCTGGCTTGAACAAGTACTAAGCAGTGGATAAAGTGTCTTGCAAGGACACAACGAGTCTAAAACTAACAACCTTTCAATCCCTAGTCTAATGCTCTATCAACTGAGCCACTGCGCTAAGTGTCATCTGAATTATAATTTTCATCATTGGCTATCAAGAGAAATATTTTGATAGTATTTAAAAGATCCTTCTAACCAAGATGGTTTTTAAGTTCCCACAACATCTCTTTTAACCCTTAACCTGACAATATACCGGTATTTTGCCCTGAAAATGTTATCTGCTTACTATGTCTGCTGCATAATATAGTCACTACAGAACACTTTTTTTACATTGAAAGCAAACACTATTAACTCAGACCAGACTTCTCTTAAGCGAGCCGTCTAATCTGGATCCATATTGTCTGCAATATAGGCTGCCTAACTACATAGGCAGATGAGAGAGCAGACAACATTATGTTCAGAATGTCTTATCACATGTGATCACAGTTTCTCATCAGCTTACACAGAAAAGTTTTGCATAGTAGAATTATCCTTTTTATGAGTTAAGTGACCAAGGACCCATTGGTCTAAAAATGAATCTATTTGTGCCATAATGATGGAACATGAAGACCCAGATGAGCCTACACATGTGCAGGTCTCCAGATAAGAGTGTATATTTGACAAATATCTTTCTTATTTCTCAACCAAAACATACCTTGTGAGTACTCAAAAGAGCTGTCTCAGTGATACGGTTCTTTTGAGTACCCAAAACACTTGTTTTAACTGATGGATAAAGTAATAATCACAATTTTACGCTCTAACATTTTGCTTCTCTGGACCTTTGATATGTGCTGGCCAATCTGGTCCTTTATGGACCTAATATGGCAAGAAACCTCTTCCCAACCATAAAAAACCCCAAAAAACATCATCTATCACTTGCTGTTAAAGTTACTCCATTTTGTTTAAATGTGTCATTACTATAAGTATCCGTCACTAAATCCACTGGATCAAAACCTGATTCAGTATTTTCTAGATTATTTGATGTTGGTAGACTAGTATATTGGTGAAATGTCTCTGAGTCCCCTCCTAGCACCAGTGGCTCTGACACAGGTATAGATTTTGTACCACCATATTTTCCTATCTTAAACCGACAACATAGTATGTCTACTACAACTCCTACACCATCATGTAACAGACCTGAAATAGAACAAACAGCAATTGTTAACTCTACTTGTCCTTTCCCTGATAGTGACAACACATAGGGCCAGTTAAGCAAAACTTTCTGCGTAAAATTGTGATTATTTTCTTATCCATCAGTTTAAACACATGTTTTGGGTGCTTAAAAGAACCGTCTCATTGAGACGGTTCTTTTGAGTACCCACAACATATGTTTTGGTTGAGAAATAAGAAGATTAAATTTTGGTACGCACTCTTAACTAAAGGGCTGTACAACAAACAGCAAATGTTAACTCTACTTCTTCTTTCCCTGTTAGTGACAACATATAGGGCCAATTAAGTTTTTCAGCATAAATTGTGATTATTTTCTTATCCATCACTGGCATCAGTTAAAACATGTGTTTTGGGTGCTCAAAAGAACCATCTCATTGAGACGGTTCTTTTGAGTACCCACAGCATATGTTTTGGTTGAGAAATAAGAAAATAATTTTCATTTACACACTCTTATCTGGGGGCCTGACAACGGTGTTCGGACATTTCGGACATGGACATTTCTGCCTAGGATGTTTTGGCCCGGACATCCGGCCACGGACATTTCGACCACGGAAAATGCTGAAGGTGGACGTTTCGGCCATAACCATAAATGGGATGTTTGCATGCATAAAAGTGTGATGCATTTCTTAATCTTTTGGAATAAAATATGCATGTGAATAATTACAGTAGATTCAAAATGCTTGAAAATTAGGAGTATGCTATTTTTCATAGAAACAGGTAAATTATGGTGTATATTATACAGCAGTAAATGATATATACCTGTATAAAGTACCCATTACCTGGATTAGTTTATATTTTTTGTTTACAACAATTCTCGTGTTATTTGAATCTACTGTACAAAACAATTGATGAATGTTTACTACTTTCATGCTATGCCTGGATTTATCTTTTCTCTTCAAAACACTGTAGATCCAGATCAGCCAGCTCCTTACCTGAGCAGGACCCACACTGTTTTCATCTCTGCTTGTAAATACATGCAGTTTAATAATTGATAAAAATTTGGGAGAAATATATGTATTATAGTAGCCTATATAAGATTATTCAGTCAATTATTTCCTAAGAAATGCATCACACTTTTATACATGCACACACCCCAACCCACAATTTATGGTTATGGCCAAAACGTCCACCTTTGGCATTTTCCGTGGCCGAAACGTCCCTGGCCGAAATGTCCGGGCTGAAACGTCCTAGGCCGAAATGTCCGTGGCCTAAATGTCCTACATGCTGATACCCATTGCAAAAAAGTTTGGACCCAGATCAGGCAAAACAAAATGACTGGCCTGATCTGGGCCCAAACTGCTTGACATTTTGATGGTAGTGCTGATTTTTTTTTTCATGAAAGTTCATTCTAAAATAAATATGCAGATAAAAGAAACAAGCAATATTACCCAGAATGGACAGATTTGATATCAGATATAAACCTAGAAAAGATGGGTTTTTAAATAAAAAAAGAAGTGCATGTAACAACTTTTTCCATTTTATCCATGACTACATATATTTTATTGCTCATTGGACACAGATTTTTTCAAAATACTTGCTTTACTGGATTCAGATAAAAGGATCTATTTCAATAACTGTCTAAAAAACATATGATTTGGTGTGTCTCCTCGAGGCGTTTCTTTTATGTACAAAAAATTATGTTTGATAGAAAAACACTTCTAACAATCTTTTTATGGGTTATATATTTTTATGTCGTCCTTATAATTCAAACTTTCAATCTTCGAAATAAAACAACTTCAATTTTACACAATTGGAATGTAATAGGCTTACAACGAGCAACTACTATACCGAGTCATATCATGACTCATGAGACCATCTGTATTTTTACGAGGTGAAGAACTAATGGGCAGAGCAGCATGGAAATGCCAACAATTTGATCTGTGTCTTTGGTATTGCTATTTGCTTTGTGGAAAGTAGAATGCTTTTATAATATCACTTAAGGCACAGCTATTTTATGATTACAATGTATAAGCCAGAAGATCAGGATCCACACTGGTTTCTTACAAGGGTTTAAATGATTCTTGATATATGTTTTGAACACACCAAAATGTAATTTTTGATGAGAAACTAGAATATTAATTTATTACTTAGCAGTTTGATCTGGGGACCCTGTAAAACAGTCACAACTTGCATCTGATAGCCCCACTGTTGCATCACTTGAAACCAAATTTTCCAGCCATAACCCTGGTAATTTACCTCCTTGAGTGACAATTTTAATAACCCTAATCCACCAAATTACTGAAATCACCTACCTGAAACTACAAATATTCCTCCTATGATACCACAGAGTCGGACCAGAAACTGCCAGTAGGGTTTATGTTCCTCTCGCACCTTAATCTTTAGTGCTGTAAGGTCATATTTCACAAAGATCCCAGGTACACCGTGACTTCCTCCAGCATGATTTATGCTTCGGTTCTGAAATAACAAGTCACATACCAAGTGTACTGCTGAGACCCTTTATTTTTATCCAATCTGATAAAGTATATCAAGATTGCTAAGATAAGTCGTTCTGCAATAAAATTGTTTTCTTGTTAGTTTAGTAGTAATTTTTTTAAATTTGTTAAAATTACATTTTATCATATGACATTTCTGTTATTAAGTGGATAAAGACATGCCATAAATAGCCTTATGACTAACCAAGTTGTGTTACCATAGCAACCAGATGTCTCAAACTAGAAATTATTTTTTACCCTTTGAGTGCCAGAAACAAAGAAGAAAGTTAGTGCAAACAAAATAGTCTCTAATCAGACTGCTCCTTCGAGTAGACACTGCTCCTTCGAGAGTCTGTTTAGAGACTATTTGTTGGTTTTCTTCTGCATACAGGGACAGATCCATTAACATTATAAACTAAAACATTTTGGGACAAAAAATTATGACTTAAAGAGATCAAATTAATAATTGACTATCCTACCCTTTCAGTGACTGAGAACTGGTATGTATTGAGATCATCTGCATACGTCTTTACTTCTGTAGGTACAATCTTCATGAAGTATTGAAATAAGTGGTAATCTGGAACAAAAACTCACATATTTCTCATAAATGTTATACTTTTAAACAGAGTAATCTGGAACAATAAATGGCAGAAAAATAAGAAAATCTCTACATCTTCCTGATATATATATATATATGATATTTATCTAATTTCACTTGTATCCTTGGATCCATCAGGCTTTCACTTGCGAACGAAATAGATGCCATCCATTGAAAAAGGACTAATATACGACGTGTACTGCATCAGTCGTCGTCAATATCAGCGCTTCCTGAACATCCTTTTTTGGGGATGTCTCAGTGGCGCAGTTGGTAGCGTCGGTGTCTGGTGTAGTGCTAGGCAGTGTTGCCGAGGTTGTGGGTTCGAATCTCGCTAGAGGCAAAATGTTTACAGCATCTATCGGCTCAGTTGATTCACTATATCCCTCCGTATATATATATATATATATATATAGAAATAGATGCCATCCATTGAAAAAGGACTAATATACGACGTGTACTGCATCAGTCGTCGTCAATATCAGCGCTTCCTGAACATCCTTTTTTGGGGATGTCTCAGTGGCGCAGTTGGTAGCGTCGGTGTCTGGTGTAGTGCTAGGCAGTGTTGCCGAGGTCGTGGGTTCGAATCTCGCTAGAGGCAATATGTTTACAGCATCTATCGGCTCAGTTGATTCACTATATCCCTCCGTATATATATATATAGAAATAAATGCCATCCATTGAAAAAGGACTAATATACGACGTGTACTGCATCAGTCGTCGTCAATATCAGCGCTTCCTGAACATCCTTTTTTGGGGATGTCTCAGTGGCGCAGTTGGTAGCGTCAGTGTCTGGTGTAGTGCTAGGCAGTGTTGCCGAGGTCGTGGGTTCAAATCTCGCTAGAGGCAAAATGTTTACAGCATCTATCGGCTCAGTTGATTCACTATATCCCTCCGTATATATATATATATATATATATATATCTGCCTCAAGGCTGAACATGGATTAAACAAGTGTGCAGAGGCATTATCAACTTATGAAATTTGTTGTGAGACAATCAAAATATTGAATACAAAAGATGTAAAGCCTCTCAAAGGACTATTTTGACAGTGCACAGTCACATGTATGATACCATTTGTTGGTAATAAGCACATCTTAGAAGTAATTATCAATGCAATATGCAAGTTAGACACCCTGTTGTTTGTGGTCGAGTAAAGGTAGCCTAAATAAGCAATAAAGCACCCATGCTTTTCCACTACAGGGTTTGTTGCTAGATTGCTCAAGTTACACTAGTTACAAAGAGGTAGTCATCACCCCTCAGATAGCCAAATACAGCGGAGGCCTCCAAACAAAGGCAATACAATCATCCTCTTCCAATCTGGTCTTCATTCTAATTCAATGATTAACCCTTTAATTCTATACTAATGGATTCTTCCTTCTGATTTGATACAATAAACTTGAGACAGTTCATTGTACATATCAAGTTACGTCAGGTTATGATTTAAAAAAAAATTGTATTCTTTTGTCTGAAGATCTTTTTTTACCTTTACAATCAGTGTAGACCCTGATGAAATGCCGCATTGTGCGGCATTTCATCTGGGTCTAAACTGTTTGTAAAAGTACCTGTTTAGAAGTGGTCCCACAAAGGGCTAATTAGAATGAATACCAGATTGGAAGAGGATGATTTAGGTACTTACTATTTTTAGTAACCTGTTCCTCACCATCCAGAGGGTTAACTATTCCACTGTGACGATCTCCAAATGAGAAATGATTAATTCTGTGAGTAAAGTTATAATCTGTAGAGATAGAAATAAATCAAAGTTACTCGTTGGACCAAGTTATAATACACCATGCACGGATCCAGAGGGGGGACAGGGGTCCGGACCCCCACCCCTGAAAAATCACAAAAATATAGGGTTTCTTAGCAATACTGGTCCAGATCCCCTGAAAAATCATAAAACTACCAAGCCAGCATTCAATGTTGGGTCATCATCGGCACGCCAGCGAAACGCCATTTAAATGGCATTTTGCTGGTAGGCCAATGATGGCCTGTTTATAGTGGTATTTTGATCCTCCCCTTATCAACTAAAAAAAAAGGAAAACAAGTAGCTCAATGAGCAATGATCGCTCACCATGGAGCCAGCATAATGTTTGGAGACACCATAATTTACAATGCTCAAAGGTAGGTAACTCTGAACATAAAATAGTGACCAGAAATTATCAAAAAACATAAATATTATGCCAGTTCTAGCTATCTGCTAGCATTAAAAAGATCTGAATAGAAATTGCAGAGAAAACCTGGTGAAAGTTAAGTTTTTAGATGCTTAAGGGCAGCTAACTCTGTAGTCAGCGCTGGGATCTGATTGAAATTCAAACTCATCCATACTTTTATGCATGTCCTGGTAACCTACAAGGATGAAGAAAATCAAATGAAAAATGAAGGCGCTTGAGTGGTAACAACTATTATACAGCTTTATCTTAGACACGCAAGGGCAGTTAACTCTGTAGCTGGTGGTTGGATGAGGCCGAAAATCAAACTCATTCAAAATTTTATGGGTGTCCATGTTACCTGCAAGAATGAGGAAGATCCATTCAAAAATGAAGGTGCTGGAGTGGTCACAACAGATCTCCGATTGTAAGTCTATGCAGATTTTTTATGATGCCCAAGGGAAGTTAACTTCACAGTCTGTTCTACTTTAAATTTAAACTCATCCAAGCTTTTATGGCTGTCCTGGTTACCTGCAAGAATGTAGAAGATCCAATCAAAAATGAAGGCGCTAGAGTGGTCACAACAATCTTACATTATGCTTCAATTTTTAAGATACTCAAGGGCAGCTAACTCCTTAATAGGTGATGGGATCTTGACGGAATTCAAACTCATCCAAGCTTTTATAGTTGTCCTTCTTATCTGCAAGAATGAATATGACCTATTTAAAATTGAAAGCACTAGAGATGTCACAACATTTCTCCCATATAAGTCTATGGGGATTTTTTAAGATACTCAAGGGCAGATAACCCCACAGTCCAAGGTCTGATCTACCCAAATTTTAAACCCATCCAAGCTTTTATGGTTGACCTTGTTACCTGCAAGAATGAAGATCCAATCAAAAATGAAAGCGCTAGAGTGGTCAAAAAATTATCCATCAATTTTTAGATGCTCAAGGGCAGCTAACTCCATAATAGGTGATGACACCTTGATGAAATTTAAACTCATTCAAGTTTTTATAGTTCTCCTTCTTATCTGCAAGAATGCAGAGGATCAATTTAAAATTGAAAGCACTAGAGTGGTTACAACAGATCTCCCATTATAAGTCTATGGGGATTTTTCCAGGCGCTCAAGGGCAGCTAACTCCACAGCCCAAGGTCTGATCTGGCCGAATTTCGAACCCATCCCGGAATTTATGGTTGTCCTTGTTACCTGCAAGAATGAAGAAGATACAATCAAAAATGAAGGCGCTAGAGTGGTCACAAGACTATTCATTGATATTTCAGACGCTCAAGGGCAGCTAACTCCGAAGTCAGTGATGGAATCTTGCCATAATTCAAACTCATCCAAGCTTTTACAGTTGGTCTTGTTATCTGCAAGAATGAAGAAGATCCATCCAAAAATGAATGCACTAGAGTGGTCACAATATTTCTCACATTATAAGTCTATGGGGATTTTTCCAGACGCTCACGGGCAGCTAACTCATAAGTCCCTGGTCGGATCTTGCCGAATTTGAAACCCATCCAAGACGTTATGGTTGTCAACGTTACCTGCAAGAATAAAGAAGAACCAATCAAAAATGAAGTAGCTAGAGTGGTCACAATGTTTTCCCCATTATAACCCTAGGGGAGCTATCTGTTGCCATGGAAACCAGAGTTCTGATCCGATCTGACCCAAAACCTAATGTAGCCAATCCACCACCCCAATGATGCTCCAGATGAAATTTGATTACGATTGGCCAGCTGGTCTCAGAGATATTTATGTTTGAAAGTGTGAACGCACAGACGGACACACGGACGGACGGACAGACGGACGGACACCGGCTCGAGTCCCATCCTATAAGCTCACCCTGAGCCTTTGGCTCTGGTGAGCTAAAAATGAAGGAGCTAGAGTGGTCACATGGTTTTCCCCATTATAACCCTATGGGAGCTATCTGTTGCCATGGAAACCAGAGTTTTAATCCGATCTGGCCCAAAACCTAATGCAACCAATCCCCCACCCCAATGATGCTCCAGATAAAATTTGATTACTATTGGCCAGCTGGTCTCAGAGATATTCATGTTTGAAAGTGTGAACGCACAGACGGACACACAGACGGATAGATGGAGGGACTCCGGCTCGAGTCCCATCCTATAAGCTCATCCGGAGCCTTCGGCTCTGGTGAGGTAAAAACTGTTGTCAAAGTTGGACCCCCTCTGACAAAACTTTCTGGATCCGCACATGATACACTGACTTAATATGAAAACAAAACACTTTATTTGTGTAAATATCTGTTGTAGTAACTTTACAAATTAAAAGTAACATATTTTTCAGGTTTGGATGCAAGAATAGACCTAACTAAGGTGATACTACATGCACCCACCCCCCTTGAAAATGGCGGGGGTATAAAGCATATTTATCTGAACATTCAACAGACTCCAGCAGTAAAGAACGAGTGAAAGTTGAATAACACTGTGTATGCTTGGTAAAATTTTACGCTTTTTTGTCATCTGTTGACTTATCTAAAATAATTTTATGAAAATAAATCTTTCAGGAATACCATCAGTGAGTGAGTGGAATAGTTTGGATCCAGATCAGGCCCAATATTTTGTCAGGCCTGATTTGGATCCAAACAGTTTGCAAAGGCTATCAGCAGACAAAAAAATATCACTCATTGGAGTAGCATCCATTATGCAGTATACGCACATGCATAATAGAATTAATAACACTCAAGGGATCTCACCTATAGTGTTTCCAGAGTTTAGGTGACCCCCGTTTTTCTTTTTTTAAGCAGCTTTAAGTTGAACCTAGAAGAACGACACTTAGCATGTTGATTTACATGCACACCGCGTAACTAAAACTTATTTTTGGGAGACGCCCTTATTTGTAAATGAAGCCCAAATCCCTTGTACAAAAGAATAACTTAGTTGTTTTTCCCTATGAATATACCCATGTGTACCCCTATAGATACACGTGGTATATTTGCATTGCTATTGTAATATATACTAGCCTACTGGAATATCTACACTACACAAAAACTCTAATTGGTCACTTTTTAAACTCATTATTTCTGACCAAGCGCTAAAATCATTGAAATGAATTTTTGCCTAAATATGTGCAGTTTAATGAGCAAAAATTTAACGGTCTTTCAGAAAAGTTGTCTTTTAATCCACAGCTTTTTGGTTAAAAATGCAAAAATATACTTTTTAGATAATAAATGGTTTTGAGTGAAATTTTATATCAAATTTAAGTGCAGTTGGTAATAAAGTGGGCTTGACGACTTCAAAAAACACTAAACACTTGCAATTTTGACTAAAGTGGATTTTTACGCAATTTTTAAAATATCACATTTTTCCAGATTTATGAAATTCATCAGTAACTCGTGCTAAAATTGTTGTATGCATTTTATTTTATCTGAACAAGATAGGCAAAACAGAATAGAACATGATTCGTCCATTTTGTGATGACAAACATTTCACTGCTGCTTTGCACTTCAGGTTTGAATGCAAAACTTAAAAATATCATTTTGACAACTCTGCATTTTTCACAATTTCCAAGCTAGAACAGTGACGTCTACTGGTTATGAATAATCTCTGAAAATTTCAATGCCGTGCCGCAGATAATAAGGCGTACAGGACAGTGCAAACTTGCTATGTCAACTGCATGCATAAAGCTGAATTTCTATGATTTAGCTGCTGGCAGTATTTGCCTTCATGCTATTACGTAACAGAAACGAGCATCGTCTGTGTAAGAAGTACCAGTATTTTTTAAATGAAATGACCTGCAGTCTCGGTAAATCTTTGGTTTATTTATAGAAGCATGAATTTTGTTTAACCGAATCTTACTATAAAACTAGCGTAAAAAATGTAAAGTGACCAATTAGGAATTTTGCTCAGTGTATATCCGCTGATTTAACAAAAATCTATCCCGCAAACCTCTCTCGTCATCACTTTGACACATACACGCACGCACACACGCAATTGTAAAAGTATATATGAGCTCTAGACCCTGCCGTATTGAAAGCAGGCAAATATAAGGCTTAAGCATGAAACCTGCATGTACAGGTAGCACCATCCATTCAATCCATCGACTCTTTTTGCCTACGAGGTAATTTGTCATGGTTTTGTCGTCTGCTGATATTTTTTTTCAAAATCAGTTTTTTGTTGTTGTTTTTTCTAAAAAAAATTTCGGTAATATCAGTAGAGTGTCAAGCAGTTTGGATCCAGATCATGCCCGTCGGGGCTGATCTGGGTCCAAATTGTTTGCAAAGGTTATCAGCAGACGACACTAGTAAGTAAAGAGTTTATGACGACAATTCAAGCAATTAGAGAGTTGACAAGATATAGCGAATCAGGGATATACATTAAACTTCAAGAGCATCAAATATTTGACTGCTTAAGATATTTCGCTGATAAACTTTGTCAACAGCAGAAGCCAAGTTCAGGCTAAATTGTTGGGCATTATCTGGATCCATACTGTTTGAAAACCTACTTGTATTCCTGAAAGACTGAAAGACATTTTTAGAAAATAATTATCTTGAAAGAAAATTCAGCAGAGGACAACAACAACCCAGCATTTAAGGTATAGACAATACTATTACTTGAATCGCTTTTTAACACAGGCCATTTCAATGCATCGGTTTTAGATGTACAATGAAGTTTATAAGTCAGTATAAGCAGTGAATCATAGCCTAATGCCCGAAGATTGGTCCAGTTAAGCAATATTAGCGTGAAGCTGTGATTGTCTTCATCAGTTCAAACACGTGTTTGGGGTGCTCAAAAGAACCGTATCATCTAGACAGTTGTTTTGAGTACACACCAAATATTTTTTCCAAATATTTTTTGGTTGAGAAATAGGAAAAATAATTTTCTGTTACGTACTCTTATCTGTAGGACTGGCGAATTACCTCCACTGACCCGTATAAGCCATGTTTTAATTATATTGCTAGGCTCACTTGGGGACTAATTCAAAGAGGAGCGGCAAAAACACACCTAAATTCCATCTAATCCCAGCCTATACAAAAACTCACATTTATGTGGAAAAAATTAATTCAATTACGCGGTCTATGTCTAAATACATTTCTCTAATTTATTTCTCAATTAAAATCACCATTAAAGAATAATTAGCAAAAAACGGGGGTCACTTAAGTTCTGGAAACACTATAATGTGGTAAAAGTGATGTTCCATACCTTAAGGAACTGCTCTTCCTTTAAGAGAAGTTCCCAATTTTAAAAGGGATGTAATTGTAGAGAATCATTGCTTGATACAGTAGTCTCCCTTTGATGTGCATAACTTTTTCAGCGTTCTGGCTACGCCATTGTCACTAACAGGCAAATCATTAAAACAAAACATTCAAATAATATATAAATGCATAAAAGGGTAATAAGCATAATGTGAAAGCGGGTAGAAAAACATATAACACTAAACTCACCCTTTGGTTCTAGCATGCCAGTTATGTGTACGTGCACCTTAGAATGAGGTAAAGATCTACAGAACAGAACAGAACACATGCAAGCTGTTAGAACACACAAACTAAATGGGTCTTGACACGAGAAAACCTGTCTTCTGGGGTTTGAGAACAACAAAGATGCAAACCAGCCTGCACATCCCCTCAGTCTGGTCAGCGCCTTTGCTATTGGCTTATTGGAGAGTATCATATCTAAACTTGCTACATGCAAAATTTCAATTTTCTAGCTAGTCTCTGTGGCTGAGGAGACTATACCCTTGTCGGAAATCCAGAAGACAGGTTTTGTCGTGGCAAGGCCCATATTGTATAGAATGTATTATGAGCCTCACCACAAGAAACCCTGATATTATTGTTCTTCTCAAAAATCAAAGAGACAGACCAGCCTGTGCATCCATGCGATCTGATCAGCATCTTTATTATTCAAACTCTTGAAAGTATAAAGCTTAACTTGCTATATGTAAAATAGGTAACCCTTTTCAGACCAATGGACTTGTCCATAAAGTTGGATACGGTTAATTCGGGATATTCTGTTATATATATTGAGGTATTTTTTCATTTCTTTCCTTTAAAGTTCAATTTTTGTGCAGACCTGATGAAATGCCGCATTGTGCGGCATTTCATACAATGCGGCATTTCATCCAGGTCTTCATAGTTTGCAGAGAACCCATTCTACAAAGGGTTAATATTCTAGCTAATCTTTGTTGCTAATTACCCCTTTGTATTCTGATGGATTTTTCCCAAAAATATTGATACAACAAGTATGGGATTGTCCATTTTGTTCTTTAAGGGGCAACAGGTAGAAGTTTCTGAATTATGAAATTATTATGTCTCTGAAGGTTGATAGTACTAGTGCAGACCCTGATGAAATGCAGCATCATGCTGCATTTCATCTGGGTCTTCACTGTTTGCCAAAGTACCCATTTAGGGGTTTCCAGTATACAAAGGGTTAAGTTGATTTGAGCCTTACCACGATTTTATTTAGACAGGTCTTCTTGTAATGAGACTCATATAGAAAACTAGCGGTTAGTTTGAAATTTAACCCTTAAAGCACCTGCAATTAATGCACCTTAAAATGTTGTCTGCTTAAGTCATCTGCTGTATTGACTAATGTAAGTATAGAGGCAAATTATGTGGACCCAGAGCAGACTTCTCCTATTGTAATAAGAGAAGCCTGATCTGGTCTAAATTGTTTGCCTAAAAGGCTTCTAAAACATTTTCAACAGATGACAAAACAGTATATTATGATTGGTGCTTTAAAGGTTAATACATGGAAGGGTTAAAGACACTGATAAAGTTTTTTTTTTTTTTTTTTTTTTTCATTAGTGGTTCCACTTATGTTCTCACCCGTATTTGTTTATGGTTTCATTCCTGCTCATAATAAATGCTAGCTTATCCTAATTGACTTAGATTTGCAAACTTCATACAATTCCTTTAACCAGTCTGAATGTGGTAATTTACTATTTCCCAGCTGACTTCTGTTGCCTGCTTATAATCTTTCCTTGACACCCTGATTATAAGTATTCTTGGAAGATTTATTGACTAAGTTATTTTTAAAAAAATCTTCAGATGACTAGTAAGCAAAGGTAATCTACCCAGCATATTCAGTCCAAATTATTAGGTCCTGTAAATGTCAGGACAAACAGTATAGACCAAGATCAGGGTCTTCATTGCTTACTATTTTGACAGGCAAGTTTTGTGAGCTGAAGACCAGATAACAATAATTTAAGTTGGAAACAAGGTGAGACAGAGATTAAAATTGTCTAAACATTAACCCACTTTATCTCTCTTTTCTCACCTAACATTAAGTTGTCTTTGAATGTTATAATGTGAAGTTGCACTGGATTACCTGGTAAAGTATGATAGCTTAAGTTTACCACTTTCATTAATCTACTAATGTCTAGTTTCTACATGTAAATAGCAATTGAAAAGTTATACAGATGCCTCAGAATGGAGGAAAATTGCCATTCCAAAATATAATGTTTACTTTAAACCAACTTAAAGCTTTACATTTTGCAGTTCATATTCTGAGCAGGATTTTTTTCAGAACTTTACTGGTGAACCAGGTGGTTTTCATATGTTTACATGTAGAATACTTTTTCCTCAGTTTACTTGCAGACAAAATATTTCACCTAATTTTACATACACATACAGAAAATTTCCCACAATTTTACATGCAATCAGGACATTTTCCCATTATTTTACATGCATTTACAGGACATTTCCCTATTTTTACATGCACTCACAGAACATTTCCCTATTTTTACATGCACTCACAGGACATTTGCCTATTTTTACATGCACTCACAGGACATTTCCCTATTTTTACATGCACTCACAGAACATTTCCCTATTTTTACATGCACTCACAGGACATTTCCCTATTTTTACATGCACTCACAGGACATTTCCTTTTACTTGAAAAGGACATTTTTCATACTTTTACACAAACTCCCTATTTTTATATGCACTCACAGAATATTTCTTACATGCACTGATGATTACAGGCTATTTTTCTAATAAAACAAGCCAGCAGAATAATTTTATATTTTTACATGCATTAAAGAGCATTTTCCCTACACTGACTTACATGCAAAACAGACCTCTTTCCTACTTTTACGAGAAACAGAATGATTTGCTTTTCTTTGATTCTCATGCAAAACAGGATGTTTTTCATATTTTCTATCTAAAACAGGACATTTTCCTGTTTTAGATGCAAATGGTATACTTTTTTTTTTCAATGTGCAAACACTTCCTACCTCAATTTACCATCTGCCATTATTTAGAAATATCTTGAAAATTTCAGACTTATGGAGCCAAGTTTTGTCATTGTTAAGGAGTCAGATTAAATATGAAAGTGTCAAGTGGTATGTTTTTGTATCTCCAGCCTCAGATATCAAGGCTACAAAAATCCATGAAAAACAATGCCTATGTACCTCATGTTGAATAGAATTTTACAAGGAGTTTTGCAAAATTTATGTGTCACCAGAAAGTTCTAGGACAGGGAAACAGAAACAGAAGTTAAGACCAAGAACCTCACCAAAACTATAGGATTATACACAGGAATATAATATGATATCAGCCACAATGTGAGGGCCTTCTGAGCATATGCTAACTGCTAAAATCCAGATTAACCTGTCTTATTGAGTATTCCAGTTAGAGCTTTCCTTTTGACCATAGCTGTTGAAGTGTGTAAAAGGTAATGATGGAATACTAACAGTGTAAACCCTAATCAGAATGATCCTTTAGGAGTGGTCTGATCTGGTTTAATACTATTCACTTGGGCCTATCAGTTGGACATATTAGACTAAATAAGGTCCTCTATGAGACAGTGTTATGCCATACATTGAACTAATTACTAGCCAGAGTCCTTGAGCAAGAGACTTTATCCTCTGCTTAGTACTGGTCCATCCAGGAAGATAGGAAATTGTCCAGACATGACTAACAAATTGTTTACTGGGACATAAAGCATAAACACAAACAAGCAGAAGTAACTTATTTTCATAGCTATCTAGTGAGGCTTAAAGTCAAGGGTTGGGTCTAAACGATTATCTACTGACATACTTTTAATGCTCACATTAATGAAGGTTTGGTTGAGATTGTGAATTTATACAGACTTATCTGAATCTTTGCTGGTTGCTTATATGACAAACTACCTTAAACACAATGTGGCTCATAGAAAGGAAAGGTATTGTATGTGAAAGCTAGAAACAGACAGGCCTTGTTGTATTTAAACAAATAAAAGCACATCCTTCATTGAGGTTAGCTAATCTATACAATCAAACATCTTCTACATTTTATCATACATGAACTATTTGTACTACAGTAAAGCTATCTAAATAAAATACATGTACAACACAACACAACACAATACACTTATACTATAAAGTAGCATTAATGACTGATAATTGGTTTCTGGAGATTTGCTGGTTTAAGGGCTTTGAGGTCAAATTTACTGATTTTAAACCAAGTTCAACTTTCATCATAATGCATCAGAAAGGTCATATCAACCAACTCTAATCAGGTTTTTGAAAAAATAAGTGAAAATGCATTTCTGAACAAACAAGGGCAGAGTGAAAGTTTGAGCTTAAGTAAGATTTGCAAAGATCATTTTCCACACCCTAGCTTCAGTGATATATCGGCGAATTTGCAAATTATGTGGACAAAATTAATTCAGAAAGCCTGAAGTATCATAGCACAACTCACTCAGTAACATTATGGGAAAATAAGGCCCCTGTTTAACTGGAAATACCTTCAAACTTTTGAGCTAAAAGGGCCATTCAGTATCACTGTTAATATGAATTAATTAAATGGACATGATGGACAAATGGATACACAGATTGGCACACAGTCTGACACTACATTACCCCATCAATGTTGTGTTGCAATTTATAAAAACATCAGGACAAAAGGGATTAGAAGTTGTTCCTCTTGTTTCTAATCAAACACAAATTTTGTGGACACTCAAAAGGATAGTCAATTTCTTTTTAGTACTGTAAAACACTATTTGATGTTTGCGCCATCAAAATTTGGAGATTCAAAAAGACTGACAGATTGGCTTAATTTATTTAGTGCTAAGTTGGCAACTGATTTCTAGGTGTAGTGGTTCCTCATTTTGTCACTTTTGTTTATATCCCAAATAGAGATTAAAGTTAAGTATTTTACAATATCCACAACATAATTCAGCAATATGATTTTTAACTAAAATTTTGATTTACCTGGGGCAATGAAAAATGTTCCAGCATGATTACTTTGTGATACACGAGCAAACAAAGTGAGACCACACGAGTTACAGCATTCTATAAGTTAACATGCTTCTAGCCTTACCAGACTCAGACATGAAAGCTTCTAGATGAACATGACCTACTCCAAAATTTAGCTGTGGAATATGCCTGCAGATAAAAAGAAGATGATCAAATTCTCAAAACCCTTCATAGGAACCTCAACGGTGTAAGATATATATAGGCTCTATGGCATGCAGTAATGATAGGTTTGAAACTAACAAAAATATTTTGGACCTTGGCCTGTTGTTCATAATAAACAAACACTTAATTTACTTTTGAAAAATAAAAGAGAACAGTAGGCACTTCTGCCGCAGGAAAAAAAATGGAGAAAAGGAGAAAAAGGAATTCCAGCCCAGAAAACCAACATTTTATTTGAGATAACACAGAGAAAAGTGTTTGTAATCTAAGGATTGTGGTGCAATCTGTTATTTCACCTATCAAGTACTTAGCTCTTCCTTACAAATCATAAGTGTCATGAGTGTTCTGAGAAAAGTAGGCAGAGACTCAAAATGGGAAACTAGAGGACCGACCTGAAGGTCCTGAAGCGCTCACCTGACCTCTTTAATTATGTTAAAATAGGTCAAGGTCAACTACAGCTTACAATAAAACATATTTTGTTTAACCATATATGGGGGTTGCAGCCATTTTGGTCAAGTGACTTAAAACAATCTAATGAATACTACATCAAACAGCCCAGTGATATCTGAGAAACCAATGTTTATATAGGTATGTGGCAGTCCAAATGAGTGGCATTGGATAAAAGGTCACAGGTCAGCTTGAAATTTGGTACTTATATAAAGCCATTGTCTCATAAGGTTAAACATTTCTCGAAAGTATAATGATTTCGGCTTAAACAGTCATAGAAAAATTAACATTTCAAGATTATTCTCATACAAAATGCATTAGGAATCAAATTTGACCTTGCCATAAAGTATGTCAAGCTAGATTCATCATTTGTGCAAACCTGATAGAGACCACATCCCCAATGCTGCAAACCAATTCCCAAGGCCATTGGCCTTTTGTTCCAGAGAATAAGATATTTAAAGGGTTTTTAACATAATTATATGGGTGCAGTGGCCTTGACCTTGAAACTTATTTAAAGCCATTGTCTCATTAGGTTTAACATATCAAGTGAGAATAATGACTTTGGCTTCAACAGTATTAAAAAAATCAACTTTTCAAAAAATTTCACATTTAAATGCAATCCGAAGCAAATTTGACCTTCATGTTAAGTAGGTCAAGGTCAACCTAGGATTATCATTTGAATAAACTTGGTAGGCCCAACATCCAAAATGTTACATACCAGGTCCCAAGGTCATCAGCCATCTGGAGAAGAAGATTTTTAAAGGGTTTTTACCAAATATGGACATGTCGGCCATCTTGGTCAAGTGACCAAAACAATTTGTATAAATCTTGGCTAACTTATTGTAAGGAGTCTTCATGTGAAATTTGAGTTCAATTGGCCCAATGGTTCTGAGAAAACTATGTTTTAATATATGGATGGGACTCCAATATGAGCAGCTTGGTTGAAAGGTCAAAGGTCAACCTTGACCTTTGGAACTTATTTATAGCCATTGTCACATTAGATTAAAAATATCAAGTGAGAATAAGGACATTGGCTTCAGTAGTTTTCAAAAAATCAATTTTTCAAAAATTTCCCCATTTAAATGCATTAGGAAGCAAATTTGACCTTGACGTTAAGTAGGTCAAGGTCAACCTAGGATCATCATTTGAACAATCTATGTAAGCCAACCATCCAAAATGTTACATACCAAGTTCCTAGGTCATCGGCCAACTGGTTCTGGAGACGATGATTTTTAAATGATTTTTACCATATATGGGTATGGCGGCCATCTTGGTCATGTGACCAAACTTTTGTTCCCCCATCCTAAGGAGACTCCATATGAAATTTGAGTTCAATTGGCCCAGTGGTTTCAGAGGAGAAGATGTTTGAAAATGTTGACGGACTGATGGACGGCCGACAGAGTCACTGGTATACTAATAGCTCACCTCGGAGCCTTTGGCTCAGGTGAGCTAAAAAGTAGGACTTCTAGCAAGCCTGTCTTTAGCTTATCTTGAGCTATGTGATGTAGCTTTAACATACTTTTACACTGTTTAAGTTGACAAGACATGAACATTTCTACCACCTCCATACACCCCCCCCCCCCCCTCACACACACAAACCAGCTAACTGATCATTCTGTAGCATCTGATCTAGCTCTACTCAAAAATATGTTGCTTATAAGAGCATGTGTATTTATTAGGTCAGACAGATTATTCTATGATAATAATGCCATCTAAACGATTATGTAGGGGACATGTATATCATAAGTGCATTTAACCATCAACATGCAACAATTTAGCAATTTAATTGTTGAAATTTAAAGTTTGGCCTAGCAGAGTTTCATTTAAATACCGAGAGTCCCACTTGAGTTTCATACACCCTCTTTAAAAAACAAAGTAGATTCAGATCATCTGGCTTCTGAGATCAAAGTTCTACTGTACACATACTTAGTTTCTGCATATACAAACTGTTAGATTGTTTGCAAATAACATATGAGTTCTATAACATGTGATCTTGATAAGTGCCATCCAAGACCAGATATACCAGGATTCATACAGGCATGTTTGAGTAAAATTCAAGGACTTTCAAGGACTTCTAAAGACTATCTTACAGTTTTCAAGGACTAACAGTTTATGAAAAATCCTGATTTAAATGTTAAAATTTTACTTCAGAAATGCTAGACTGGGATAATGGAGAAATTAGCACTAGAAAATTAGTATAAAATTGTTGTGCTTTTACTTTTGCTTTTAAATAAAAGCACAACAATTTTATACTGATTTAGATTCCTATCCACAATGTTGAGTACTACAGAAAATAGTAAAACTCAAGCACTTTTCAATACCTCTGAGTAATTGTCCAGCACTTTTCAAGGCAGATTTAATTTTCAAGGACTTTTCAAGCAAGCCCTCTAAATTCAAGTACTTTTCAAGCCTGTGGGAACCCTAAATATACCCCTGAATATACACAGAAGGGAAAGGGGGAAACAAGAGTAAAAAAACTCCTTCTGGTATTTTTATTTCTGGAACAGCCCTAATAACAAATTAAATGAAAACATACAGTGAGTGTTGAAATTTGAGTCATCTAAATCTGACAGTTTATCCTTACACTCCAGTGCACTTCAACATTTAACCCTTTTCAGACCAATGGAATTTTCAATGATGTTACATAAAATAAATTCAGGATGATCCATTGTTTATTTGAGGGGTCACAGGTTAATAATTTCCATAAAATATTGCATTTCTTACTAAGAAGATTGATTTTGTCTTAGCAAACAGTGCAGACCCTGATGAAATACCGCATTGTGTGACATTTCATTTGGGTCTTCAATGTTTGCCAAAGTACCTTTTGAGATGATACTACAGAAGTGCATTAGAATAAGGATAAAAATCTATTCAAAATTTTCATTTGGGGTCCCGAAATCATGTCTTACGGCTCAGCTTGTGTGTTGCTGTGAAACTAAATTCCCGACCATATATCCTCCCCAGATGAAAATTTTGAATACAGTTATCCCCTAAGTGTATGTATAAGTTCATTAGAAACCGACAACTGTCCTATTTGAATCAGCAGTAGGAAGAGAATAATCTCTATGAAAGCATGTGGTTAGACTGGGGTTCAAACTCATGACCCCTTTATTGCAGCCCATAGAAGTCAGATTATCAATCAGACTGAATATAGACTGTGCTACACAGACTGGCTTTGTGTCTTTATATCATCTCAATGGATGCCAACTGTACTTGTTCAAAACTCTTTAGTAATTCTCTAAAACAAATTAAATTATATGGCATGCAAAACTATATTGAAAACTATTTTGATAACTCATGAAAGATCACTGACTGTATGTTTTGTTCTTTATGTGGGTGTTATTCTTAAAGCAAAGAATTGTAAATTATAAACTTATAAAATTTGGGTCACCCGGAAATATTGGTCCAAGTATCCTAAAATTAAAAGAAAAAGTATGTGGGAAAGCTGAAAATTTCCATTTTTTTTTAAAATAATTAAAACTTGCAGTATGCCTACAAAAAAAATAATTTCAAGACGCTTTGGAAAATCTCAAATAAAACTCTGGAACCTACTATCATCTGCCTAATACAGTATTTTGAGGCTGACTTTCTATCAAGAATCAGCCTCAAAATTCTGAATTCAGGAACAATGCTGAAAATTTTCACCCATGTAAGGGGATATATCTTTCAAAAGCTCTTACTTGCATAAAAATTGTCCTGTATAAACAAGAATTGCTTTTTTGTCAAGGAGACGAATACCTTTGGCCACATTGATGTATGAACAACTTATACATCTCACATAGATCACTTTACGCCTCAACATACAGCTTTTGAGCAATGCGAAGCATGCTTTTCAGTCTTTTTAGAGTTACTTCCTGGTTTGATACGGCTTACAATGTTGTGACACGCTGGATGAACTTTAGAAAAAAAACAATTGCATGAACACAAACTACAATTATCCGACTACAACATTTAGAAGTATTTTCGCCCAAAATGTATAAATTTCTGGTAGATAAATATATATTTTCATTTTTCGCTAGTGAATTTTTCAAGGTCAAATTGAAAATTTGTAAATAATACCAGAAATACATAATATTTGGGTCAAAATACTTCTAAATATTGCAGTCAGATAATTGTAGTTCGTGTTCATACAAATGGTTTTCTCTAAAGTTCACCCAGCATGGCACAATATTGCAAACGGTATCAAAGCAGGAAGTAAATCTAAAAAGACTGATAAGTATGCTGCCAATTCCTCAAAAGCTGTTTGTTGGGTTGTAAAGTGATCTATGTGAAAAATATATCCCTGTAAAGCTGTAATATATTAAATGGTTTCGACGCAACAAAACCTGTCTTCGGGTTTCCGACAAAGTCAGATTCAGCTACGGGGAGTAGCTAGACAATTGAAATTTCACTCATAGCAAGACTGGATATGTTGTTTCTAATAAGCAAACAAGCCTATGTGCAGGCTGGTCTGCATCTGTGTTGTTTGCAACCCCCCTAAGACAGGTTTTCTCGCTTCAAAGCCCCAATAAGCACTGCACTATCACCAGCCTAATTGAGTATTTTGAGGCTGACTGTGACTTGTACCATGGGTTCATGGTCCTAAACTGTGTACTTATTAGGGCATATATGATAGTTATAGTGATTTACATGAATATATATAGCAGTGGATCATTTACTAATAGGCACTCCCACTATTGAAACTAATATAACATAAGAGATAGAGGCGCACACACAACTGGCTAGAACCGGTTTTATCTGGTTACCACTGAGTCTTACCGGTTTCCGACACCATCATGGCAAGATGTGCATGACCTCTTGGTATCACAGGCACTGATCTGAAGCAGGTATCACAATGTTTAACCCTTTGTATACTAGTGAACTCTTCCATCTGGCTTCATACAATAAAACTGGGATGACCCATTGGACATACCAAGGGGCCACAGGTTAGATTTTCCAAACTATGTTGTGTTTAAGTGAAGTTATGCCCCTGACGATTGATAAACAGTGCAGACCCTGATGAAATGCCACATTATGCGGCATTTCATCTGGGTCTTTACTGTTTCCCAAAGTACCCATTTAGGGGTTTGCAGTATACAAAGGATTAATATCTCTATTTACATACAAAAGTTAGCATTACAACAAGTGAACTCTCAACAAATCAATCAGGCCCCCAAGCAGACTCTCATGAAATTAAAGGTTTTTTATATAGACTATTTTAGGCAAAATAAAGGTTGTTTCATTGAAATTCTAACAAAAATAAAGAGCAAATTAACTTCAAATGTTCTAGTATTTTTAGACGATCCTGATCTTTAAATCCATGTTATGATAGATGATGGTATGAAAGGGGTGCAACAAATCCTTAGCCAATAAATTTATAGCCCATTAATCACAATTCACTGAAAAAAATAATATTTTCAATCAAAAGTACTCTGTGGATACTTAAATGAACCATCTCAATGAGACTCTTCTTTTCAGGACCCACAGCATAGCTTTCAATAGGAAATAACAATCCACTGAAAAGAAATGTGTGTGCTCTAAAAGAATTATACTTAAGGGACACTTGTTTTAAGGAGCAACATAACTTTTGATAGGAAATGACAAAAATGTCACTGAATAGAGTGCCAACATTTTTTTTTCATGCATAAACACTCAGGACATGGAAAATGTATTGAAAAACCATACTTGATCGCTATAATATTCCTGCATAAATAAAGAATATTCATCAATTTGCAATTTCAGCTCAAAAATTTGTTTATTCTTGATCCCACATCCAGTGACATAAGCAAGCATTTTTGAGTGAGCTGTAATAGGTGCAAAAAAAGGACTACCATTACAATTTACTGCTCTATGAATGATAAAACTGGCAGACATCAGGCACAGGCTAATTATTGCCTTTCACACACTGGCAGATATATCTTGATATTGGCCTCTTTAAATACCAATGAATGGGTAAACACATGTCTGCATCTCTTAATATTGCATGGACAGCTATCAAGTGGAGCCAGATGTTTAATTTTAGGTTTAAATCACTATCTACTTCACTACTTAGTCAAATGAGCAGCAATGGCCCTGGTCCCAAATATCTTGAGTACCATCTTCACTTGAAAATTCTAAGTCTGTGACCTTAAAATTAAAATCACACCCCTATCCGGGGATAGCCTCAAGTAAAACCATAGTGCTATATCTACCAACAGTACCAATATGAATGAAATCCATCAGGTGGTCTTCATAATATATTTCTTACACAACTTTAATGCAAAACTTTTGACCCTGTGGGATGGAAATACAATGAACTAATGCTCGTACATATGAATCAACCATTGAAAAGACGAAAACTATATAGCTCAAACACTTCGCATGTTGGTGTAAAACAAAATAGTCTCCAGATTATACTGCTCCAAAAGCCGCAGTATAATCAGGGTCTTGTTTCAGCAAATACATCTTTGTTTGTGTTTTGTTTTGATGCTTTTTGTCCAGTCAACAATTTTTCAGT
The DNA here is from genome assembly GCA_964019695.1 of Loripinus fragilis. Lineage (NCBI taxonomy): Eukaryota > Metazoa > Mollusca > Bivalvia > Lucinida > Lucinidae > Loripinus > Loripinus fragilis. The sequence continues at coordinate 94,419,076 of OZ026527.1, read as the reverse complement.
CATGTCCGGACCATTTCCTGTCTTGACTTCCTGAGTTGAACCAGTACTAAACAGTGGATAATGGGTCTTGCTCAAGGACAACACAGCGACTCCGCTGACAGTGAGCCTTGAACTAGAAACCCTTTGATACCCAATCTAATGCTTTACCAACTAGCTACGGTGCTCCACAGCAAATACATTGTATTGTATTGTTACCTAAGATGGAATAAGAAACTTCAGCACTCAAAGAAGTAAAACTTGTTAGGTTAAGCCTGGTACCTATCTTCTGTTCTTTTTACTTACTTTCCAGCAGTGATATGGAAGTTTCCAGCAACTTTATTTAACTCCAGGGAACCATGTACTCTACAACCGTCTGCTTTTCTGTCATCAGGATTTAACTCACTGTAAAGAAACACAGTGCTGAGACATGTTTCATAAGATAAGCACTTTTGAGCACTTGTAGCAAACTGCTACGCAATGGTTTGTTTCAAAATAGCACTTTGCAGAGCTACATAATAAATCTTTGGCTGACATGCATAAAGTGCTTTGTGTAATGAACCTTTGCCTAGGCAGAGTCAGGACTTCAGTTAAGAGTGTGTAACGGAAATTTAATTTTCTTATTTCTTAACCAAAACATATGTTGTGGGTACTCAAAAGAACCGTCTCAATGAGACGGTTCTTTTAAGCACCCAAAACATATGCTCAAGCTGATGGGTAAGAAAATATTCACAGTTTTACGCTTAATAATTTGGTTTATCTAAACCTATGAATAAAGGAAAGTAGACATTGCATATTGCAACCCTTGTCATGCTGAACCTGGATATATCCTGATTTAAAATGTAGATCCAGATCAGCTGGCTTCCTGGCATCTGAGAAGCCAGCTGATCAAGATCCACACTGTTTTTCAACTTGCTTGTGAATACATGCTAATAATTGGAATCTGGCAAGTTGCTTGGATGAAAATTGGGGAGAAGTGTAGTACATTATGCCTTATGCATCTCAGCCCTGGCTTCATTTACAGGTACAACTGCTGGAATATGTTCTGATTCCATATTTTGAATATTTCCTAGCAAACAATGTAGACCCTGATGAAATGCTGCATTATGTGCAATTTCATCTGCATCTTCACTGATAGCAAAATTACACAGAAGTACAACAGTTGAAGAGTAGCCTCTTCACAAATATTGTAATTAAGATGCACATTAATTGCGCCCCGACACGACAAAACCTGTCTTACTGGTTTCCGAAAAAGTGCGACTCAAACCAGTCTCTTAAGCTACAGAGACTAGCTAGAAAATTTTACCTGAAGCAATTTTAGATATGATATTTTCCAATAAACAAATAACAAATGCGCTGATCAGACTACGCAGATTGGTCTGCACCTTAGCTGTTTGCAAACCACCAAAGATAGGTTTTCTCGCGTTGATGGCCCAATTAATGTTTACCTTTGAGGCATGCCACCCAGGATTGGGGAATGCCCAGTCAGCCATAGTAATTCTTGTACTGCGTGATATTCCTCTCTCATGTACTGGTTCACATGGCGAGTGATCTCAAAGAAACGTTTTTGTTTAGGCGTCAGTTCATACGGTACATTTGTCATCTCCAATTTACCAAAACTCATCGTATCTTGACCAGTCTGGTCTAAAATATCAGCTCCTATAACTGTAATGCAAAATAAGAGAATAGTATCAACGCTAACTATTTGCATGCTTGATTATATTTCATGTTTTTGTGTTGTCTGCTGACCTTTACAAAATTATCTCTTTCTAATGTACTATCAGAGTGTCAAATGGTTTAGTTTGTTTGTTTGTTTGTTTGATTGTTTACGTCCCATCAACAATCTTTCAGTTATGTAGGGACAGGTCTTCCTGGTTTGAACCAGTACTTAGCTAGGATTAATGTGTCTTCCTCAAAGACACAACACAGTGATGCTGGTGAGGCTCCAACCCGCGGTCCCTTTGTCTCGAGTCAAACACTCTACCACTGAGCCACTGCGCTCCCTCAAATGGTTTGGATCCAGATAAGGACTGATGTTCTGTTGGTCCTAACCTTGGTCCAAACTGTTTGCAAAGGTTATCAGCAGATGATCAAAGTTGCCCCTAGCAAGGAAAGAGTTATGTGAAAAATTAACTTACTTCTGAATCAAGCCAGAGTCAGCAAATGTGACATTGAGGCACAAGCATTAGTTCCTTGCATGTGCAGGTATACAGTGGGACTAAATACCAATGTTTTTTTTATCTTAATCTTCATCTACCTGCATATGCACTTTGAGATAATGACTTGCACCATTTGGAAATTTTTCATGCTTTTTTAGTCTTCTCCTGATTTTTTTTAATCAAAATCAGCCTTTAGAAAAATTCTTTCAGGAATACCATCTGTATGTCAAACAGATTAGATCCAGATCCGGGCCGACATTTGTTGGGCATGATCTGGGTCCAGTATGTTTGCAACTTTAGGTTATGAGCAGACGACACTAGTAGGTAATGAGTTAATGCTTATGCCTTAATGTGACATTTGCTCCATTTTCCATAATATTTTCAAATACATGATATTTCAAGGCGACAAAAAGCGTTACAATGGAGTAAACGGTTAAAGTGCAATATAACTATCCTAGTTTGATCAATTACTCAGCCCAGTTTGTTTTATTTACAGAAGGAAAACTAAAAATTTGCTTTGAATAGTGAAAAAGTAGACTTTCGTCTAGATAAGAAACCAGAACAAATGCATAAAATAGTGATTAGAGAACAGTCTCATTGAGATGATTCCTTTGAGTACACTCAAGTTTTTGGTGAGAAATAAGAAAACAAATCCATGATTACATGTATTCCTCTTATCTACAGGCCTGTCTAGAAGTACCTCTGTATCTACACTATAGATAGGCAGCATGCTGCTCTAACTTTGAAAATGTCCTATGTAACACTGAACACAATAAATCATACTGTAAATGTTCAGAAATTTCCAACACTAGTTGCCTGCCGTATGAGTTTAGACAAACAGCCCAGACCCTGTTTGCTATTCTGACAAGCATTTGGTGAATTCCAGCCCTGATAACCAGCATTTTATTTGAGAACAGAAAGAGAAAAGTGTTCAGAATTTTAAAACATTTACCATACTTACATTCACATCTCATAGCAACAGTCATGTCTATGTTAATCTGTAATTTCCTGAAAAATATCAACAAATATGAAGCTTTTTAATAATCAGAATTAATCCTTTCCTTCATGAATATTCATGCTAGGCTCCACCCACTATGAATAATTATATAAATAAACTTCCATGTTGGTACATAGAACAAAGAACTTACTTGTCAGGTCCACTAGTGTAGAATCAGATACATCATATATAATATTTCCATGATCAAACAGAGTAGACCCTGATCAGGCAGCTCTCACAAGAGCTGTCTGATCTGGGTCTGCTCTGTTTGCAAAAGTGTTGAAAGGCGTCTTTATTAGGTAATACAGACGACATGCATAAATTTATTTCTTGCACAACGGATAAGAATATCTGAAATTTTAGTCTGGCCCAGGTTATTTTTGTTTGATTTGATTCTTTACATCCCAGTGTCAGTCATCTATTTTTCAGTTAGGTTGAGATGGGTCTTCCTGGGTTGAACCAGTACTGAGCAGGGATTAATGTGTCTTGCTCAAGGACACAACACAGTGCCGCTGGTGAGGCTCGAAAACGCAACCTCTCAATCATGAGCCAAGCACTCTACCACTGAGCCACTGTGCTCCACCTGGTCCAGATTAGAAATTCTTATCCTACCAATGTTATTTTACCAAGACTGACACATATTGACTGTTCATGGGAAGTATTGGAACTCACACACATGATTATCAAGCGACGTCAATGTTTAGTTTAAGTGATTTCATCATGTAATATTGCATCTCAGCGCATTTACCCCAAGAAAACATGTCTTTTACTCCCTTGAAGTTTTCTATCAAGATACTCTTCTATTTAAGTACTTTATAAGAGGGATATCCAAATAAATTTCTGATTTCCCCACAAAGAAATACAAATTGGCGCAAACAGAACAAAAAAAATAGTCCCCTGATCTTTGAAAAGCCTACCGTGGTGTAAAAATCACAGTCTTTAATGCTATGAAAAAACAAGTTAACATAAACATCATGAGACAGTTCTTTTGAGCACCCAAAAACATGTTAAAACTGGTGAGTAAGAAAATATTACAATTTCAATTTTTTGCTCAATCATTTAAAACTGGTGGGTAAGAAAATATTTACAGTTTTACACCATAATTATTGTTTACCATCAGCTATGAGCATTTTCTCTGAACTCACCCTTCTAATTCTGTATCAACTGCATAGTCAAACTTGAGGGCTGTGTTTGTGTAATATTTGATCTCAGAGATCACTAGGACAAAGATGAACACAAAGGTTACCAAGGAAACTGAAACAAAAGAAACAAGATATGTTATTAGCCAGAGATACTCACATGGGAAATAGGGCATATTGACTAGACAGATATAATCTATATATTTAAAGATAGGGGTATCTAAAATCTTTTTTTCCATTTCTTGTTAGTTTTATATCTTCAATGTTTGTGTTTGGGTATTATTTGAACAGTGTATGAATTTCATTGTAGAAAAACACATATAGCTCTTTGCATTGCTACCATTGCTACATGTAATGTTGTCTACGGATTTTTTTATTCAAAATTAACATTTTCAAAAAACTCTTACATAATACCATCAGAAATTCAAACAGTCAGGACTGTTTAGATCCAGATCAGGCTTGACATTTTGTTGGGCCTGATCTGGGTCAAAACTGTTTGCAAAAGTCATATTAAAGCAGATGACAAAGTGGTCACTGACAAGTGAGGAGTTATATGTAACAAGCTTTCAACTTACTTCCTCCACCTGATGCTGTGGTTTCCTTATAATTGTCAGGTACTTTAGGAAAAGCATCTAATTCTTTGACAACTTTCAGGGCTTTTGATGTCTGAGTTCTGTTTGCTACTGCTGCTCGCCTCATCTTCTTAGCGGTTTTACCTTGTACTCTTCTATTCGATCATTTAATCTATGATACCTGTAAAAAAGATACAGTATTGGATGGGTCTTTCCGCTCCACTGCTGTTGAAATATGGAATAACCTCCCACAGCATTTCAGAGAGATTACGAGCTACAATGTGTTCAAAAACCAGGTAAATTCATGGAGCGGAGAGGCCTGTGTGTGTTCGTTTTGTTCAGTTGTTTAATTTTGCTTGTTTATTGCTTGTTTTATGCTTCATTTCTATTTATAATTAATATGCTTTGTTATAACCTGCATGTTTAAATGTAGCTGGTTCTACTATAACATTTCAGTACTTTGGACTTGAAACATTGATTCATAAGTACCGACTTGCGAATCAATTGTTTTAAGTTTTAAAGTACTTTAAATGCTGTGATAAAGTTAGTAAATGTGCTGTTTTAAACATGCTCCTATCTTAACTTATTATCTTAACTTATTATATGTGTTGTGCTTGTATGTATATATACTTGTCTTAATTTGTAAGTCGGTAAATAGCTATTCGTAAAACTGTGATGTCTTTGTGTTGAGCATATGTGTTTTAGAGACATTTTTTGTAAACACATCATTATTTGCTGCTACAAAAGTGGATTTTCAATATTTTGGACATACTTTTGTGTGAGCACCAACTAGAGGTAAGGGCCTTACTATTACAATGAATTTTACACCAGACAAATTGTTCCATATATAAACTTTTGTGTCAAATGTTAGAGTGTTGCTATTTGAACAAAATGTGACCCAAAATATTAGGCCTAAGAATTGGGCATAACAGAAAAATCCATTCATAGGCCTAATCTTCAGGTTCAGTTGATCATGATTTCTAAGTATATACTTCCTTCAAGGTATATACTTAGAAGGAAGTATAGAGATTGCATGGGATTGAAAGAGGTTGACAAGCATTTTTGTAAGGATACAGAGTTACAAAATTACACTAAGACAGGGGTGAAGAGGATCATAAACCCTTTCATATTTCAAAATAATTTTCACCCGTGCGTTTTTTGCATTTCAAGGAAAAACATGCATTCAGGATAATTTTGAGGATTTCCCCCATGTGAATGTGAGGAGTAAAATCATCATGTCGTTAGGGAGTTCGGACATGTCGGTCATGTTTTTTCAGCTGCTCTTCAAAATTCTAATTTTTTTAGTAAACGGGGTTATTTTTATACTATTTTTAAGTGTTTGTAAAGGGAAATGCACTGGAGATGTTGTGAGTAAAACGCTTCTTATTTAGGAAGGATAATATATCCGTATTTTTGTAAAATGTCATCATGGAACTTTTCTGTCACGTGGGCCTTCATTATGTCATTGAGTGTTTCCGACATGCTGATATTTTCATACATACGTAGGTGCGGGCAATTTTTTTTTGAGGTGGGGTTCAAAATTTTGAATTTCAATATTTTTGTGTTTTTTTGGGGGGGTTTTCAGAAAAATGAATATTGTTTGGGGTATGAAGATTTTGTGGATATTTTTGGGGGGTCATCACAAAATTTGACTATATTTAGAGGTCATTTCTATGCATTTTAGAGTCTTTTCTGGAGGTCAAGGTACAGAATGGATGATATTTTTTGGGTTGCTAAAATTTCAAATGTTTATTTGGGGTGCTTGAAATTCCTGGTATTTTTTTTTGGTGAACGGTAGATGCTGGGCCCGAGTCTACGTAAGAAGAAAAATGAGAGTACCCCCCCTGGGGTTTGTCCATCAGTTCAAACCAATCCCTGTTAAATGCATATAAGTGGGCTTTTGTCCTAGTGGGCTTTTGTCCAGTGGGCTTTTGTCCTAGTGGGCTTTTGTCCTACACTCGGCCTCTCCCAGGTTATATGGGAGTTGAGCCTTTCATAGGCTGGTTACCTGGGGAACGGACAAAAGCCCACTGGACAATATCCCACTGGACAAAAGCCCACTGCTTAATCTGGCAGGGTGAACAAAAGCCCACTTCTTTGAAAAAAATAGGTTTAAGTCTTTTATAAAACTGTTAACCCTGATCAGACTGCTCCTTCAGGGTAAGTCACAACTGCAGTGTGTTTTCACTGAGATTATTTTCTCCTGTATGTTGTGACAAACAACTTAATTTGGGTGTTAAAAGCCATTGATACAGGTATTTGAAGAAAATCAATTTACAATTTGGGACAAACAATGTATCATAATTGGGAAACCCAATTCTAATTAATCCAAATGCCCTTTGATCTGGTAGTAACAATTAGCATGCACTTTTATGAGAGGTGCCATAAAAAAGGGATGTTTGCAATTTCAGATTTGAGAAGAAGGGAGATTATTCATCTTAGGTCCGTCCAAGGTTGGCAATCGACCGGTCAATATGCATGTTGACCAGACCAGTGGTCATTACTGGTTTTAACCGGTCATTACTGGTCGATTGGTGGTCAATTGGTCGATTGAAAAAACTTGGTTGATGTGAAGACACTTGGCATTATTTATCCCCTGTTTTACTTAAATCTATAAAGACTATAAAGACTAAAAGTAGTTTAATATAAGATAATACAATTAGGTTTAACTGAAAATGTGTTGTTGTTGTTTCAGTTGATTTTGCTTTAAAAAAAGTATTAATAATTAGTAAGCCGTAAAATAAACAAAAATGACATGTCATCAGTCCAAATCGTTACCACAATTTATAGTTCAGACTTACAGACTTGAACTTATTTCGTATTTCACCATTAATAAAAAAAAGGCAAATTCAAGTAATGAGAATAAATTTTAAAACTAGCTTTTTTCAAAGAAATAAAAACAAAATTTAAATCAAGGACTTATTTTAAAATGAGAGAAAGTAGAAAAAAAATCAATAATTTAAATTGATCATCAAAGAGGTCATCATGTACAAATAGAAGATGCTGTATTGATTAAAATTCAAATTGGTTTGGCTTCTTACCTGAAAAAACAAAGGTGTGAAAATTATAAAGAAAACACTTAATGTCAAGGAGTTATTTGTTTACTTCAAATACCCTAGAACAAACAAAACTGTCAAAATACCGGGCATGTCTCTCAGACTGAAGAAGGTGTGTCCAGTGTATAACACCTATCCAATCACTGAGCTTAAAATGTATTGGCTAATTCAGTGGCATCTGTGTGTATATAGAGGTGTGAAAGTGTTCATTCAGTTATCTACTGTTATCAGTTAATAATGAACCAAGTGTCATAAACTAATAAAAGTTATTGTCTCAAAATTGAGCAAAAAACCCTGTAGGGTTAAAATTGGTTATTCTATTCTGCCTTTGATGATGCAAGAAAAACTAGTGTTAGGTGCATGGACTGTAATTTAGAGCTCAGTGCTAAGGTGGAAATCTCACCATGAAAAGTGCCCTTTACAGGGACGAAACAGTAAATTTATTCTTTTTTCAATAGATAAAACATAAAACCTGTACAATTATCTCAATTCACCACAAAAACGTCCCTTCAAATTTTCAATCGACCACTTAGATTTGTATTGACCATAATTGACCACTTATTGACGGGGGGTGGTTTCGACCGCCCACCCTTGGGTCCGTCTGTCCGTTTTTCCGGGGAAGGGGGTACTCTTATATTTTCATACATACATATTATGTAGGCTTGGGCTATTTTTTGGGGTTCAAAATTTTGAATTTCAATATCTTTCGGGTTTTTCAGAAACGCAGTGTCTCGGGGTCCGGTACCCGACTCTTAGACTACGAGGCTAGGGATCCGGTACCGGACTCCGAGCCACGCCAGTGAGGACTGTCTCGGAGTCCGGTAGTGTGTGATATGGCTACTGATAAGTCTAGGGATACGGGTCCTTACCGCCACGTATACCATATGTACTAAAAGTTATTTTACCAACAAAAAACTCGTTTATACTCTCCGTCTTTAAATAAACAATTGTCTTATGTATTGAAGTTTTCTCTTTGCATCGTGACCGTCCGCCATCTTTGATCCTCGAAGGGAAGCTATTATGTATTACGTTTTCAAACAAGTATAAGCTTATACAAAATGTATAAGATTTTTAACGGACAATAGTAAAAAAAAAAATAACTATATAATTTCGCATACTTTATTCTTATTAGTTTTATTTTTCTGATCCTTATTTTTCAATTTCAAAAGCCATGAATAGAGGTAATTAATGTCAGGGGGAACTTACTATCGCATCAGTGAATTTGCGCCGGGTTTGCGGTTCTTTAATTGATGTTTTTCTCTGTGTTTTTATTACGTTTTATTAAAGAAAACATTTCATAATAATTGTTATCTGTCTATTTGATAATTGTCCGTAAGGTTAATGCCAATTTGCACTTTCATTGAAGTAAGCAGACGGCGATTGCAGGTGCATTGTTTAATTGCTTTCATACCCTCTAATTGGTCACCGACAAGGATAATCCTAAAAGTGCGGTACGATTGTCTTCCATTTCTCCTAACAAACAGCACAATTATACACAATTAACAACCAAATCATCCATGAAATATAATTGCAATAGTTTTTCCACTGTCATATTGCCATCATGGCTCACAAAGTCCACATCGGACATCTCTCTCTCTCTCTATCTCTCTATCTCTCTATCTATCTATCTATCTATCTATCTATCTAAACGAAACAGCTATATATGATCCCCTGAAAAATTACATAGCTACCAAGCAATGTTGAGCCATCATTGGTACGCCAGTGAAACGCCATTGAAATGGCGTTTCGCTGTCGGGACGATGATGGCCCGCATCGGCCCGATTTTAGTGATATTTGATCCCCTTATCAACTATATAAAGAAAAAAAATTGGACCCCCTCGGAAAAAAACTTTCTTGATCCGCGCATGGTATTTATAACCTGCAAGCACAGACCAGACGCCACAGACCATAAGCGTAAATGTTTATTAGTTTCACATATTGTGTAGGTACTGAAAAGAACCGTCTCATTGATACGTTCTTTTGAGCACCAACAATTTATGCATGCTAGGGGCTTTTTGTGTCTGTCTGTCGTCTATTCCATAGCCTCCTCTTCCAGCTCATTTAGGATAGGATGCAAGGCCGATGGTGGTCCGAAGTTATTCACAATACACCAGCTAAAACGCGGACCGTTTTGGCCCGATATAACATGCATGGGCCGATGGTGGCCCGATGTAGCTTTCTGGCACGGGAAGTTATTCTCAGCAAAACAGCTATATATGATCTGAAAAATTACAAAGCTACTAAGCAATGTTGAGCCATCATTGGAACGCCAGTGAAACGCCATTGAAATGGCGTTTCGCTGTCGGGACGATGATGGCCCGCATCGGCCCGATTTTAGTGATATTTGATCCCCTTATCAACTATATACAGAAAAAAATGGACCCCATCGGAAAAATACTTTCTTGATCCGCGCATGGTATTTATAACCTGCAAGCGCAGACCAGACGCCACAGACCATAAGCGTAAATGTTTATTAGTTTCACATATTGTGTAGGTACTGAAAAGAACCGTCTCATTGATACGCTCTTTTGAGCACCAACAATTTATGCATGCTAGGGGCTTTTTGTGTCTGTCTGTCGTCTATTCCATAGCCTCCTCTTCCAGCTCATTTAGGATAGGATGCAAGGCCGATGGTGGTCCAAAGTTATTCACAATACACCAGCTAAAACGCGGACCGTTTTGGCCCGATATAACATGCATGGGCCGATGGTGGCCCGATGTAGCTTTCTGGCACGGGAAGTTATTCTCAGCAAAACAGCTATATATGATCTGAAAAATTACAAAGCTACTAAGCAATGTTGAGCCATCATTGGAACGCCAGTGAAACGCCATTGAAATGGCGTTTCGCTGTCGGGACGATGATGGCCCGCATCGGCCCGATTTTAGTGATATTTGATCCCCTTATCAACTATATACAGAAAAAAATGGACCCCATCGGAAAAATACTTTCTTGATCCGCGCATGGTATTTATAACCTGCAAGCGCAGACCAGACGCCACAGACCATAAGCGTAAATGTTTATTAGTTTCACATATTGTGTAGGTACTGAAAAGAACCGTCTCATTGATACGTTCTTTTGAGCACCAACAATTTATGCATGCTAGGGGCTTTTTGTGTCTGTCTGTCGTCTATTCCATAGCCTCCTCTTCCAGCACATTTAGGATAGGATGCAAGGCACACATCACTGTCAGGGCGTAGGGAAGATCTGTGTGGTTACGTTTATTCCATCTGACGCAAAGTCTTCTTATAAAACTATGTCCGAAGATGCCGCAGTAAGGTCCACTGCCGTTGTCCCAGTAGTTAGTCTCTTTGAAAGCCATAGTTGAATAATGAATCTACACTGTAGATTATTTTGTTAAGTACAGGTGAGCTTATTTGACACTGCTCGCTCATCTCACTCATCAGCTGCCAACGAGTAGTTAATTGGTCTCTTTAATTGAAGATGAGAAGATAATTGCTGGTGAGAAGATAGTTGATTTGTTACAGGTGAATAATTTCCTTTACTCATGGTATGTTTAAAAAAAATAAGGATAAGAAAATATAGAATAATGTTCTTTCTAACTTTACCGCTATATACCGCTTTATCGATTTTTATACCTTTTGTATAAGCTTATACTTGTTTGACAGTAAATAAGATTAGCTTCCCTTTGAGGATCAAAGATGGTGGACGGAACAAAGTGAAATTAACAAAGCGAGTTTTGTTGGTTATATAGTCACTACATAAATTGTGCAGGTACGGACCTGTCTCCCTAGACTTGTCAGTAATTGTTTTAGCAAACTACCAGACCACGTGCATTTACGGACCCGTATCCCTAGGCTTGTCAGTAGTTGTTTCACAATATACCGGACCCCGAGACATTCATCATAGGCGCGGCTCGGGGTCCGGTACCGGACCCCTAGAATGAGTGTCTAGGGGTCCGGTACCGGATACCTAGCCTCGTTGTCTAGGAGTCGGGTACCGGACCCCGAGACACTGCGTTTCAGAAAACTGAATTTTTGGGGGGTATGAAGATATTGTGGAAATATTTTGGGGGTCATCACAAAATTGGACTATATTTAGAGGTCATTTCAAGCATTTTAGGGGCTTTTCTGAAGGTCAATGTACAGAATGGGGGATATTTTTTTGGTTGCAAAATTTCAAATATTTATCTGATGTGCTTGAAATTCTGGATATTTTTTGCGGTGAACAGTAGATGCAGGGCCCTAGCCTATGTATGAAGAACAAATGAGAGTACCCCCCCCCTGGGGTTTGTCTATCAGTTCAAACCTATCCCTGTTAAAGACATATAAGTGGGCATTTGTCCCAGTGGGCTTTTGTCCTAGTGGGCTTTTGTCCTACACTCTGGTTACCGATACAACAACAACAACAACATTAAGCGTGACATGAGTGTGTATTTCTGTTTTAATCTGAGGGGGCATCTCAAAAGAAACCCTTAAAACATTTTTTTTCAAAATTAAGAAAATGCAAAGGTAAAAATTGAAAATTATTTTGAAATATAAAAGGGTTTAAGATCCTCTTCACCCCTGTCTTAGTATAATTTTGCAACTCTGTATCCTTACAAAATTACTTGTAGGCCTTATTCTATCCCATTCCATCTCTATACTCCCTTCTAAGTATATACTTCGAAGGAAGTATATACTTAGAAATCATGATCAACTGAACCTGATCTTAGACCTAACGAAGAGTTTACCCCAGAGCTGAGCCAATTCATAAGGTAATTGCACTTCATAAGGGAAGAAGTAGCAACAGTGTAGAATTGACAAGAATACACTAAGCTACGCAGTATCTTCGGCTCATGAAAATTTGCATGAATACACAGCTTAAAAACGGCTTAAGTTATCGAAGCTAAAACTAGTGTTGTATCGATGATCGATTATAATCGATGATCAATCGAAAATTTCTTTCGATTCTACTAATCGATTGTGTTTGGTAATAATCGATTATAATCAAAAAGATTCACACCTGACCCTCTTGTAGGCTACTATTCAAAATTTGCAACTTTGCTGCAAGAAAATGCAATCCATATATTCAAAGATTTATGGAATGTGAGGAAATATAGAAATAAACTGTAGCCTGGTTTGCTGTGTATTCTATCCCTTTTAAAATCATTTCTAAGAAGTCTTCAGTGCAATCTATTCAGAGAAAGAAATATTTATTTGGGAATGATAACCTGTGACCCCTTGATGTTTACAATGGACCTTCCCAAGTTTATTGTTTCAAACCAGAAGGAAAAATCCATAAGTGTATAAAGGGTTTAAAATGTCAATGGCTGTTAATTTGAGTTTGCTGTCAGGACCAGTTGTGGTATTTGATACTGTACCTAAAATAGCAGGACACTGACACTAACAATTTTATAAAGTTAAGAGTTACAAGCAGTACAAGGGGAGACCTTCTATGGGATGGAACCTGTGTTTCCCTTTCATTTGATAATTTTTCGATTATAATCGATCATCAATCGAAAACTCCTGAACGATTATTTTCGATGATCGATTATGAAAATCCAATAATCGAACAACACTAGCTAAAACATACGAGTATAATTATTTATTTCTCCTTACAGCACTGCCAGCAAACCGGAAGTAAATAATGAATGGGTAAAATCCACGAGCCAAGCTCTGTAATACTCACCAGTAGTAATTGTTATAATGTATTGAAACGTCCCCAAGTCAATTAGTCGAATTACGGACAACTCGGCCAAAAACCAACTCGGCCCATGCCAACTCGGCCCACATAAAACTCGGCCCATGCCAACTCGGCCCAAGTTTATGACAACTCGGCTCACATTCATAAGACAACGCGGCCCATATATTTTTTGAAGTACATAAAAGTTGCATGCTCATATTTTATGCAACCAGATTGCCTGTGCATTAGCATACATGTATAAGCAGTGACGGATCTAGTTTGGGTTCAGGGGGTTCCCTCGAGCCCCCTCCATGTCCCCACTGATTTAAATAGATATCCTACAAAATGCAATAATTTGGTCTCGATGGGACCAAATTATTTCATTTACATGGGAAATTTAAAGATAATGACACGCGCATATATGCCTCGACATGCACGCGCATGTATGTTTCTGACATTATCTTTGTACATGTTTATGCATATTTCTACTTAATCAGCTCAATATGTCTTTTGGTTTGCTGTCTATACATGTACATGTATTTCTATCCGTCTGCCAGTGCATGGACATTCAAGTGCCTGTCTGTACATTTGTGTGCGTGTGTGTGTATTGGTCCCATGTGCGGATCCTGTATTCTGGCCATCGGGTATGAACCCCTCCTGGGACAAAAACTCCTAGTTCCGCGCATGGGTCCGCCTGGCCGTCCATCCATCCATCGAAAATTGTAAAGTCATCACATGTTTGGACGAAGCGTCAATTGGTGCACACCTTTAAGCATCTTAATATTATTGACGTAATTTTGTTGATCACTGGCAACAACCTTAATGGATCGCAAATGTGTGAAAATCAGTGTCTATAACCAGTGCATTTGAGCATGCTGCATAACTTTGTCGGATGACGGCATTTTTGTTCTTACAGAGGCATTCAAAATTCTATGAAATTCTTCTTTTTGTTTTCTGAATTGTTTCATTTGCGAATATCAAAGTGTTCATAATGTCTTAAATGTTGGTCCTTATCCCATCGACTAGTAGATAATGATCAGACGTCAGAGCCGTCGCTGCTATCAAACATAATTTTATGAACTGTGGATTTATGCTTCTAGCATCGCAACATTTTTTTTCACATTTAAATATGTAATTTGGCAAACAGTGAAGACCCAGAAGAAATGCCGCATGATGCCTCATTTCTGCTTGCTAGTACCAAGATGGTCTTTTGAGAGACATATAGGAATTGGTATTCTCAGAGCAGTTAGGTTGCGAATTTACGCGTATGCTCATTATTGACTATAACAGCGTGGCCTCTTACGAGATATGGCAATTTGCGATTTGTCGTTTGTGTCTGCGCTGTTAACCATGATAAAATTCATTATGCACAAACGGGTAAGGATACTTGATTCGAATCTTGCAGTTAAATACTTCAATCCCTTTAAAATGTGGGACAGGTTGTCTATTTATAAAACTTAAATTGGGCCGAGTTGGCATGGGCCGAGTTTTAGGTGGGCCGAGTTGGCATGGGCCGAGCTGGTTTTGGGCCGAGTTGTCCTGCACCCAATTAGTCATAACATATCCATTCACCCATCCATTCATCCATCCATCCATCCATCCATCCATCATAAAACAAGACATGTCACAGTTACGTGACAAATGCCCAAAAATGGGTCAAGTATATTCCGACACATTTGAGGAAATTTATACCAAAAATAGTAAGTGAGTATGATCAGGAAATACCACAATCACAAACTGCAGACAACCCCGTGGCACCGCGAGGAAGAGCCGCTCAACCATCACGAGACACCAGGAAGACAAATTAAGCAAAGCAATCAGCTCTCTCTTCCCCATCAAGATGATTGCAATACTAGAATGGACATAAAGTAACGTACAACAAAACACAGAGCAATTACAGACTCCCACAATGGGAGTAACAATAAACAAAAAGTCAACAACAACAGAATCACCGCCTTAGAACGGACAGCAGCCTAAGCCACCGGGGGGCTTAAATGCATTTTACTGGTACCAAATCTTCGCCCTAGATTCTGCTGTTGTTGAAGTACAAGAAATATAGATTGCTAGCTGGGAAAGAGCTTGCCAGGAACTGGAGAATGGACAAAAGCCCACTAGGACAAAAGCCCACTAGGACACGCCGTGTCACAAACTATTCTGTGGGTATGCTTGGAAAAGAGTGTAGATATTGCTTTTTTGATCTATTTGCCTCCTAGTGTCGTATGTTGATAACTTTTGCAACCAGTTTGGACCCAGGCCAGGCCCAACAAAAACGTCGGGCCTGATTGGGATCCAAACTGTTTGATACTCTAATGGTATTCCTGAAATAATGCATGCATAATTACCCAGGGGGGGGGGGCAAAGAGTTAACGCCATCGAATTGAGAAAACTTGTCTTCAGGTTTTGTGACCAGGCAGTATTCAAACCAGCCTGCACAGTTACATAGACTAGCAAGAATCTTGAAATTTAACATGTGGCAAGTTAAGCAATCCTACACCTTCATTAATTCTGAGCATTGCCAGTGATCAACATCATTACTCCAATAATATTAGATGGTTAAAGGTGTGCATCAGTTTGACACTTCGTCCAAACATGCTAATCTCCTTAACTAATCCATGAACAATTTTCGATGGATGGATGGACGGAAAGATGGATGGACGGACCTGCACGCACGCACGCACACACATACATACATAACTACGCATGTACAGATAGACACATGCATGTTCTTGCACAGACAGACGGATAGACATACATGTACATGTATAGACGGGCAAACTCAAAGCATGTACAGACAGACAAACAGATTAATAGAAACATACATTATCATGTACAGAGATATTGATAGAAACATAAATGCGCGTGCATGTCGATGTATACACGCGCGTGTACAAATAGGTTGGCTTATAGAGACATACATGTACACTTATGCTAACGTACAGACATACATGAGCATGCAAGTCGTCTGTACTTCAAAAAATATATAGGCCGAGTTGTCTTATGAATTTGGGCCGAGTTGTCTTGGGCCAGATTTTATGTGGGCTGAGTTGGCATGGGCCGAGTTGGTTTTGGGCCGAGTTGTCCATAATTCTAATAATATAGGAGATGGACTCCGACACGATTATTATAGAAACGAAGTCAAGGTTAGATAAGATAAGATAAGAAATTTTATCTAAAGACAAAATGATAGTAAAATGGAGAAACATTAGCTCTAATGAGCTTTTGACCGTCTAAGGTCAAGGTGATCGTGACCCCAAACTGGTACATGACACTCCGTCATCCCAATTTTGGCACTCATAACTAAAAAATATAAGAGATATGCTCAGGACACGATAATTCTAGAAAGTAGGTCAGAAGAAGAAGTCAAGGTCAAGGTCACATTGACCCAAAATGGTATGCGACACTCCCACATTCGACGATGCATCCACAAACCAAATTTGGGATTTCTACCTCAAATAATATAGGAGATATGCACCAGAGTCAATGCGGATGTCATAATGCCCATGTAGTCCCTGGCATAATGTTCAGAATTGAGCAAGCCAGTATCTATAGAACAGAAAGGGAGGATTCTAGAAACTAGGTCAAGGTCACAGTGACCCGAAAATGGTTAACAACATTCTTTTGAAGAATCCTGACCAATACTTGGAAGAAGAAGAAGAAGAAGAGGAAGAAGAAAATGGTATGCCACACTCTGCCATCCCAAGATGCATCCACACACCAAATTTTGGATTCCTACCTCAAAGAATATAGGTTTTGCACCAGACTCAATGCAGATTCTAGAAACTTGGTCAGAGGTCAAGGTCAATGTCATAATGACCCAAGGATGGTAAACGACACTCCGTGGTCTCAAGATTCATTTACACTCATACATTAAATAATATAAGAGACATGCTGCGGAAAGGATTATTATAAAAAATAGGCCAGAATACAAGGTCAAGGTCACAGTGGCCAAAAATGGTATGTGACACCTTTCCATCCCAAGATGCATCCACAATCCGAATTTGGAATTCCTACCTCATAGAATATAGGAGATGTCACAAGTTTCGATGCTGTTTCTAGAAACTAGGTCAGAGGTCAAGGTCACAGTGACAATAGGATGGTATGCGACACTCCGTCATCACAAGATGCATCCTCACACCAAATTTGGGATTCTTACCTCAAATTATTCACGTGATATGATCCAGACACGATTATTCTAAAAACTAGGTCAGAGGTCAATGTCACA
Source organism: Loripinus fragilis (assembly GCA_964019695.1). Taxonomy (NCBI): domain Eukaryota; kingdom Metazoa; phylum Mollusca; class Bivalvia; order Lucinida; family Lucinidae; genus Loripinus; species Loripinus fragilis. The sequence goes on along the minus strand of OZ026527.1, from coordinate 94,401,332 downwards.
GTGACTAAAAAATGGTACATGACACTTTGCCACCCAAAGATGCATTCACACACCAAATTTGGGATTCCTACCTCAAATAATATAAGAGATATGCTCCGGACAAGATTATTCTAAAAACTAGGTCAGAGGTCAATGTCACAATGAACCGAAAATGGTACGCAACACTCCGCCATACAAAGATGCATTCACAAACCAAATTTGAGATTACTACCTCATAGAATATTGGAAATATGCACCGGACACGAAGTTGGATGGGCAGACACAACAGACAGACGGTGCGATTACTGTATGCCTCCAAAAGTTTGTTTGGGGGTCATAAAAACATTATATGAGGGACAGGGCTTGAGAGGTGGGAAGCGGAGGTATAGGGGGTGGGAAGAGGGGCGGGGGCAAGGGTAGAGGGGGCGGGAAGAGTTGGGATTGGGTGGGAGTCAATAAAGATTTGGGTAAGAAACTGCTTTTGTTTTGATAGAAAACTCAAAGAAAATTGTCCAAAGCTAAACCATTTAAGCCCTATAATCCATATAAGGCATAAAAGGGGACATACAAGGCACACAATTCGTTTTTGAGTCTAGTTTTCGAGTAATTTTGGGTGCCGTAGCAAAATTGTTTTGGTCCATTTCAGATCATATGGCTTATCTCCATATTGGATTACATCCATTTGCTTCTTGATTTTCTTATAAACGAATGAAAACATATGTTGTTGGTGTTCAAGGCAACCATTTCAATGAAAGGGTTCTTTTGAGCATACAAAACAGGTGTTAAAATTGATGAATGAGAGAATTTTCCCAACTTTGCACTAAAATAATATTTTTTGTCTTGCTATTTGCGTAATTAAAGTTTAACTTGCATATATTATAATATCAACAAAAACATTTTGTTCGAGTCTAGCCTGAGAGCTTTAAATAAAATTCGTTGGAAATTTGTTATTGCTATTCGTCATTTTTTATTAATAGATATTCTAGGAGCAAAAACATCCAAATCCAAACATAAGTCAGAGAGTAACTATAATTTTTGCTTCAGGTTCAAAAATAGTAAGTGAGCATGATCAGGAAATACCTCAATTACAAACTGCAGACAAACCCGTGACATTGTGAGGAAGAGCCACACAACAATCACGAGACACCAGGAAGACAAACAAAGCAAAGCAACTAGCTCTCTCTTCCCCATTAAGATGATTGCAAAACTAGAATGGACACAAATTAACGCACAACAAAACATGGAACAATTACAGAACCCCACTGTGGAAATAATGAATCAACAACAACAACAGAACCACCACCTTAGAACGGACAGCAGCTTAAATGCATTTTATTGGTACCAAATCTTCGCCCTAGATTCTGCTGTTGTTGAAGCACAAAAAATGTTAAGCTCGCATGGAGGATTCCTAACTAGTACAATGTATCATCATAGAGAAACAATATAATCGAATTAACGCAATATACTGATGAAACAGCGAAAAGGGCTCACGATTCAAAGATAGTCAGAGCTAACGAAAACCTCAAATTGAGCCACTGTGGGCCCAGCTACAGCCAAGTATCAGGCACCAACCCACCAATTAAAGCTTTACGTCAGAGGCCCACTTCGAATCGAACTTTATTTCCTACTATAGTAACTAAAGTTTGATTTGAACATCGATAGTCGCTAATATAGTGACGTCCTGAACCTACTAGAGATCAACGGTGGGTCAGAGCACCGTTACTCTAGTAGATTGTCTGGTTCCCTCCTCTAGACCTATTTAGTAAGATGGGTTCAAGATTTGTCAGCAGCCCTCAAAGCGATTTGTTTAACAGAATAAATCCTCGATGTGCTTTATTTGCTGCCCCACTTATTCGAAAGTGTTAATTAGAGTAGGCTGTGCAGTATGTACGCATAATTTTCGTCTACAATGAAGAATTGATAGGAGGCCGTATCTTAAACTATTTACTTTGTTAACTTGATAACCAACTAAAAGTTGCAACTATAGCGGTTCGGTTGTTAACATGTGGCGCATCTATTACGTAAGAACTTTAGTAGGAACTTTAGTTTGATTCGAAGTGGACCAGATCCGTCATTGAGTCATTGAGTCTGAGGCGTGAGTCTGAGTCTGATTCCTTACTTACTTTGACCCACTGTCGTGCAATTTAAGAGGAAACCATAGCCATAAACCGTGATTGGGTTTACAACCAGGCATACAGACTGTCACATGATACTCAAGTTATATCCAACTTTTTTGATAATCTTTTTGAACGTTAATATTTAGTATAATCAGGAAATGCCACAATCACGCACTACCGACTAACCCACAGGAAGACAATTGAAGAAGTCTTCCCCAACGAGATAATGCAAAAAATACAATAGCAAATTCGATGGAGCACCATCGTAAACACGCCGCTCAAATACATTTGGAAATCGGTTAGTTAGATTGCATTGTTCGCGTATTCACCCATCTGTGAAATTCTCCACACCAAAATTTTATACCTGTAGTGTTATATGCCGTTTCGTAAAAATAAGCGTTTCGAATTATTGCAGATGAATCAGCCCAGATACCTTGTTTGCATACATGTATCTTAAACACGTACGTGCGTCTTAAACTATACAAGCAAAACATCAATCTTCGACAATGAAATCTACAATCACACAAGTTTTATAAAAGATACGTGTACCCTTTCCATGTGGCCCATTTATTGAACACTTAGCATGCTGAATTTTAATGTGTGTGTGGGGGTGGGGGAGAGAGGGCTATTTTTTATGTTTTTGTTTTTTAATGCTATTTTTGCGAATTCAGAGCTTAACACCAAATCGTTTTCTTGCCAAACAAATAGAGTTTGGAAGAATATTTTCATCGACAACATTTTTAACGCGAATATTTTCCAAGTAGCATACTAAAGGCAACCCTATATACCAGTAGACGCACATAACTGCAGCAAAAATAGAGATGAGTGTCTCTTTCTGTTATTTTGAGTTGATTTTGTTTTTTTGCATCGATGTTTTGTGTCGCTGTCAACATTTTTGCAGTCATGACGCGACGCTTCCCTGTCCACGTAGGTTGAATCAGTACTTAGCCGAGAATAAAGTGTCTTGCTTAGGACATTACGAAGTGCTTCCATTGAACCTTCTCAAAATAGCGATTCTTTAATCACAGTTCTAACACACTAGCACTGAGCAACTGTGGACCTCGATTATTCGAGTTGATAGTTTACATCCCAGTCTAGAAATTTTCAGTCTTGTCGGGACGTTTCCTTGGTTGAACCAGTACTAAATAAAGCATAACGGGTCTTGCACAAGGAAAGAACATGATGCCTCCAGAGAGTCTCAAACCAACCACCCCTTTATTTCAAGTCAGACACCCTACCACTGGTTGACTCTACAGGTATTATATGGCTATTTGGCCACTGTATCGCCACGTGGTATGCCATGTCCCGGTCTTATGTAAAGCTAACGGAGATAGGAACCAGTTGTGGGGGTGGCTAGACAGTGACCCAAAAGCCGATTAATAACTAAAGTTTTTCAGGCGTCATTCATGTCAGCCTGTTTGTTGGGTTAGTTCAATTATGTGTGATCACTAAACCTATATTACATGTATGCCGCTTATATCCGTATATCATGTGTAAAACATTTCGACCTCCCTACCAGTGTGTGCAGCTTTGCGTTTTAGATGGTTACTTGAGACATGGCTGTAAAGTAAATACAATACCAAAGGAAATCACAGATAAAAGCACGCTACATGCCATCAGATCTTCATTACGCTGCAACCTGACTCTATATCTTTATACATGTAGCAGCAACAACCGTTCTAACACAGACCAGTCTGCCTTGTCGATCTAGACTAAAATCCACATACGTTCTAGGAGGCCCTGAACACTGAGCAAAAGTACATACCAATGCGTCTGTAAACAAGTAAGACTTAGGTTTTCTGTTTAGATTTGCTTGTGAACGTTTACCGGGTATATTAACCGTATAAAGCTGGTCACCTTTGTCGTTTTGCACGATTAAAGCGTACCTATGCTGTTTTACCCAATTCACTGAAGACCAGTCTAAATTGACAGTGAATGGCAGTGTTCTGTCTGACACGCCCAACGTCCGTTACCTGGTCGCACTATACCATGTACCAAATTGCATACACACATACACCACGGCATACCCTAGGCATCCCATTCAAACATAGGGCAGAATATCTGCTTTACAATTTGTTCTAGCGTTCAATTCCTCAGATTTAATATGGCACATGACTATGTTTTGGAAAATTTGAGTTTTAATCCACATCCCACCCCATCTCTCAGTCCAACCCATGGGTCATGAGCCAAGGGTCACATAAAAATGTCGTCTTGTATGCTTTAGCTGTTTAGAAGGAGATAGCGAGGTGATATTTTCAAAAAAAACGTGGGGATAAAAAGGAAACTAACTTCTGCACAATAAAAAAGGACCAGACGCTAAACCTCCACAAAAATGAACAATGCACGGACAGCAGCCGAAGCCAACGTGGGCTTAAACTAATTTTACTGGTCAAGTCTTCGCCTTAGTTTCTGCTGTTGTCAGATCACAAAATTTGTTTAGCTCGCGTGGAGACTTCCTAATAATTCCAATATATCACCACAGGGAAACAATGAAATCAATTAACGTACTGTTATAATAAAGGGACTCTCAGGGGACTCTCATCTCATAGATATTGAGAGTTAAAGAAACCCCTAGGCCCAGCAAAAGACTCACACCAGGCTCAGAACTACAATTGCAATACCAGACATGGGATAGCGAGAATGTTAAAACAACGCAATGCTGAAATACAAAAAGCATTGGGTCATGCAGAAAGCAACAGTTAGACTCAGTGCCTACTAGTCTGCTCGTAACCTTTGCAAAGAGGTTGGACCCAGTTCAGGCCCAACCAAACGCCAGGCCTGATCTCGATCCAATTTGTTTGCCACTTAAATGTTATTCCTGTTCTAAGTTTTTTTTTAAATAGCAGACGACAAAAGAGCATGAAAAATGCTCAGAGGGCAAAGAGTTTATCATGCAGTACATGAGCTGGACAAATTTCCGTAATACCGGCTTTCATAAAATCTGTTTGGGAATTTGGTAACAAATAACAGATGCAAGACGTTTTGCGCTTTCATTTTGATACAAATGTATATATAGATGTACAATTATCATTTTAGTTCAAAAGGTTGATGCGTAATGCGTAAAATGAGCAAGTCTGGCCAGAATATATGTGTGTCAAAATATAATAATAAATGTTTAAAAAAAAACTTATTTCTAGATCCGTATTTTCAATATTGTAAATACAGTCACACTTCAAAGCATTTTGCTTATCTATACATCGTAGGTAGCCATTCTATATTCAAGCAGGAAAACAGATATAAGCGTAACAGCACGTGAAAAGTTTGCTTTACAGTTGATATGTACAAGCAACAAATTAATGCTCACTGTCAATGTTTTTTTTTTCTTGGACAGAATGTTGTGCTTTTTGCATGCAGAGATGGCAATATTTCCAGTTTGACCAGCATGCATGCGATTAGGAAACCCAACATCGACAGCTAGTTACATGTATTTCACAGAGCTAGCAAAGACACTGATCAATGCGAAATCCATTTCATTTGCCTCAAGTAAAGCAATTTCATCCTGAGAACAGGCGGCCATATATGACAGACAATCTATCGGAAAGCTGCAGCAGAGGGCACAGCAGAGGGAGTGCCACCCTACCACCTCAATTTCATTTGTACACCAATAATGTTCAGATGTGATGTGATTTTTTTCGGCACAAGTCACAAACGTGAAAACATCAAATTCAAACGTCTTGAAATTTCTAAAAACCAACCCACGGCAGAATTCACTGCTCATGAGCCATCTATTCATATTTCAAAAATGGGTGTTGTATTCAAGGGTGCAATAACACGACTGTTGTTGTTGTTATCAGCCTTTTGGCTGAAGTATCTCTATGGTAGGTAGGCTCTTTGGTACTTCTTTCACAGCAAAAACTCTCAGATACATTATATAAGGCATGTGTATCAGGTTCGGAAGTTGCCTCTTAACGCCTGTCGCCATTCTTGGCTGACCAGACCTGCGTCGATCTTTAACTGTCCCAGTAGCCTGGTAACGATCTCTGAGGCGCTGTATAGTTGACAGATGGCAATTATGATATCTGGCGACGTCAGAAACACGCATGCCAGCTTTTAACATTCCAATTGCACCAGATTGTTCATGTTCAGACAAACGTGGCATGAAATAAAGCTATTAAACTTAAGCTGCTGTGTTTTATACATGTATACTTACAAGCTACATGCGAAATAATAAAATAGTTTGCTTCATTGATTCGTGGGGACGCCACGTGCAAAACATAGTAAACCAGCAATGCATAGCTGGTGGCAGCCAGTGTCTTTAAAAACATCGGTATTGGGTATAGAAGCAGAGTGTCGTTACCATCCGTTTATCTGTTAAAGAAGGATAAAAAATGTTCTGGATGCAAAAAATAGTAATTTTCAGTTTTGCGTTTTTAATGTCCTTCAGTGTACAATAGAGGCTGTGGTACATCATAGATACTCCAGTGTTTTTAAAATGCATTAAAGCCCCCTGGTGGCTTAGGCTGTTGTCCGTTCTAAGGCGGTGGCTCTGTTGTTGTTGACTTTTTGTTTATTGTTACTCCCATTGTGGGAGTCTGTAATTGTTCTATGTTTTGTTGTACGTCACTTTATGTCCATTCTAGTATTGCAATCACCTTGATGGGGAAGAGAGAGCTGATTGCTTTGCTTAATTTGTCTTCCTGGTGTCTCGTGATGGTTGAGCGGCTCTTCCTCGCAGTGCCACTGGGTTGTCTGCAGTTTGTGATTGTGGTATTTCCTGATCATACTCACTTACTATTTTTAAGACTTTTTTAAATATTGTAAAATAGGTTGGTGGACTAGCATCATTTTAACATTGGTTTTACATGTGTAAATATATGTATATACAACATGGGAGTGAGGATTATTCTAGAATATTCTACTCTACAAGAGGTGCGTCGGGTTCGGCGGAAGATATACAACAACAACAACAACAACAACAATGACAACACAAACAACGATGGTCATTAGTTCTCCTAGGAGGATTGATGATCTTTTGGAAACAGGTTGCTTAAGGTCAATCCCCTCTTCATTAGGAAGAAACAAGCATGCTCCTGCTCCGCAAGGACCTGGATTACCCCCTACATGAACCATCAGTGAAGCCACAGATCACATCTTTATCTGCTGAACGAATCTGTTCTTCAGTTAATATTCTTGCTTCATCCTCTTTTGCTTTTCTTCTTGATTCGGAAGATCCAAGATTATACCAGTATTATGGGCGCTGAATGGAAGGTGCGAGACACTGAATATATAAAGCTTCTGGCTCTATTCTCTAACATCTAATCCTGTGTTTGTGGTAGCATCTGTCATCTGCATTAAGGCCTTGCTAAATGGTGATAAAATCTCTTCTGGTATTTCCTCTGTCTGATACTTCCATGTTTCATTTTGCAATTTCTTCATTTTCATCTTTAGCCATGATTTTTACAAATTAAGAAAGAGGGTAAGATCAGTAATCAACACAATCAAGCACTACACCTGACCCAGGATGCCAATGGGAAAGTGAGAACTTCACAATTAGACATCACAACGAGAGCCAAGAGGTCAGCCCTTTTCCAACAGGTGACCACAAGGCATCAATAAACAGACACACGGAAAAGCATAACAAAAACAAGACAGAAATAACATAAATGATCCACAAAAGAAGCACTGCCTTGAAATGGTCAGTAAAAATATTTTACTGGAGGGCTTAAACCGGTTTCACGGCGCGCCGACCTCACCCTTAGTTCAGATGTGGATCAAGACACAAAGATGTTTGGTTTGCATGAAAGACCCCTAACTTATCAATGCATCATCTCCTAGAATATATAAATCAAGATATAAAAAGGAGAGGAAGCAAAGATAAGGACTCAATAGTAAATAAAATTGAATACCAGAGCAAAAGAAATCCATCAGGTAAACCCCTGTGGGCCAAAGCATCAGGCCCCTTCCTGTCTGCTTAGATCTAATGGCATAATTCCAGCCTCCACTTCCAGAGCCTTTATTCCTGAAGTAGCAGGAGGTCCAAAACACAGAGCTTGACATTTTCTTTGAATTTTATCCAGTTGTCACAGTTTTCTATTTGCCATATTGTGATCCATATCCCATGTAAGGAAGAACAATTTTAGCATATATTGATCACTTATCTGTTCTGACCTGCCTACGATTGACAATGAAGCAACTGCCTTAATGAATTTTCTTTCTACAGCATCAATATGTTTGTGGAAATTTTGTTTCTCATCCAGGATGACTCCAAGCAATTTTGGTGAATCTGTTCTTTTAATATCTTTTCCATCCATTTTAACAGTAATGTTGGATAGTTCTTCGTCAGTCTTTCAGCTAAATATGCAAAATTCTCTTTTTTCTATGATTAACTTCATTCTCCATTTCTTTGTTCATTCCCTAATTTCCACTAAGTCCATCTCTAGGGTTTCCTCTAGGAGTTTTGCATCTTAGGCATGAATTAGAATTAAAGTGGATAAAATTATTACAGACACCACATCCTCTTGGTTTTAATGATAATATTTACCATGAGGGTAACATTTCTAGATTACCTGATTTTGATGTTTTTTCTCTTTAAGATATCGGTAAACGTAATAACCGATCTCATGGTAAACGCAAAAATGGAAATTTAAAACGCAAAAATAAACATGTTTTAACTCTTTCAGAATTAAGTATCAACTTAAAACATTCTGGCCGACATATGGCCCTTTCAAAAATTAGTAACTTTTTTTATATCTTCACTTCGTAATTTGGATATTGAGGCCAATAAATTCTATGATAGAGCTCATCGACTTTATGATGCAGCAATTCTTACCCGGTGTTACACTCAACATGCTCTTCGGCCATATATAGATTCAGAAATTAATCATATTAGACATTTTATTAAAATTCAATTTGTCAACAAGGGGATTGAATTCATTAACTTACCCAGTATATTTAAAGATAAATCTAGTATTTCTTCTATTCCTACTTATTTTGAAAATATAGAATCCCCTATCATTTGTTATAAGTATAATAAACCTATTCGTAGTACTGTTTTTAACTATAACAAATTAGTAACAGAACTTGATATCGAAAATTCTATTCCTGACTCCTGGGATTGCAAAGACTCTAAGTATTGCTATCAACCTGCTGGTCATATAGTCACAGGGGATTTAAAAATCATAACTGATTCAAGAATTTGGTCCATTATATGTAAGGGACCTAAATATAGGTTTCCTGTGTCAATAGACTTCAAATCATGTCGTGAGGAAATTGCAGGAGCCTTACAAGAATTTTGTAATCGCTGGTGTAAACGAGAGCATGTTGAGTCTAATGCCTTAAATAGTTGGAAACTAAATATTTTTAAAATTATTGATGGTAGAATTTCATTTTATTGCAACAATTTAGATCTTCTACCACCTAAACCTAAATTCACTTTTAGACACTTGAAGAAAGGGATCCAGGAATTCCATAGGAAGTTCGTTTTGGCCCCCGCAGATAAGGCTGCTAACAATGTTGTGGTCGTTTGAAAAAGATACTATATTAACACCCTAAAGCAAGAACTTAGCACTGCCAAAACATATGAACATAACAGGCTTGATGAGACGTCTATCGTTGATAGGCATCGATGCCATATGGCAGCTAAGTTTGAGTTGTTTGTTGATGAGGACCATAGCAAGCTTCCTACGTTATACTGGTTACCTAAACTTCATAAACGGCCTTATAAGTCGCGTTTTATTGCTAATTCTAGTGCATGTACAACTACTGAGTTGTCTATTCTTTTGACTTCTTGCCTCACTGCAATTAAAAACCATGTCATTAAATATTGCACAACAGTTTATGAAAGAAATGGTAAAATTGTTTTTGGTTTATCAAAAGTTCAGGTGAAATTCTTAATAAATTGAAGTCTAGAGGTTTTCTAGCATCTGGCTTGTCTACATATGATTTCTCTACTCTCTATACTACATTGCCCCATAATCTAATAAAAGAAAAACTGACAGAATTAATTGAACAAACATTTAACAGAGAGGGCTCACTTTATTTGGCTTGTAATGATAAAAATGCCTTTTTTACTTCTGAACAACCTAAACGTTATAAATTGTGGTCATGTCAGAAAAAGTGCGATGCGCTCCATTATCTTTTGGACAATATATTTATAAGATTTGGCTCAAAATTATATAGACAAATTGTCGGTATTCCAATGGGTACTAATTGTGCTCCTCTTGTTGCAGATTTATTTTTGTTTTGTTACGAGAGAGACTTTATGTTGTCTCTGTCAGACAATAATCAAGCTGATATTATTGAAGCTTTTAACTCTACCTCCAGATATTTAGATGACTTACTTAATATTGATAATCCTTATTTTGAACAAAAGGTAGGTCAGATATATCCCACTGAACTTCAGTTAAATAAGGCGAATTCTTCTGATACTGAAGCTCCGTTTTTTGACTTGAACTTGTCAATAACAAATGGCATAGTTTCTTCTAAAATTTATGATAAACAGGATGATTTTAATTTTGAAATAGTAAATTTCCCATTTCTTGATGGAGATGTTCCTCGCTCTCCTTCCTATGGTGTATATATTTCTCAGCTTATTCGTTTTGCTAGAGTGTGCTATAATGTTTATGTTGTCTCTGTCAGAGGGTCAAAGCCATTGCATATTGCAGCATTTTATCGACCACATGAGTCTGATAGTGCTAGTCTGGATCAACTTCAGATATCTATGGAAAGGGTAAGCCAAGTAAAGGGTCATGTGTGGCTGCTGGGAGATTTCAATCTACCAAAATTTTCATGGGAAGATAATATACCCACACTAAAACAGGACTGTAAGTATCTCAGTCTATACAGTGACTTTGCAGACATGTTGGGGGACCATAACCTGACGCAAATGGTAACAGAACCCACCAGGTATGAGAATGTGCTTGATCTCTTTCTGACAAACAATTCAACTCTAGTCAACAAGGTTGAAATTATACCTGGTTTCTCGGATCACGACATTGTTTACACTGAAGTGAGTATTAAACCTCAAATATTGCCTCAAAAGCCAAGGGTCATGTCAGTGTATAAAAAAGCTGACTGGGATGCATTATCATGCCACATGAGCACATTTCAGGAAACATTCATGGAAGATCATGAGTCAAAGTCAGTCAATAAATTATGGTTGGACTTTAAGACTGCACTTCAGGAAGGTATTGACAAATTTGTCCCTAAGAAAACCATCAGCAGTAAGCCATCTCTTCCATGGATGACTCAGGAAATACGGCGTAATATTAGAAAACGAGACAGCCTCTTTCAAAAGTACAAGAAAAACAGAACCCCTAAAGACAGGGAGGTATTTATCCAAATGAGGCACCAGGTAAGGCACAAACTTAATCTTGCCCACAACCAGTATTTAGAAGACATACTTGGAATCAGCAAGACTGAAGATGATGCTGAACCTGGTAAGTCTTCACTCTCAGCTTAAAAGCTCTATACCATGTTAATAGGTCCAAAAATGACTCTAGAGGTGTATCCTCTCTATGCAGGGATGGTAAGCTATTTACTGAGAACAAAGACAAGGCCGATATCCTCAACTGCCAGTTTCAGTCAGTTTTCACTCCCAAAACCCCCTTGGCACTCAGCAGCCTTGCTCAGATAGCAGTTCAGGACCTGGTGGACACGGGTAAGCTTGACACTAGATCTGTCCCAGCTAAAAATATAAATAAGCAGCCTGTTATGCCAGATATCAAGGTGTCTGAGAATGGAATCTTGAAGCTGTTGAAAGATTTGAACACCCATAAAGCAGCAGGACCAGATGAGCTGAAACCCCTTGTACTTAGGGAGCTCCGAGAGGTAATAGCCCCCATGTTGGTGGTCATATTTCAGAGGTCTATCGAGACTGGTCGGGTCCCCAAAGACTGGAATGACGCAAATGTGTGCCCTTTGTTCAAGAAAGGTGATAAAAGCATAGCCTCAAATTACAGGCCCATATCGCTTACATGCATACTGTGTAAAGTCCTAGAGCACATATTTGCGTCAAACCTTGTGACCCACCTGGATTCTCATCAGTTGCTTTATGATCTCCAACATGGTTTCAGATCGAAGAGATCTTGTGAGACACAACTGGTGATGTTGATGGAGGACTTGTCCAGGAATGTCATTAAGGGGCAACAGACTGACCTCATTCTGTTAGATTTCAGTAAAGCTTTCGATAAGGTCAGTCACGAAAAGTTGCTCCTTAAGCTTCATCACTGTGGTGTTCGTGGGCAGGTTCTCCATTGGATCAAGGCGTTTCTGTCAAACAGATCACAGACTGTCGTCTTAGAAAGCGAGAAATCTTCCCAGGTAACAGTTACTTCAGGAGTACCACAAGGATCTGTGCTAGGCCCAATCTTATTTTTGGTCTTCATAAATGACCTCCCAGAACACATCAAATCAAAGGTGAGGTTATTTGCTGATGACACAGCAGTTTATCTGGCCGTATCAAACCTAGAGCATGCTCGAATACTCCAAGAGGATCTGGACAGGTTGGCAAAATGGTCTTTGGAATGGGACATGGAATTTAATCCCAGTAAATGTACAGTTATCCATGTAACACGCTCCAAATCCATAGTCCCCTCCCAGTACACCCTATATGGACAGGTATTAGAATCAGTTAGTAGTTCAAAGTACCTGGGAGTGACTCTAAACGACCACCTCACCTGGAATGATCACATCCAGAACACGGTAACCTCAGCAAACAAGACCTTAGGTTTCCTGAGAAGAAACATCCGCACAAAAGACTCAAGTATCAGGGAAGTAGCTTATAAAACACTAGTGCGTCCGATCCTTGAGTACTCATCCCCTGTTTGGAGCCCCCACACCAAATCAAACATACATAAAATAGAAATGGTACAGAGGAGAGCTGCACGCTGGACTCTGTGTCGTTTCTCTTCTTATGATAGTGTTTCAGACATGCTGGGTGATCTTGGGTGGAGGTCTCTTGAGGATAGGCGTACAGACTCCAGATTATGTCTGTTTTATAAGATTGTGCATGGTCTTGTTGCAGTACCACTACCACCATATGTTGTGCATACTCAGGTATTTACAAGACATTCAGCATCACATCCATTAGCATTTAGACAAATCCACACAGTTGCTGACTACTATAAGTACTCCTTCTTTCCCCTCGCCATTGTCCAGTGGAATAGGCTGCCTCCAAGCATAGCATTACTGCCAGATATTGACTCGTTCAGACTGGCAGTCAGCAGTCTGACCCACTCAAAGCCTTAGACCGGAAGCATTGTTTTTAACTTTTATCTTTGCACTTTGTCTTCATCAGACTTTTAACATTTTAACCTATCATCTTTTATTCCACTCTCACCTGTTTTTATCCTTCTGTCCTATTTTAACTTTCACTGCACTGACGCCCGGTCTGAAGCACACCGGACACCTGCACATAATCCCCGCGAGGGGGTGTTGCAGTATTAGTAGATAGATAGATGTTGATGACTTCAACAACAGAAACTTATTTTTAACTGCTAAATTATTAAAACAAGGTTATAGATATCATAAAATTCGCAAAGCATTTTCTAAATTCTATTACAGACACTCAGAATTAATTGTTAAATACAACATTGGGTTAAAAACTCTACTGCAACAAGGCATATCAGAACCTATATTTTATGGTGATTTAGTCTTAATTCAAAAAGATAGTAAAACGTTATATAAGGGTTGGATATAATTTGGATATCATGCGACAGTCTGCATGCCTAGTTTTAAACCCAATCACGGTTTATAGCTATGGTTTTCTCTTTAATTGCACGAAGGTGGGTCAGGCCTCAGACTCTATGACGGCTCTGACGTAAAGCTTTAATCGGTGGGTTGGTGCCTGATGCTTATCTGTAGCTGGACCCACCGTGGCTCAACTTGAGGTTTTTTTAGCTCTGACTATCTGTGAGTCTTGAGCCCTTTTCTTTGTTTCATCATGGAGTGTTAATTTGATTAGAGTGTTTACCATGATGATACATTGCATTAGTTAGATGGCCTCCATGCGAGCTGAACATTTCTTGTACTTCAACAACAGCAGAATCTAGGGCGAAGATTTGGTACCAGTAAAATGCATTTAAGCCCCCCGGTGGCTTAGGCTGCTGTCCGTTCTAAGGCGGTGATTCTGTTGTTGTTGACTTTTTGTTTATTGTAACTCCCATTGTGGGAGTCTGTAATTGCTCTGTGTTTTGTTGTACGTTACTTTATGTCCATTCTAGTATTGCAATCATCTTGATGGGGAAGAGAGAGCTGATTGCTTTGCTTAATTTGTCTTCCTGGTGTCTCGTGATGGTTGAGCGGCTCTTCCTCGCAGTGCCACGGGGTTGTCTGCAGTTTGTGATTGTGGTATTTCCTGATCATACTCACTTACTATTTTTGACTTTCTTTCCCTTTACTAATACAAAAATTTCATTTATGAACAAATTAAAACATAGAGGGGAGCGAACTGAGCCCTGAGGCAAACCTATCATGATATAGAATTTGGTGTTATCCGCTCCTTTTATGTAGCAGAAAGCTTGTCTTGACTCCAAAAGCTTTGTTGTTGTTGACTTTTTGTTTATTGTTACTCCCATTGTGGGAGTCTGTAATTGCTCTATGTTTTGTTATACGTTACTTTATGTCCATTCTAGTATTGCAATCATCTTGATGGGGAAGAGAGAGCTGATTGCTTTGCTTAATTTGTCTTCCTGGTGTCTCGTGATGGTTGAGCGGCTCTTCCTCGCGGTGCCACGGGGTAGTCTGCAGTTTGTGATTGTGGTATTTCCTGATCATACTCACTTACTATTTTTGGAGCCATTCCCATATGTTTCCAGTGATGCCCATATTATATAGCTTAGCCAACAATCCATTTCGCCACACTGAATCAAACGCTTTCTCCATATCTAAAATATCAATATATAATCACCATTCATGATGCATTCCCCTTGTTCTTCCACACAGTCATGTTGATTTCACAGCTCAAAAACCAGAAAATAACAAAATTCTAAAAACTTGTAAACAAAAATTGTTTTTTTATTTTATTTCTTTTTTTCGAAACCGTCATTTGCGCGCGCTGCACACTTCATGTAATACTCACTAGTGGTGTTTGGAGTACCTGTCAGATTCAGATGTTTGGGGAGTTTTGGCTTGGGGACGTTTTTTTACTTTTTCTGGGGAGTTGGCGCAAGATAAGATACTTCCGGAAATGGCTGCCTTCAATTAATTAAAAATTTAACGGTTTGAAAAAGCCATGGCAGAAATGCCTCAATCGGAAATAAATGAAGAACCCCAACAAGAACCAGAGAAAAGGGTTAATTTAACCAATTGCACACAGTGTGAAAATGTTTTCTCACAAGATAACATGCCTAAACTCTTGCCATGTTTGCATACAGCCTGCCAAGCATGTCTGTCAGTTTCAGCAGATGACAAAGAAAAAGGTAAAGCTTCTAGGGAGAGATAAACAAATGTAACATTTTTTTTTAGCAAATCTCGCATTGAAAATATGAGCTAGAAATGACTAGATAGTTATCATGTCTCTGGGAAGCGTGGTAGCTCAGTGGTTAGGCACTTGCCTCTGGTGCTAGAGGTCCCAGGTTCGATCCCTGCTCGCGGCGAGGAAAATTTCGGTGTCCGAACACGCTTTCTCTAGTGTCATTTGCAAGGATGTCACTAGATAAGTGCATCGTCCTTCGGATCGGGACGTTAACTGGATGTCCCCTGTGCAGGGAAAGTCGCCCCCTGTGCAGGTTAAAGAACCCTATGGTAATTTCGATATGGTTACTTGTAGGCTTTCATCCTGCAACCCGGAGTGTACAAAGTACACCTGCCGATAATACTCAAAAGAGTGTCTGGCAGTATATAGAGAAAGAAAGAAAGAAAGACAATGAACAGATCTGGGGAATCTCGGAAACACACGATCAAAATTATCATTCAAATGCGCGACCACGCTTGAGATTGGCAGACTTGCTAACAGAGGTAGTTATCCTACAACTGTGTCGCGGTTCTAAGTGATAGAAATTTGATTATTGGTTTATCATTTTGGCCCGTTTCCGCTGATTTGATCAATCTTTTTTCAGATGCATTCAGACCAAGGGGTGAGAAGCTAAACAGTAAACAAACAAAATTTTCAGGAAAAAATCACCAAATTGAACCCTCTTCTGACAGAAACCCGTAATTTATTTTCTAACCATTTTCACATCAATTTTAATTTATCATAGATTTGTGGCCGAGGTTCTGATGGTTAAATATTTATTTGTTATCTTTTATTTATGTGTTTTAATGTTTCCTCATCTAGGGCACTAACTCGCAAAAGGCGAGACATGTGGTGATGGTCGTTGCGGGAATGCGCGATATATGAATGCCAACAATGATAAACAAAATGGAAGTTGACCACCAAACTTATTTCCCCAGATGACATTTAGATTGATTTCCCCTACATGGGCAGTTCACTATCGCGCATTTACGCAATAATTTACGATCGCATGTTTCCGAGATTCCCCAGACCTGATGAATCAAGTGTCGCGGGACGATAAAACGAGCTTGATGTGCATAGAAACGCCTAGACCAGAGGGCTGCCTAGATTCACCAGAAAGACTCGAATTATCAGAAAGACTGCCAAAATACAGGGAAGACCAAAGAATATATAGTTGGATCATTTTGTGTACAAGAGATCAGACTAACTTACGTTTTACCAGAACTTTTACCGCTACAATAAAGGCTCAGGTGAGTCTGGGCTTGCTTCATGCCCCCTCCCCAAGCCACGGCGCTATTTTATTTAATTCCCTTATTGGTTCTTTCATTATCAATTATTTGGTCAATCGACAGTAGTGGATTAAATCAATGAACGGATTAGATTATGGCCAACAAAAGCACAGCCTAGCTATTTCCTTAAATAGTGATACGTCATATCCCACTCTGGATCATTGAGGCGCTTAACGCACTCTGTGAATACACAGGTAATTCTCCGTAATACCAACATATTTTGGTGAATTTATAATTTGTAATATCTTTAAAACTGCTCAAATTTTTTTTTAAATTTTCAGTATCAATTAGAAATATGATTTTCGTTTGATACATAAAGTGTTTATAAAGATAATTGGACATATTTACGGACATATTATTATTAAAATTTCAGGATTTTGAACGCTTTTTAATAAGCGTCTGGCATTATTTTCACAGAGTATCTCAGCGGAGCTCTTCAGCATGAGGTTACATAAAGCCTCAAATACCCGGATGACTTAACAATAGAATATTGTTGGTCATAAGTATCCCAATCAACGTGTCAATAAGGTGGAACTTACCAGCCTTATTAATTATTAAAGGACCCTTGTTAACACCAAGAACTAACAACCCAATCAATGTACATGTATAGTAGAGAAGTGAATAGTTGACGCCGCACAATATCAAATTATAAACAACATATACTATTTATCAGCACCCTAGATAAGCAGCGTATTTGCGTAAATACGCTATTAAAATCCTCAAAAAAGCAATTAAAATGAAATGTGTGCATACCGAAAAGCAATTCTAACGACCGGTATGCAATTGCATGCGATGTCATTGCTTACCATTTGGTCAATTTCGTTTCCATTTGGGTAATAAACAAATGCCAGTCGGGTATTGATTTTTTAAACTAGCGAGAGCGTAAAATAACTCCAGTTTATGAATAAAATATCGGTGCCCGGTCCAGTATTTCGCGGAAAAACACTATGATGAAAGTGAAACTTTGCAAAGTGTACACGCTCGAATGTCAACAAGGGGATGAGATTTGCTTCAGATACAATAAAATCCGCTAGTTTGATACTTTAGAAAGGCAGACGATGGGAGTGAATAAATATGCAAGCACATTCCCGATGGCTTCATGCAATAAGAAAACGTGTAATCACAGAAAAAAACGTGGCGTAAAAAAATATGAAAATACGCAATTGTTTTTGCAAGTACGCAATTGAGGATAACCAGGTTGCTTAAATACCCAATTGACCCAAAAGCTTATCTAGGGCGCTGATTTATTATATTCATTAATCAGTAAAAGTTTTCGCAATTCTCTGATGCATCCATCAATATTTCCCTATTATTCTTTGGTCTTTCTGGTATTTCGGTGGTCTTTTGGTAATTCGAGTCTTTCCGGTAAATCTAGGTACGAGACCAGAGCAGGCTCAGAAGGGCTCTCGATCATCGATTTTGTGGCCGAAATTCGCCCCCATTCCCAATGCCAAAAAGTTTTTTTTCCAATTCCAGACAAAAAAGTCTCAATTTGACACATACAAAAAAAAAAGGATTTTTTTTTTCTTTAGGTTCTCCGTCTTTATTTCATAAAGTACAAATACAGAACATATTGTTACATATTAACAATTTCACAGAATAATAGAATACAATCACACTTGCTTCTTTCTCTCCCTTTTCTCATAGTACACTAAGGTTGATTATTGGAATCAATCTATATTTGAGCAATGGAAATGTCATACATAAAGACGATGTCATGTTTTCCAATTTTAGTCAAAACGCCACTAATTTTCCCAATTCCATGGGCCCTGCCCCATTCCCAAAAAGTGGTGCGAGAGACCTGCACAGTCCTCAGAAGCACGTTATTTTCCCTCGGGAGTTTGCTATCCTTTTGAACAGAGTAGTTTCATGTGAACCAGTCAGGGTCCGAACTTAGTAAGAATTTCTCAGAAGCACAGCCTGTTTATTGTTTGATTTGATTCTTTACGTCCCATCAACAGTCTTTCAGTTATACAGGGACGGTTCTTCCTGGTTGAACCAGTACTAAGCTAGGATAAATGTGTCTTGCTCAAGGACCACAACGCAGTGACGCCGGTGAGGCTCAAACCCGCGGCCCTTCGGTCTCCAGTCAAGCACTCTACCACTGAGCCACTCCGCTTCCATACACACAGCCTGTTTATAAAATTTATATGATCAATGTACATGTCAGATGGGAATGAAACAGGCCAATATTCTGGCCTACACAAATACCAAACTGTTCATTAACAATATAAGCAGCAATGGGTAGAGGACTGGATAAAGAATCAAATAGTCCGTTTTTATGCTTTGCTGCTCAAAATTGGCTTTCTTTCGCTGTTAATTTGACTTAGAAGCCATTTTTAGGAAAACAGATGCTGGTTGTGTGCTATCATTTGATTATTGTTCAATTATTGAATATATGTTGAAAACCAGTCAGTTGGCTGTGCTCTATTTGCCACTCCGAGTTAAAACTGAACCTCAAATGGTGCAAACTCCCCAGTAGTGGCAATCTTCCTTCCTGTCAAAGATTAGGTCTGATTGGGGAGATTGCAGTGGCAAAGTGATAAAGGCGGTATGCACAGCTATTTATTTGTACATGTATTGCTATTCAAAATTTATTGTGTTTTTTTACGCTACCAAATCAATTTTAATTGCTTTTTTTATAATTAATATGGGTGATATGCTTACTAATTAGGGCTCTGCTCTGAGACTTATCTAGACCAGTCCACTATAGTTGTCAAGGACTAAAGTAAAGTAAGTAAGGGTGCAATCAAGGAATCGATACAATCAAGTACCACACCTGACCCAGGATACCAATGGGAAAGTGACAAACTCACAGCAGACACCACAAACGAGAGCCAAGAGGTCAGCCCTTTCCCAGCAGGTGACCACAAAGCACATATAAACAGAAGCACACAAAGACATAGCAAACACAAGACAGAACAAAAAAAAATAAAGCCCATTCAGAAAATCTCGTCCCAATTCAGAATCAAGTCTCAAATGTATGTAAGGTGTAGTTTTTTTCGTATGAAACAGATGGGTTTTCTTAGCCGAAACTGGTGTAATGAAAATTAGTTTGGTAGCATTGGGGTTAGCGATTTTTCTGATTATCCTAACAGTTTTATCAACAGGTTAGATACATTTTCCACCTTTCCATAAACATATTGTTATAGCATATTCCTTTCTACAACATTTATCGTGAAGTGTTTTAACCGTCTGTTTTAATGCAGTCAAACTTTTTATTTTGCAGGCACATGGTTTCTATGACGTCGTTATCAAAGTAGACCTCAATATATATCTGAGGTCTGATTCTATGGAATTGGCTGAGAAGTTCCAAATGGAATTTGTCCTTGAAAATTTCTTGTTTGTTCTTGAAAAGTCCTTGAATTTTGTATAGCCTTATCTTTATGATCCATGAAAACTTTACCATATTGTGAATTTTACAGGTGATGGAGATGTCACTTCGAAGACAACTTGTCCCACCTGTAACTTGGAGATAGAGAATGATGCTGTGATTGATAACCCTTTCATTACGGTAGCAGTTACACAAGATTCCCGTACCTCGGAAGATGGCTCTCCTTCTACACAAAAGTTTCCTATCTGTACTTCCTGTGATGATAACCAGAAAGCATCCTCATTTTGTATGGAATGTCAAGAGTGGCTGTGTGATCCCTGTGTTATTGCACATAAACGTGTACGTATCACAAAGGATCACACCTTCTCCACTAAAATGGAAGTGGACGACACAAATCCACTGGACAGCTCTTTTCAGAAACAGGTGTTCTGTGATGTTCACAAGACGGAGAAAATGAAGCTGTTCTGTCTGACTTGCGATAAACTGACATGTCGAGATTGTCAATTACTGGGACATAAGGACCACAAGTATCAGTTTATAGAGGAGACAATAGCAGATCAGAAGAAGAACCTCCTAACTAGTGTTGAACAACTTAAGGCAAGACTGGATGATAATGAGAAAACTTCCGAGAGGATTGCCTCGAAGGAGAAGGACATTAAGAAACAGCAGATTGAGGTGTTTAATGAGGTTCGACAGGTAGCGGATATGATTACAAATGATTTGATCAGATGGTGTAAACAGTTGCTGAATTTCCTACAGGGTGTCTGTAATTGTAGGACTAGGGATTTGTCACTAAAGAAAAAGGAATTTGATGAATATGCAGAGCAGGCTAGGCACTGTATTAAGTTTGTAGAATCAGCTATAGAATCAGGCAATGATATGTCGGTATTATCAGTGAAGGGTTTGATGGACAGTCAGCTGAAAATCCTCCTTGATAAAGACATTTCTATTCAAAATTCCATGTTTGAACTCAATATTAAATATGAGAATGATGTGAGTTTTCTGAAGAAGAATGTCAGTAAGATGGGCTTTATCAATGTGAATGGGAAGTCTTATCCTACCAACAACACAGCTACAGTGAGCACCTCTCCTAAACCTGCTGTGAGTGTGGCCCAGACAGCACCTATAGCTGCTGCAGCTCCTAACACTACATCATCACACACTCCGTCAACGGTCTCGCAGCAAGTTGTTGAGCTTTTGAATACCTACCCACCACATATAAAAGAAAAATACAAAGTCCTACCATCTGAACAGCGGAGAGCGTTTCTGCAAAAACTTGTAGCCAACCACATCATGAAGCAAGGAAACAGTTCACGTATCGGAGACCTTGCCTCTTATCTCAATGTTCCGGTTGGGAATGGGCAGGCAGCCAGTCCACAACAAAGTGGATATAATTCCGACAGTAATGCAATACAAGAACTGTACCGTATCAGTCAGCAGAGGTCACACAACCAGGGGAATACAGCATCAATGCAAGATCAAACACAAAGATCCACGGCTCCAGCTCAAAATAGCTATCCAAACTATAGAGGTAGGTTTCTCTTGTTGTCTTGTGCATAAGTCCAGATAAACAAAAGCTTGTGAATATTTTCTTAGGCCAAATAAAAAAAGTACCTCTGTTTAGGGTAACCCCACTAAGTGATTTTATTGCCTTTTTTGGGATACAGCCAGAAAGTGCCTTTTGAATTCGGGAATAAATACCAATAAAATCCTCAGGTTGGGAAAAAATCTCCAAAATTGGGAAAAAAACAGACCTTTTGGGGATGGGAAGCAGCCTGTATTCGGCTGTAAAATAGGCAAAATAAAATCACTGCGACCCTACCTAAATTTACTGGTGAAACCTAGAATTTTTTCAGGTTTTCTAGAAAAAATATGATTTTATGCATTTTGAAAGGCGAAATGAAATTTTGAGCTTCATAGAAAAACTCACATAACTTTTGGTAGCTTTTTTCAATAGGATAGTACTTAAATGCATATGCATGATGTTGTTCCGTAAATAGCTTGCACAGCTATTAAAAGGGCCTGAACCTTCATCTACAGCCATATATGTATGTGAGCAGCAAAGGCTCTGGGAAGACTGTACAAATGAGCAGGCTTGTCTGAGCTTTCACTGATAGTATCATAGACAGAGAAGCACAGTGGTAGAGTGAGATTAAATGTTAGCTGGTTTGAGTCTGATGTTGTGGCTTTATGATTGAGCAAGACATTTATCCGCTGCTTTAATACTGGTTAAACCCAGGAAAAGTCCTTATATCAAAGGTCCAGATAAGGATAGTTTGTGCACCTAAAATTGCATTTATTTCCTTACCCATCAATTTAAACATGTGTTTTGGTTGCTCAAAAGAAAGAACCGTCTCATCGAGATGGTTCTTATGAGTACCCAAAACATATGTGTTGGTTGAGGAATAAGAAAATAATTTTCCAGTACGCACTCTTATCTGGAGGCCTGCTATATGACAAAATTCTGGACTGGGACGTATATCAACTCAAACTAAAAAAAATATCAACCTCTCATATGCTGGCTGATACATTGTTGTGCTCATTGCAACCATCTTGGGAGTATCACAGCATTGTTATAATGTAAAGTACAGTAAGTAAATCATTGCTGTTTTAACTGAAGCTATGACTATGAAAAATAAAATACGGTAAGTGCTGAGTTTGACAAATGGGAATGAATAAAACTAAATGAGCCAGAACATGAGATTTGAGCACTTATTGAAATGATCGTTGAGCAAAGTAGGCTCAGGCAAGCCAGGGCAAATGCACAGACTAGCCATGAGACTTCTCTGCCTGTATGCACAAAGTTTATATGCATAGATTAAGACTCAGCAGAAAGTTTGCTGGATACATTCTGTTCTTATTGCATTGGAGCCAAATTCTTCTTTAAATGCCAATACTGATGACATCAGTTTTACATGTAGTGTTTAAAGAAGAATTCAGCTCAAATGCAATAAGAATCAAAATCTCATGAGCTTGCCAAAATTTCAAATGTTTGCTTGTTTTTTGTATTGGTAATGGTGTTTTGTTCTGTTATTGTTTTTCTCTTCTAACTACAAGGTTCCAGGTGATAGGGTATATATTATTTATGGGCCAGTGCAGGAGATGTTGGTGCTATCACAATTGCCTATGATAAAGGCTCATGCTGACATACATGTAACCAATGAATCTAAAGGTCTAAATTTTGGCCTGAGTCTTCACCTACATCCATACTTTGTGCTGAGATAAAGCCTTCACTGCTCGCTGATGTGATAAGCACCAATATCTCATGTTTTTACCAAAATATTATTTATAAATTTTACATTGTGAGTACTCAAAAGAGCCATATCGTGGGATGGTTCTTTAGAGGGTCCACAGCATATATTTCTCAAGCAAATAGTGTAAACCCAGCTCAGGAGCTCCTGATCAGGGTTTTCACTATTAGTTATTCCATCACTACTTTTATACAATGCAGGCCTCCAGATTGAAAATTATTTTTCGTAAAATGTTGTGGTTACTGGTTACTCAAAAGAACCATCTCAGTGAGGCGGTTCTTTTTAGCACCCAAAATGTATGTTTAAACCCTATGTTACAATTTTGCACTCAAAAATTTTGCTTATGTTGACCTTTGACAATGGACTTGTTCAAGCCTATTGTACCTGTATTGTATTGAACATTTCCTGCCTTGTTTTCTGAATGACCGTTTAGGCTATGTTGCAAACAGTTTAGATCCAGAAAGCTGGCTCATCAGAATCTACATGACTTGTCAAATAGCTAATGAATTGTGTTGTATGAAATCAGTAATGAAAAGGACAAATATTCACCTTCTAAAAATAGGAGCGCAGTGGCTCAGTGGTACAGTGCTTGACTCGGTACCGAGGGGCCGGGGGTTAAAGCCTCACCGGCGTCACTGCGTTGTGTCCTTGAGCAAGAACATTAATCCTAGCTTAGAACTGGGTCAAACAAGGTAGACCCGTCCCTTTATAACTGAAAGATTGTTGATGGGAGGTAAAGAATCAAATCAAACAAACAAAAAAATCACCTTCTAAAATGAGAAGCGTGGTTGCTCAGTGTCAGAGTTATTGGCTCAGGATCAGAATAGTTGCTGGTTGGAATCTCACTTGATGCACTGCATTGTGTCCTTTAGCAAGATATTTCATCCTCTGCCAAGGCCTAAATGAAATATATGTGTGGTTCCTGTTGCATACCAACAAAATTTAGGGTAGGTAGGTAGGGAAATTATTAAATTTTGCTATAACATTTAACAAAGAAAATAGTGACAAAATTTTAAAAAGTGCCCATTTTAGGTATTTTTTTCTCCAAAGACTATTTTAATGTTTAGGGTAGGGTTAAAAAGATTAGGGTAGGTAGGCCAACAGGAACCACACATACATTTCATTTAAGCCTAAGGACTGGTTCATTTACCCAGGAAATGTCTCAACCTGACTGAAAAATTGTTGTGAAAAACTGGGACATCAACACAAACTTGCTAAAATTAGCTCTACATGTACAGTAAAACCTGTCTTAAGTGGCCACTTAAAATAGACAAAACAAAGGTCTTAATGACAAATGATAGCTTTATGAAGGTCAAAAGTATTGCAGAATGCTCCCTTTGGAGCATTCTGCAATATGTTGACCTGCATTAAGCGATAATAGGTATTGAAAACCAATTTTTGGTGTTCTTTTTGAGTGGCTGCTTAAGACAGGTTTTACTGTACATCATTTCTAGAAAAAACCGATGTGGCATTTATTTTAGATTAAAATCCTGATTATTACTCTATGGTTTTGGTGCTCAAAAGAACCGTCTCAATGAGACGGTTCTTTTGAGCACCCATAACATATGTTTTGGTTGAGAACTAAGAAAACAATTTTTGCTCATGCACACCCATCTGAAGGCCTGTGGATACCAAGCCTATCTAGAGGCCTGAGGTACCTGTTTCATCTTGGGTCATGTTATCTCAATTCAGGGGACAATAACCAGGCTGCTCCTGCCAGCTCCCCAACAGGTCTAGGACCACTTTCCACAACCCAACCAGGGTTCAACTGGCCAGGCTTTTCATGGTCTGTGCCGCAGAATTATTATTATAATAGGCCAAACCCTACTTTGACTAATCCTACTTCGACAGTTTCTACTTATAGCTATCCAGGTAAGGTTGTGTTGTCCTCTCTCTGTTACTCAAAATCAGCAGGACCTGCAGAGTTAAGACACAATTTATCACTCAAATGATTTTGCTTGAAACGTGATCAAAATCTGTCGAGAAATAAAGAAGTTACATAGAGGATCTTACATGAGTGCTCATGTTTTATTGAATTTATTAAATGAGTTGTGAAAAAGAGATAAAATGCAAGGCTTGCCGAGCATTTTATCTCTTTTTCACGAGTTTAATAAATTCAATATTACAAGAGCACGAATGTAAGATTCTATTTATCATATGACATTAAGATTACTTTGAAAACTCATTTCTCATGTAAAAAAACGTTATAATTTTGTCATTAGGCTTAAATGAAATATATGTGTGGTTCCTGTTGCCTACCTACCCTATTTTTTTAACCCTACCCTAAACATTAAAATGGTATTTGGAGAAAAATACCTAAAATGACCACTTTTTCAGATTTTGTCACTATTTTCTGCTTTGTTAAATGTTACAACAAAATTTAATAATTTCCCTACCTACCTACCCTAAATTTTGTTGGTATGCAACAGGAACCACATATATATTTCATTTAGGCCTTATGTACGCAACGTTGTTATGGACGTCATAAAGTTTCCCAAAAATCTGTAAACTACTAGTGGTTTATCGATTTTATTGCATGGCCTAATTTCATTCCCAGACACGACGTCATGTGATAAATACATGTACATGCATTTGAAGTTGCCATTATTTCTTTAATAGAGGCTGTCATATTTGTGAAATATTGATATATCATGATCTCCTAATCAAATATGCAAAATTCAAATGAAAATATTTTAATTTCATTTTGATGTATATGCCTTATATATAGCATTTAAAGATTAGATTATGGTAGAAAATATGTGATTTTATAAATTTTATGCTATAAAAGACTTTATGCATTTTGATAAGATTTCATTAATTTCATTGTAATCTAGTTATATATTCAAAATGGCGGTAGAGGTGCTGTGTGGTTATGAAATTTTCATTCATTAGGCCTAAATGAAATATATATGTGGTTCCTGTTGCATACCAACAAAATTTAGGGTAGGTAGGTATTAGGTAGGGAAATTATTAAATTTTGTTGTAACATTTAACAAAGAAAATAGTGACAAAATCTGAAAAAGTGGTCATTTTAGGTATTTTTTCTCCAAATACCATTTTAATGTTTAGGGTAGGGTTAAAAAAATAGGGTAGGTAGGCAACAGGAACCACACATATAGTTCATTTAAGCCTTAATTACAGACACGTGAATGCTTTCTTATTTTTCAACCGATTTTGATCAAGTTTGCAATAGAGTTTTTGCAGTGCAGATGCCCGTCTTTTCAGACACATCTACTTTTTGATGTACTTTTCCCTTTAATAGTAGTTTGAGTTAAAATTATTATGACTACAATATAATTATTATGTAACAAATTATACATTCGCCATTTTCATTATTTCCATTCAAAAGTTGTTTTGTGGAGATATAAAAATTCCATTTCAATGGGATGATTGACTATTCAGGATATTCGTGACCTGCTTGCTCATCTACATGTACCATTATATAGGTTTAGAAAAGCAAAAGTTTTAAATACATGGATTTTCTTACCCATCTGTTTTAACATATGTTTTGGGTGCTTAAAAGAACCGTCCCATTGAGACCCACAATATGTGTTTTGGTTGAAATAAGAAAATTGTTTTACTAGTGCGCACTCTTAACTAAATGCCTGATGTACTGATGTACTTTGGTAGTCCAAATGCAAACATGGACCCAGATCAGACTGCTCCTTGGGAATACATTTGAATATATGCAGTAGAAGCAATATGCAGACAACATTTCCACGAGAATATTTGCAGGTTTGGGAGGTCATCTTGAAATAACATAGGTTGATCATGTTAATTTAATCCAAATCAATGATACAAAACTTGTAACATTATAAAGTTTCGCTTTATTGATGTGTACCAAAAAATTAATTTTATTATTTCTCAACCAAAAAATATATTGTGGGTACTCAAAAGAACCGTCTCAAAGATGTGTTGTGGTACTCAAAAGAACCGTCTTAATGAGACGTTTTTTTGAGCCCCCAAAACATATGTTCAAACTGATGGATTAGAAATATTTAAAATTTAACGCTCAAAAATGTTTGTTTATCTAAACCTATGGTTTATACATGCAGCAGTTCATTGTTCTCAAACTATAACCTAACCTACACATAATTAGCTCTTTAAAAGCCTTGGACTCTTAGAAATAGTTGTTGTGTTGGTTTGTTTGTGTTGATACTTTATGTGCCAGTCAACAATATTCAGTCATTTTTGAACATTTTCCTGGGTCCAACCAGTACTAAGCAGAGGAAAAAATGTCTTTCTAAAGGACGCAACACAGTGACACCATTGACTCTCTAACTGGTGACCCCCCACTCCCAAGCCTATCACTCTACCCACTGAGCCAATGCGCTCCTCTCACTTCAGAAATATTTGTAATTAGGATACTTTTATATAGAGACAGATATACCATGTACATTCAGTTAAATTCCTTTTTGAAGTTCAGTTCACTATTTGCAATAGTACCAATTAAGGGGTTTTCAGTCTAGAAAGGGTTAAGGACCCAACAGATAGTCAATAAAATAGTTAAAATTAAGAGCATTTATGGTAACAAGACTGAGCTTTTGTTGTTTATTCTTGCATGTTTCTATCATGTTCTGGTGGTGGTGCCAACTGTTATAGCATGTCAACTTTAGCTGTTTCCTTCTCTTCTTGTTACAAACTAAAGACATCATAAACTAAAGTCAACATGTCTCACAGCAGTCATAAAGCTTATTATAAAAAATATTTTAAAGATAAGACCCAATTAATTGGGAATGGTTTCTTGTGGCAAACAAAAATATCCAATGGGGTATCAGGATGTTGTGATTGCCTCCGTTTGTCCTAATTTGTCGAATTACTTTCATACACAAGTGGGTCTGTAAGAGCCAATTAATTTTGAGCCCCTCCCTCAGGGGCTCTGGGAAGGGTTCAAAAGCTATCAGACGCGTGGGAAATTGTGATGATGTGCCATTGAATGTGCTAATATGTAGTTATTAGAAATGTTGAGATAATTAATGTTACTAGTAACTATTTTTCTCTTTATTGTCTATTACAGGAGTTAAATACCCACCCATACGTCCAAAGCCACCACCAACTAAAATATTACCAGCAGCCCCCGGGGTACCTACAGGCAGGTTCAAGTAAGTCCTATATTCATTGGTCTTAATAGCAAGCACATTTGATTATAAGATTTTGATCATTTTCTTATCCATGATCAATCTAGTGATATGTTTTAGCTAATAGTTCTTTGCCAGAGCTCCTACATCATAGTTTTTTGCTTTTAAGTAAGAAGAAAAGTAAAATGAAGTATTATAAATAGCCCCCCTTTTCTAGAGGCCTTGACGAGAGAAAAGCTTTCTTCAGCATTTCAATTTTCATGCTAGTCTCTGTAACTGAGCAGGTAGGACTGAATCTCACTTTGTCGGAAACACCCAAGACAGGTTTTCTTGCGTCGCAGCCATTGTGACTTTTCTTGACCAAATCAGGACATTTTCCATCTTTGACAATTTACCATTTTGGGCTCAACAATTCATGTCATTTAAAAATTCATTTAAACATAGGTTAAGATAAACAAACTTTTTGAGTGTAAAATTGTAAATATTTTCTTACCCATCAACAGTGATTCATTTAAAATTTTGGGCTTATGGGTCCTGGGACTCGCTGATGCCTATATCAACGAGTCGAACTGCAAACTTATGAGTCCAGAACACTATTTTTAATGACAAGTCGCCAATACTATTGCATCCTGGGACTCGTTGAAATAAAAACTTTGCATCCCAGAGACAAAATTATGTGCAAAAGATGCAGGATGCGCAGGTATCAAAATCACTGCCATCAATTTTAACATGTGTTTTGGTGCTCAAAAGAACTGTCTCATTGAGACGGTTCTTTTGAGTACCCACATTAAAAAATTATTTTAAGAAAATTATTTATTTGGTACGTACTGTTAACTAAAGGTCTGTTAGAATAGTGATTGTACAAAAAAAGTACTGATAAGGAAAGATATATTATATGTACGTTTCTGTTAGCCCTTTCCTTCATGAATATTCATGCTAAGCTCCACCCACTTTGAATAATTATATAAATAAACTCACGTTTGTACATAGAACAAAGAAACTCACGTTTGTACATAGAACAAAGAAACTCACGTTTGTACATAGAACAAAGAACTCACGTTTGTACATAGAACAAAGAACTCACGTTTGTACATAGAACAAAGAACTCACGTTTGTACATAGAACAAAGAAACTCACGTTTGTACATAGAACAAAGAACTCACGTTTGTACATAGAACAAAGAACTCACGTTTGTACATAGAACAAAGAAACTCACGTTTGTACATAGAACAAAGAACTCACGTTTGTACATAGAACAAAGAACTCACGTTTGTACATAGAACAAAGAACTCACGTTTGTACATAGAACAAAGAAACTCACGTTTGTACATAGAACAAAGAACTCACGTTTGTACATAGAACAAAGAACTCACGTTTGTACATAGAACAAAGAAACTCACGTTTGTACATAGAACAAAGAACTCACGTTTGTACATAGAACAAAGAACTCACGTTTGTACATAGAACAAAGAACTCAAGTTTGTACATAGAACAAAGAACTCACGTTTGTACATAGAACAAAGAACTCACGTTTGTACATAGAACAAAGAACTCACGTTTGTACATAGAACAAAGAAACTCACGTTTGTACATAGAACAAAGAACTCACGTTTGTACATAGAACAAAGAACTCACGTTTGTACATAGAACAAAGAAACTCACGTTTGTACATAGAACAAAGAACTCACGTTTGTACATAGAACAAAGAAACTCACGTTTGTACATAGAACAAAGAAACTCACGTTTGTACATAGAACAAAGAACTCACGTTTGTACATAGAACAAAGAACTCACGTTTGTACATAGAACAAAGAAACTCACGTTTGTACATAGAACAAAGAACTCACGTTTGTACATAGAACAAAGAACTCACGTTTGTACATAGAACAAAGAACTCACGTTTGTACATAGAACAAAGAAACTCACGTTTGTACATAGAACAAAGAACTCACGTTTGTACATAGAACAAAGAAACTCACGTTTGTACATAGAACAAAGAACTCACGTTTGTACATAGAACAAAGAAACTCACGTTTGTACATAGAACAAAGAACTCACGTTTGTACATAGAACAAAGAAACTCACGTTTGTACATAGAACAAAGAAACTCACGTTTGTACATAGAACAAAGAACTCACGTTTGTACATAGAACAAAGAAACTCACGTTTGTACATAGAACAAAGAACTCACGTTTGTACATAGAACAAAGAAACTCACGTTTGTACATAGAACAAAGAACTCACGTTTGTACATAGAACAAAGAACTCACGTTTGTACATAGAACAAAGAACTCACGTTTGTACATAGAACAAAGAAACTCACGTTTGTACATAGAACAAAGAAACTCACGTTTGTACATAGAACAAAGAACTCACGTTTGTACATAGAACAAAGAACTCACGTTTGTACATAGAACAAAGAAACTCACGTTTGTACATAGAACAAAGAACTCACGTTTGTACATAGAACAAAGAAACTCACGTTTGTACATAGAACAAAGAACTCACGTTTGTACATAGAACAAAGAACTCACGTTTGTACATAGAACAAAGAACTCACGTTTGTACATAGAACAAAGAAACTCACGTTTGTACATAGAACAAAGAACTCACGTTTGTACATAGAACAAAGAAACTCACGTTTGTACATAGAACAAAGAACTCACGTTTGTACATAGAACAAAGAAACTCACGTTTGTACATAGAACAAACAACTCACGTTTGTACATAGAACAAAGAAACTCACGTTTGTACATAGAACAAAGAAACTCACGTTTGTACATAGAACAAAGAACTCACGTTTGTACATAGAACAAGGAAACTCACGTTTGTACATAGAACAAAGAAACTCACGTTTGTACATAGAACAAAGAACTCACGTTTGTACATAGAACAAAGAAACTCACGTTTGTACATAGAACAAAGAAACTCACGTTTGTACATAGAACAAAGAAACTGCTTGTCAGGTCAACTAGTGTAGGTTTGTATCTTTTTAGAATATTTCCATTAGCAAACAGAGAAGACCCTGATCAGGCAGTCCTTACAAGAGCTGCCTGATCTGGGTCTGCCCTGTTTGCAAAATTGTTAAACGACCTCTATGAGGTGATGGGTTAAAGGGTACCTGAACCTTTTAACCCTATCAACCAGTCACAATACTATCCAATGATTATATCCACAATATCAAACCCAGGAATACCTGTACCACATAACTGAAAAATGTTGACTGGGATGTAAAGAATCAAATCAAACAAAAAATGTTAATTTCATAATCTTTGGCAGGAAAATAAACCCGCTCATTTATGACATCTGCAGTGAATCAAATAGTACTAGAACATGATTAGAAACCTAAGATTTTCCTTTACCATCGACATCTTAACAAGTATCTCAAACTTTTTTATTGATTAGAAATTATTTTTCAGTATTGATCCACTCAATCTTCGTTTGAAGCAAGAGCCCCGAGATGATGGTCAGTACAGAACAGCTTGTCAGTATGATGCCAGGTCTAATCCTCCGGCTGTTCCACCTAGACATATACAGGTAAACAATGCCATTTACTCAGAGCCTGTTCAAACTGTCTGGCTGAATGCTTCTTCTATTAGAATATAGTTAACCCCCCACCTCCAAGAAGAGGTGTGATTTTAGGAATGGCCTTTATCTGTCTGTCCACAATGAAGTGCTGTTCAGTTCCAGCAGGAATCAAAGCCAGGACTTTGATACAAAAATGGGAGTTCAGGTGGTTTCTTCTACAAACAGAGGTTCCACCACTCTGACTGTCATTGTGATGCAGCTGGGGATACAGCTGTCTTTCAGACTGCCTATTTGTGATACTTGCTCAGACCCTCACACTACACCATCGAGCTGACATATTCAGGGCAATACTCAAACTCACTGGTTGCCAATGTAACAGTCTGTTCAGGTGTTATTATAGGGATCACACATGTTTTTTCATGCATTAACATTTGCTGGGTCACGAGGAAGCTGTTTGAACTCAAGGCAAGTGTTAATGCAATGAATCAAACATGTGTGATTGTTATTCTTGCATACGGCTAAAACACAGTATTGGTGCTGATAAGTGTATCACTAGGCAAAAATTAAGCTTATAGTACCAAATAAAAAAACCTTTGGAAAGGAAATCTATAAGCTCTAAGCTTCCATTCCAATCCTATAAATTGTTATTGTATGTAAATATGTTTTGCATCTTAATTCAAGTTGAAATAGAATATGTTAAAACCAAATAAAAATGCCCACCTAAAATAAGTGTCTTACTGTACACAAGTTAACAATGGTTACCTTTAACTGCTGTACAGTGTACATGGAAACGAGACTTTTTTATTGATAAAACACAAACAATCATTGTACATTTTATACAAGTGCACATTATACATTGGGAAATACTGTCTATATCTTGTATTGAACACTAAGTTTTGATATGAAGACATATGTCAGAAACCAGGCTGCGTAGCGGAGTCGGTAACGTGTCTGGCTGCAGATACGTGTCTGACTGCAGATCCAGGGGTCGTGAGTTTGATCCCGGCCTGGTCCCATACTTTCGTGGAGATTAATCACGAAATAATATCTGTGCTCATTCTTTTCCCTTCTGGTGATTCAAGAAGGGTTGTTGTCAGTTACAAGCGAAAGTATGTGCACAAAGTACTGGTTAACTTCTTAGTCAAGCTTGTCCAGGAAAAAGTGTGGTTAGGTGAACTGACCGTCCCAACATGACCATAGCTGTTGACTTAGACGTAAAAAATCAAACCAAAACAAACATTGTCAGATTGGTACTAGTAAATGGTGATGATCATGATCAGACTGCTTCTTCTGTCTGATCAGGATTTGCACAATACGTCTAGCATGTTTCACAGATAACAAGTATCATATATTGTTGTAAGATCATTATCTGTACATGTGTGCTATGATTTCAGTCACCACTGCTTCTGTCTGATCAGGATTTGAAAAAAAATTTCTAGCACATTTTACAGATAACTGCAGGGGCGGATCCAGGATTTCTGAAAAGAGGGTGGAGGTGGGGGTTCGCTTTCCTGATTTTATCTCATTTTTCTTAAATATTCCATGAAAATGAAATAATTTGGTCTCACTGAGACTATATTATTTCATTTTCATAGGATATTTCAAAAAATTTCAAAGCGGGGGTGGGGAGGGGAGTTCAAGCGAACCCCCTCTTGATCCGCCACTGAACTAGTGTCATAGTGTAAGAACATTATCTGTACATGTATGCTATGATTTCAGTCACCACCATCTAGTGTTTCACCTCTGCTACCATCTAGTGTTTCACCTCTTCTACCATCAAGTGTTTCACCTCTTCTCCGTGCTAGTCCAAGTATACAAGATGGAGGACAACCGAGGACAACAGAATCACCTGCTCTACCAGATGTCAATGTAAGACCCTTATCATGGCTGAAAGTTTTCAGGATTTTTCCTGAATTCAGGATTTTGAGGCTGACTTTCCAAAGAAAGTCAGCCTCAAAATGCTAAATTAGGCAGATTATCATAGCTTATGATTTATTTTCAAATTATTATTATTCAGACATTTGATCACTTAAACTGGAAATGATTATTTTCGTTAGGTGTACTACATGTTTCTTAACATCAGGATTTCTGAAATTTTCAGCTTTCATCCATGCCATATAGCAATGGATTATCTTATTTGTCAGAAATTATCCTGACTGCACCAGTTTTACTAGTATAAACCTTTTAATGCTGAATACAAAAATGCCACATCCATTGGTACTTGACTAATTTAGTTGCATGTATCTATGTATTACCATAGATTCACAGGTTGAATTGGAAACAGTGTGGATTCTGATATTTTGCCTTCTCAATAGGCCAACTGATCTGGATCTATTCTGTTTTCTAAAGAGTGTTTTAAAAACAAAATGAGTGGAGGCAAATCTGATAATAAAATAGGTTAATACTGACTTAGTCTGAATATTAGTGCTGTATAGGTTTATTGAAATTGTATTGTATAATTGATTTTAGTCAGGCTAATTACATGTGGTACTGAACTAGTTATCCTTACCCCAGTTCCTGCTCACAAATCTCAGCTTTTTATCCATAATACTATGCCATACATACATCCGAGGCCTGATTCTGAATTGGGTTGAAGTTCTGAATGGGTAAATGTGATTCTTAGCCTGTAGAAACTACTCTGTACATTTCTAAGTTCTCTATATCTGCAACTGCTGTTAACAGTTCTACACTGATAATTGAACCACATCAACAGGCCTCAAGATAAGAGAGTGTATTGGAAAACTATTTTCTTCATTTCTCACCCAAAACATTATGGGTACTCAAAAGAATCGTCATAATGATATGGTTCCTTTGAGCACCAAAAACACATGTTTAAATTGATCAGTAAGGAAATTATTAGAGTTTTAAGCTCATAAAATTTTTACCGTTGCTATGGTAACCAAAATGGCCGACAAAATAGGCTTAAAATAGAGAAATTGCCATTTTAGGCCAAATTTGAGGCTTTTGGAGGCAAATTTTTTAAGAATTAGATACCAGCACAAGCAAATACCAAAAAAACCTTTTAATATATTGTATGCCGTGATAATTCTCATCGTCTGTCAAAATATTTTTTTGGTATTTGCTTGTGCTCTAGGTTAATTCCTCCATTACATGTCTCAAATTTGCTCCAAAATGGTGATTTTCCTAATTTCAGCCTATTTTGGCAGCCATTTTTGTTACCATAGCAACCGTAAAAGTCGAGTCAATGCCAGACTTTTACACTTTGGCTATTGTTCTAATAAACTAATAAGAAGAAACTTGTGAAGAGCAAATTTCATTTTTTGACCTCATAGGGGGGCCAAAATAGCCTCTTAATGCACGTACCCCTTTGATTGAGAATATAGAATGTAAATATAAGGATTGAAATTCATATTTTAAGCCTGCACTGGATGATGGAAAACATTAGCTATTTTAATGTTTCCGAGGGCTTCACAGACATTAAAATAGCTAATGTTTTTCATCGTCCAGTGCAAGCTTAAAATATGAGCCGCGACATGAGATTTCCAACAATGTGGTATGTGTGACCAGCAAAGGCTCAGACCAGCCTGTGCATACGCGCAGTCTGATAGTCGCTTGAATATTCTATGAATATTAAGCTACTGACAGAACACCGTTTGGAGTTTCTAAGCTTAAAAGGAGGCTGCACAGGCTTGTCTGAGTCTACACTTGTCAAAATGCCACATTGTTGGAAATCACATGTCGTGGCTCAATGAATTTCAATCCTTAAATGTTGCCCGAAATTACTACATCCAAATTTTATGCTCTGATAAAAAAATTATGTAGAAAACTGTATGATATCCTTGTTGGAAGATCATCACATAGCTCAATTTTTTTACTTAAAGGTTATGGACTCTGACAGAAATGCTAAACTCCAGGGTCTCTCCAACCACCCATCCCGTTCCCTGAACATGTATAACCTGTACCCAAAGCATGACCCCTCGGACCCTAGCGAGGATTACTGCTCGGTGTGTCATAATGGTGGAGACCTACTGTGCTGTGACAGATGTCCTAAAGTGTTTCATCTACAGTGTCACATTCCTGCCATACAACCTAACCTCGATTCAAGGTGAGTCACATGGTTGCACGCTTTAAGGCTTATGCCTGAATTCAGGACTTTCAATAGAATGTCAGCCTCAAAATACTGAACTGCGTAGATGATAGTTGTTTTAAAAATTGATTGTGAATAAATTGGAGATTAATCTCTGGGCCTTAGGATATGAAACTTTTTTCATGTTCAACTCAACTGAGCATGAAATTTGAACTGCTTTTAAAAATTGAAATAATGAAAAATAAATATTTTCATTGCTTCAAACTTCTCAGATGTTGTATTTATCCAGCTAACATCTCAGATGTTGTATTTATCCTGCTAATAAATGTTAAAATGCCAACGGGCATTTTAACATTTATGAGCAGGATAAAATTCATGCTCAGTTGAGTCGAGCATGAAAAAAGGTTTATTACCTTAAGGCCTGATTTATTTACAATTTATCTTTAAAACAATTCACCGTTTCAGCTTGAAAGTATTAATATTTTGTAGGTATACTGCTTTAAGATTTGAATTTTTAAAAAAATCTGGATTTGGAAATTTTGAACTGTCAACCATGGCAGTGTCATTTGCTGTTATACTTTTAAAGCAGAAATTGCTATTAAAAAGTATAGACCCATATACTGCTCCAAATGATGCAGTCTGATCTGGGTCTAAGCTGTTTGTAATTCAGAAAATAAATTAGGTCAGGACAAGTGATTTTGCTACTAATTACATGAGACCACGGTGAAGGCTCAAACTATGTCCAAAATATCAGTCAGAAAGTTGTATTGAACCACCCTCATTTAGTCAACTTAAGTCAAGTGATGGACGGCTGTTCAATATATTGAGGAAAACCCACATGATTAGTTGTTTTAAGAAATCAAGAACTTTTCAGCTAACTATGACAATTACAAAATGGCCATTTACACAAAAATCTGATTGGGTAAGCTAGAAGATTGGAACCTTTTTAAAATATTGATACTTAGTGTCCACCACATCTCTCCTCCAGAGCATGTTTTTCCAAAGTCAACCATAAAAACAATATCCCCAAAAGTCAATGTGAAAAGCATAAAAAATAGGAATCAAATTCAGCACTTGCTAACTGACTAAATTCTAGTGCAGGTGGAAGCTACCAACACTTGCTATTTTTAGCAATTGCTTTTTAGCAGCTGAAAGTCAATGTCATTTTTGTAAGCCAAATCATGCCATTTTAAATAACAACACAGAACAAGCAGCATGACAAACAGTGTGGCACCTGATCAGCCTGCTTCACCAACCGCTGGCTGATCTGGAGGCATATTGTTTGCAAGGTAGCCAAAATAAAATTGTCATTAAGCTGTTTAGAATGCCTAATGAATTTTGAAGCTGATATGTCTGGGTTTTAAACCCACATGAGCACTTAGTGCTCAAAGTGAGCTATCTATATCAGTCAGTGTCCTCTGTGCGTGGTCATGCATCCTCAACAATTGACCAACATTCCTGTTAATTTGATATGCAACATGACAAGTTTCAGGAAAAAATATTTTGTAAGGGCAAAATATTTGCTTTCATATTTGCTCATGTTTCATTCCCTTTAATTTGATATACAGCATGACAATTTTCTTTAAATGACAACTCCTCCTATACCATCAGGCCAACTTTAGCCAAACTTCATAGGAATGATCCTTAGGTGACCCTTTTACAAAAATAGCTAAAAGAAATTTGATCTGTCAAAAAACATGGCCACCAGGGGGCATGGCTTATCAAGATTACAAAAACTTTAAAAACATTCTCCTGAAACAGGTTGTCAAAATTCAAAATAATTTGGTAGAAATGATCACTGGATGACTTTCTGCAAAAATAGCTAAAATGAATTTGATCCGTCAAAAAACATGACCGCCAGGGAGGCGTGGCCAGTTTCCCTTATATACCTATGTAAGAAACTTTAAACATTTTTTCCTGAAACCACTGTCAAGAATTGCACTGTATATCATAGTTGTCAAGAGTTTAGTGAAGTTATTGATAATTATTCCACTTAAATATGGGCCTCAACACATGAAAACCTGTCTTTAGGGTTTGCGACATGGTTAGGCTCAAACCAGCTTGCTCAGGTACAGAGACTACGTAGAATAATGAAATTTTTCATGTAGCAAGTGGAGATATAATACTTTCTGGAAAGTGAATAATAAAGGTGCTGATCAGATGTGTAGGCTGGTCGTTGCCATTGTTGTTCACGTACAACAAAATCAGGTTTTCTAGTGAAGGGGCCCATATTATTGACAAGTAGATACTAA
This sequence comes from Loripinus fragilis, assembly GCA_964019695.1. Lineage (NCBI taxonomy): Eukaryota > Metazoa > Mollusca > Bivalvia > Lucinida > Lucinidae > Loripinus > Loripinus fragilis. The sequence continues at coordinate 94,363,063 of OZ026527.1, read as the reverse complement.
TGTATTGTTTCTGGGAAATTATCCTTTCAGTAAACCGAGGTAAGTTGATATTGTAAGTATTTTGATCTATAGTACAGGCATCCAGATTAAAGTATGTATTTGAAAATATATTTTGTCTTATTTCTCAGCCAAAACATGTGTTGGGGGTACTCGAAAGAATTGTCTCATTGAGACAATTCTTTTGAGCACTCATAACACTATGTTTAAACTTATGGATAAGAAAATAATTGCCATAAAACTGGCTTATCTGGGCTTATGATAGTAGCCATAGTATCCTAATTATTTTCTATTACTTTGGACTGATGCTGTTGAAAATAAATTAAAAAAAGGATGAATATCTCCATAGTGTTTCTTAGAATTTTTATTTGAACCTTTGTATACTAGAAATCCCTATGGGTACTTTGGCAAACAGGAAAAAAAGCAGAAATGAAATGCAGCAATCAGGGTGTACACTGTTTACTTAAGATAAAAACATCCTTATTTGAAAATTCTAACCTTGATAGATACAATGAGCCATTCCAGCAAAGGCTTCCCCAATTTCTCATCAAACCAGATCATGGAAGAATTAATTAACATACAAAAAGTAAATGGCAAGTCACTTGATCAGCTTTTTTAAGTTCCTACCCACCCCCCTTCAATGTAAAGGCCCTGGGCAGATGCTTAATCCTTCACTTGTGTATGCTTCTATTGTTATTAACATTTTATAAAATCATTACTATTCCTCCAAATGTTGGCCTATTTAAGGCAATTCTCATTTAGCAATATTTCACCTGTTCTAAGTTGTGGTTGAAGTAGCAATTTGAGTTCAAAGATTTGTGTCTCTCAACTCTAAAGCTTCTGTTTGAAGCATGTTCTTGACAAAGTAATTAAGTAGTCTAAATAATCTGTATGTCATATTTGTTTGTTTTAGCGACATTGATATAGGGACATGCATTGGTCATTGATTTTCAAAATAGAGGTGGTGATTTTTAGTCTTTTCTTTTCTCTGAAATTTAGCTTTTGTAGCTGTGATGTAAAATTGGAGCTCATTCACATTCTGGATATTTTGTAATCCTTAAAGCACCAACAGACTTGCAGCAGATGACAAATTTGTTTGATGATGCTTCATTGAGGACAATAGGACAGCTGAGGCTTGATATTACATGTGGATCATCCTGCTGGAAGATGAATCATATGCTTAATATCAAGCTTTATGTTTATTTCGTAAGACAGCAGGGTCTTTCAGGACTTTAGTTAAGAGTGTGTAACGAAAATTAATTTTTTTATTTCTCAATCAAAACATATATTGTGGATACTCAAAAGAACGGTCTCAATGAGAAATATTTTTTTTTATCTAAACCTGTGGTCTTTATAAAATGTTGTTTGCTGCAAATAGGTGGTGCTTCAACCCTTTACCCCATTATAACAGCTTTTGATGCCTTTGAAATACTATCTATTTGAAAATAATATGGAAAATGGAGCATATATAATATTTTCAAAAGTATTCAAAACTTTACTAAAAGTTTTCTTGATTTTTTTTCAATATTGTCTAAAAATGGAAAATTATGTCATGATCTTAAAATAGTCTATGGAGTAAAGGGTTAAGATTTAGTTTACCTTTTGAAAGAGAACACATTTTGTGGTTTGCGCGGAAAGTAAGGCCTGACATTTTATGTGAGTTGTTAATTTGTCTGCATCGAGAATCAAAGTTTGTTTAGCAAGAAAATTTGAAAATTAGTCTGCTGCAAATTTTAGGTGGCACTTTTCATGATAATGCAAGGGTAAATTATCAATGTGGTACTGATGTTTCAAAGATAGATGAATCATTGTAAACAAACAATGGCGAGTTTATCTTGTTTTTGGGTGTACAGGTAATCTCAGTTTACAGTTAAAATGAACCTACCACAGAATACTACATATGCACATGGTAGTGAATACATCATCTTTATCTGTTTATAAGAAATATAGAATCACCTCATTACTATGCATCTTTGAAACATGAGTATATGTATTAGAGCTTTGGATAATCAGGAGAAATAATGTAAATAATAGAAAAGATGGGTAGTAGTGCAGTTGGTAGCGAGTCTGACTGCAGACCATGGGGTCTGAGTTTGATTCTGGCCCGGTTCAATACTATTATATAATGATTGGTTACTATCATAGAGAGATTGGTCATGAAATAATTTCTACGATCATACACCTTCTTCCCCTGATTCAGGAAGGGTTTTTTCAGTTACAAGTGAAAGTATGAGCATGAATTACTGGTTAAGTGCTTAGTCAAGCTTGCCCAGGAAAAACGTGTTGTTAGATGAACTGGCCATCTCGACATAACCTTAGCTGTTGACTGGTACTTAAAACCTCAAACCAAACTACCATAAAAAAAGGGGTGGGGAAATTATTGGCATTAGTGTATAGATGTTCTTTCCCAATTTCTATCCAATTAACATGCAGGTATAAATTATTAGCATGATGTTTTTACAAGCAGAGTGGAACACAGTGTGGATTCTGATTTGGATCCTCAGTTTTCCAAACAATAGCATGGTAAGGGTTAAGATTATGATTGGTTGTGAGTGTCAGGTCTTTGTTCCCCAAAAGCTTGTTGGAAAAGCAATCAGTAGACTCTGATCAGACAGCATTTGAAAGGTAAACAGCGAAGGCCTACAGATCAAACTGCTTATTAAGGAGCTTGCAACGTTTGCTTCATCCTTTTTGTCATGTAACTGGTGCTTGAAAGGCAGGGTACAGATTATACTAAAAAGGTCATGTAATAGACAGAATCTTTCACTTGTGGTCATTTCATATGAAATTTAAGAGCAAAGACTTGTTCAATAAATTTCATATGAAATGACAAAATGTGTCAGAGCCTCTATTTATCTCTTTGGTTGGACCACATGTTAATGTTTCAATCATCTAATACAGGAGTTTACTAATGGAACTTGGGCTTGCATGGGTGACATTGGAGTGCATGTTTCCTTCTGTTTGTTCACACTGGACCAGCATCGGCCCTAAAGTACATCTTATATTAACTTAAAATCTAAAATCAATCAAGGCTCCTTACCTGCCATCTAAAATTGCAGCATTCATTTTCCAATTGTGTTGCTTCTGTAAGAAATCAAATGAGGCTTGATATTTTATGCGAATCGTCTGCAGGCAGACATGTAAATTGATGTAGTAAATTTTAGTGGCATTCACTTATCTTATTATTCAATAAAAGATTGTTTTACATGCTGTGTAACGATATAAAATGTTTCATGAAAAATACTATATATGGGCCTCAACATGAGGAAACTGTATTTTTTTGCATGCAAACAAAAAAGGCACAGCCTGTGCATCTCATGATCTGTACAGTCTGATCAACGACTTTAATATTTGCTCTCTGGAAAGTAAAATAGCTAAACTAGATGCATGTAAAGTAACAGTAATCTCGCTAGTCTTTGTATTTGAACAGACTGATTTGAGTGTTATTTGATCAGAAACCCCAAAGCACCATCTCATCTATAATTTATTCTGTAAAAGGAGTGTCAATGTTTTATTGAGCAAAATGTTACCTATGTAAAACAATTTTTTAATGGTGTGCTAGGCACTTTAAAGATGAATATGATATACATGTGTATTTTGTCACTATCATAAGCATGCTTTTTAGATTCACTGTATACCCTATGTATTGCCTTGTTGCTGTGAATTTGTTACCATAATTGATCGAGTGTATGGCAAACCCTTCAAGATGATCTACATATCATAAGGTCATAGATTGGAATTTGGAATTATATTGTTTTCCTCCATCTGTGTGTGTGTGTATGTGTTTAACATCCCACCAACAGCTAAGGTCATATGGAGACAAGGCCGCAGCTTAAAGTCTTATCGCGCAGATTGGAGAAGCTGGGTATCTCTGGTTTACAAGTCTAGTGGTTTATCCACTACACCTTAGTGGCTCATCCCTGCATCTGTTGATTATTTTTGTTTCATCTAACTGTCAGATCATGATGAAATATTTTCTACAGCATTCATCAGGCTTTTCACTGCCAGTGTACCTTTTTACTGGTTTATAGTCCGCAAAAAAAACTTTTTCTGGCTGTTCCTTGGCAGTAACCAGTACTGGGCTGGGAGGGCTTATGGTTTTTGTGAGTGTTTTTTATGCCGGGAGCACCCGAAGGCTCAACCGGCAGTGGTTCTGGTTTAAAATGTCCCAGAGACAAGGTCACAGCTTAAAGTCTCATCCGACATACTGGTTGAGCCTGGGAACAAACTCGTGACCCCTGGGTACAAGGTGAGTAACTTATACACTACAACATGCAGTCCACAATGGGCTAAATAAAAAAAAGATTCTGAACAAGTTTGACATTTCATTATTCTAAATATATAATAGCAGAAAAATGATAATTCTAAAATGATTTTTTAATGTTTTGTAGGCTCACCTCTGGTATACCGGGCGCAGAATATTAGTGAAAAAGGCGCGCTTCGCGCGCATATTTCTCACGGTGGGCGACCAAAGGCCGCAGTGTGCTTTGCACGCAACACACTATATAGAGAGACACGCGATAGCGTGTCGATCTTGTAAAATAGCCCCCAAAAAGCAAAATTAACCCAAAAATTGATTTCTACGTGCGATTTTATGTTAATACCTTCGGTATATAATACCGAAAGGTATTAATTAGTTATGTAAGATAAAAACAAACCGTCCATCGGTTCCATTTTGAAGAATCAGCTGTTCTTTTGTTTTGACACGTGACGTTCTTCTTGACATAATATCATGTGATATATTCCAACGCTTTGATTGGATGTGACGTGAAACGCGCCCTCCATGTCTGTTTGTAAACAAAGAGTTGTCAAAGGATGCCATTAGTGTACGACGATATTTATGAAATAACAAGAGATTCGTATAATTTAATTGTGTGGCTGCAAGAAAGGGGAGTGATTGGAGATTTTTCTAGGGATTGTGTTCGGTGTTTCGAAGGAAGGTTAACTCTCAAGAAAGATTCCAGCTATGGAAGAGATGGATTTATATGGAGATGCACAAAGAAAGAGTTGGGTTACAAGGTATCGGTAAGAGCTGGGAGCTGGTTTGAAAACTCTCATCTAACACTGAAAGAAATCGTCAAATTAACATATTATTGGGTGCATAAAACCAGGCAGGAAACAGTTAGACGTGAGCTCAGAATAAATTGCGAAGAAACAGTTGTTGACTGGTTTAATTTTTGTAGGGAAGTCTGTTCAGAAGTAATTGAAAATGAGAATGTTAAAATTGGTGGTCCAGGTAAAACTGTGGAAATAGACGAAAGTAAATTTGGAAAGCGCAAGTATCACAATGGCAGGAGAAAGGAAGGTGTTTGGGTGTTCGGCGGGATCGAGAGAGAATCAAAGAATTGTTTTTTAACAAGTGTTCCAGACAGAAGTGCTGAGACTCTGATAGCAAAGATCAAAGAACACGTTTTGCCAGGCACAAATATCATTTCCGATTGCTGGAAAGCATATTCGAGGCTAGCAGAAGAGGGTTATGTCCACCAGACAGTGAACCACAGCAAGGAATTTGTAAACAAAGAAACGGGAGCACACACCAATACGATAGAAAGTACTTGGAGGGCAGTTAAGACGTCTTTACCCAAGCACGGGACAGTCAAGAGTCTTTACGACACTTATTTCGTGGAGTATATCTTCAGAAAAAGATATCTCAGTGATGCTGAAGACAAGTTCCTCGCTTTCTTGGAAAGCATAAAGAAAGTTTACTCCCCACAAGACTCTAAGAGGCTAGATCCCATTCCCCGACCCATCAAGCGAAAGGAACCCATCCCTGAAGAACAGGCGAAAACAGCCAAAAGACCAGCCTTACAACCATTGCCGCCATCCTTTCTTAATCTTTTGAGCAACGATGAGTTTCAGTAAGGTATGTCTTTTTAATATCAAATAGTTTTCTTGTTGGGGGCTGCGCCCCCAAACCCCGCTGTCATCATATTTGTTGAAAATGATAGTGCAGGGCATCATTGGGGAAGAAACACCAGTGACAACGGCGGTTTTTAATTTCTTTATTATCAACGTGAAGAACTTTAATCAGTTAAAGGTCGTATTTTTGGGGAAAATTGATTAAAAATGAAAGTTTTAGCTGTTTATTTTTCGTCTGAAATGTAGGAGTATCGATGCGAAGCCGACAAAATAAAATCCAATATGGCGACTGTTTACAGTTGCTAAGCGGCGACTGCGCAGCCGCAAAACGTAGAATAGAATAGAATAAAGTGCGCCCGGTAAACCAGAGACTAGCCGTTTTGTATATAAAACAATTGTTATTTCATGCAGATTATGGTCTATTCAAAATGATGTTTCCATGCATCCATGTGTTCACTGTTCAACAAAACTTTTTTATATTAACATTTCCTTCTTTCAACAGATTTTGGTCAGATGGATATAATTGAGAGCTCTGAGCAGTCAGTCCCTTTATAACAGACTTTGTTATAAAATGAATTTGGATTTAAAGCAGTCATGATATGTTGTGGCTCCCAAATATTTTACCATGGAAATTTACAAAGGAATAATAGAAAAGTTACCGCCTATAATTCCTTTGTAAAATTGTCTAAGTCTCTCTATGACACAATTTACCTATAACACAGTCCATTCCAATGAACCCCAAAAATAGTACAATTTATAAAGGGACTGCATTGTACACTCACACTTGTGCACACTCATACACACAGGTGCACACTCATACACAGAGGGTCCTTGAAGTCAGCTCATGTTATTTAACAAACTAATTATCTAAAAACTGTACTGTGTGACTAAGACTGGCCAGTCAGTGCAACTACATCTAAACAATGATATGTGAATAGTGTTGAACAGCTGCAACAAATTGTCTTGGTGCTGGAGAAAGATACTTATTATTATGCTTTGGGTGTTATTTTAATTACTTGTCTATTTCTGCTACATCTACTTGTACTGCCATAACTACTACTAATGTTAAAATATTGGTTAGTGGTTGTTGGGAGATCAATTGTTTGCTTGATTCTTTACGTCCCATCAACAATCTTTCAGTTAAACAGGGACGGGTCTTACTGGATTGAACCAGTACTAAGCTAGGATAAATGTGTCTTGCTCAAGGACCACAACACAGTGATGCCGGTGAGGCTCGAACCCGCAGCCTCTAGGTCTCGAGTCCAGCAATCTACCACTGAGCCACTGCGCTCCCTTTGGGAGATAAATGATATCCACATACCAGATTGATGGATTATCCACAATCTGTGAATTTGAATACCATGTTTTCAGCAACCTAATAACCAGATTTAATTGGTAGATATAGATTAAGAACAAGAGAAATACTACATTCTAAAATATCTAACAGTACAAAGATTTTGTTTAGGGTTAGAGGGGCATAATCATATTGTATTTCATTCAGCAAGTGAGGAGAATAACACTGTCCTCCTGTTTGTTGAGTAACTACAGTAAAACCTTGAAATGGCCACTCTCAGAAAGACCAAAAATTGTTTTCAAGACCAATTATCGCTTGATGCAGGACAATAGTATTGCAGATTGTGCAATACTTTCGACTTTCATTGTAAGCTACCATTTGTCATTAAGATCTTTGTTTTGTCTATTTTTGAGGTTTTACTGTAATTATTGTACATGGATACTGTAACCCATAAATGAATGAGGACCACTATATGTCTGCAATATTTTAATATGCAATGAAATTCATCGTAACAGGGTTCCCACAAGTTCTGGAAATCATGGAAAACCTGGAAAATCACTATAAAAGTTCCATGCATGGAAAAATCATGGAATTTGAGAAAAATCCTGAATAATCATGGAAAAATCATGGAATTTTGTGAAATAATTTGACTAAGCCACCAGTAACAAGAAAACTAGCTGTCTGACAGACAAATGTTCGACAGCTAGTTTTCTGGCTACTGGTGGTTTTAAGTTTTAATTATTTCAAAATGCATGCATGGTCTACATGCATGCTTTTTTTGCTGCATTCTGCATTTATGCTCAGTGTGGTGAAGATGCGGCTATAATGAGAGGTTAGAGGCTGTGCATTAAATAGTCATGGAAATTACACTGTTGATCATGGAAAATCATGGAAAAATCATGGATTTGTGAATTTTTGTGGGAACCCTGATGCTAGGGGTCCTGATCTGGATCCAAACAGTTTGACACTCATATAGTGTTCTTGAAAGAATTTTTTTAAAAAGTTAATTTTTTAAAAAAAAAGTTAGCAGATGACAATAAAAGCATGAAAAATTATTCAGCGTGTAAATTGTTAAATACATGTATGTGATTTGTCAGTGTTATCATCAGCAAGCAGGCCTTTAGTTAAGAGTGCGTACCAAAAAATTAATTTTCTTATTTCTCAGCCAAAACATGTTTTGGGTACTCAAAAGAATTGTCTCAATGAGACGGTTCTTTTGAGCACCCAAAACATATGTTAAAACTGCTGGGTAATAAAATATTTACTATTTTACACTCTAAAATTTTGCTTATCTAAACCTGTGTCTGCAAGTTACTTCGATTTTGGCTCCTTCATAACATTTTACTTTTGTATAGAGATATGTTTCAGTGCTGTAATGAATCACAGTAATGCAGTTTTGGTCTGATTTTGTACTGTCTCTCATATCTATGTATTAGTGTTTAATGATAAGTTAATGACTTCTGGTTGATTTCAGCGTGCAGTGGACATGTACTCTATGTACCCCAGAAGATGATGTCATAATTGAAACTCCTGTTGTTAAAGAGTTTGAGATGACCGGTGCTGGTAAGAGGAAGGCTCCTAGTGGTCTCACAGACAAAGAGTTAAAGGTTAGTTAAAAATATTCTGGGCTGATCGCAGGGTTCCCACAAGCTCTGGAAATCATGGAAAACCTTGAAAATCACTAAAAAAAAGTTCCATGCATGGAAAAATCATGGAATTTGAAAATAACAGAATAATCATGGAAAAATCGTGGAATTTTGTGAAATAATTTGACGAAACCACTAGCTGCAAGAAAACTATCTGGCTACAGGTGGTTTCAAGTTTTAACCATTTCAAAATGCATGCATGATCTACAAGCATGCTGTTGTTGCTGCATTCTGCATTTATGCTCAGGATGGTGAAGATGCTGCTAAAAGGGGAGGTTGCAGGCCGTGCATTAAAAAAGAATGGAAATTACATTGTTGGACATGGAAAATCATGGAAAAATCAAGGAATTGTGTCTCTGAATCTCTGTGGGAACCCTGAGATTGATAGTCTGACTTGAATGTTTGGATATGAACACTTTCATTCCTTGCTAGAGGCTTGTTGCAGTGGTAGTGAGTCTGATTGCTAGTCAGACTTGAATGTTTGGATAAGAACACTTTCATTCCTTGCTAGAGGCTTGTTGCAGTGGTAGTGAGTCTGATTGATAATCTGACTTGAATGTATGGATTTGAACACTTTCATTCCTTGCTAGTGGCTTGTTGCAGTGGTAGTGAGTCTGATTGATGGTCGGACTTGAATGTTTGGATATGAACACTTTCATTCCTTGCTAGAGGCGGCTTGTTGCAGTGGTAGTGAGTCTGATTGATAGTTGGACTTGAATGTTTGGATTTGAACACTTTCAATCCTTGCTAGAGGCGGCTTGTTGCAGTGGTAGTGAGTCTGATTGATAGTCGGACTTGAATGTTTGGATTTGAACACTTTCAATCCTTGCTAGTGGCTTGTTGCAGTGGTAGTGAGTCTGATTGATAGTTGGACTTGAATGTTTGGATTTGAACACTTTCAATCCTTGCTAGAGGCGGCTTGTTGCAGTGGTAGTGAGTCTGATTGATAGTCGGACTTGAATGTTTGGATTTGAACACTTTCATTCCTTGCTAGTGGCTTGTTGCAGTGGTAGTGAGTCTGATTGATGGTTGGACTTGAATGTTTGGATATGAACACTTTCATTCCTTGCTAGAGGCGGCTTGTTGCAGTGGTAGTGAGTCTGATTGATAGTTGGACTTGAATGTTTGGATTTGAACACTTTCAATCCTTGCTAGAGGCGGCTTGTTGCAGTGGTAGTGAGTCTGATTGATAGTCGGACTTGAATGTTTGGATTTGAACACTTTCAATCCTTGCTAGAGGCGGCTTGTTGCAGTGGTAGTGAGTCTGATTGATGGTTGGACTTGAATGTTTGGATATGAACACTTTCATTCCTTGCTAGTGGCTTGTTGCAGTGGTAGTGAGTCTGATTGATGGTTGGACTTGAATGTTTGGATTTGAACACTTTCAATCCTTGCTAGAGGCGGCTTGTTGCAGTGGTAGTGAGTCTGATTGATAGTTGGACTTGAATGTTTGGATTTGAACTCATTCCTTGCTAGCTGTGACTTTTGTTGTCAGCTGATCATGATAACCTTTGAAAACAGTTTGGACCCAGATCTTGACACACAGAATGTTGGTCCTGATCTGGATCTAAACCGTTTGACACTCTGATAGTGTTCCTGAAAGAAATTTTTGGAAAAGTTAATTTTGAAAAAAAGTCAGCAGACGACAACAAAGGCATGAACAGTTACCCAGCATGCAAAGAGTTAAGAGATGTCAGGGGTAGGAGGACAGGTCTCGAGATTTTTTCTCCCAACCTTTGATCTAAGAAATAGCAAGCAGAGCATAGTAACTCAGTTGGTAGAGCATTAGACTGTGGATCAAAGGGTTGTTAGTTCGAGACTCAGTGCCGGAGTAGTCAATGTGTTGTGTCTTTGAGCAAGACACTTTAGCCGCTGTTTAGAACTGGTTCAACCAAGGAAATCATCCTTGCATGACTGAAAAATTGTTGACTGGGAGGTAAACCATCAAAACAAACAAAAAACATTGTATCACTTGACAGATTCCTCAAAATACTCAATTAGGCAGATTATTATGTCCTCTGATTCATTTTCCCTTTAGGCCAAAAAAGATATATGTGTGTTTCAGGTTTCGGAATCCAACCTAATGTTTTTGCCAGACCCTAAATATTTTATTGTGAAAAAGAGAGAAAGAATCTGGTTTGTCACATTTCTTTGTAAGAAAAGAAATACAAGGCAAAGAGTAGTAATTTCATCTATTTATACCTCACACATATCACATGGAAGTTAATTTTTCTTTGCAAAGGTCCACAGAACTATCATATACTGAATAAAGAAAAATATGAAAAAAAATAATTTTACTCTGACCGACCATGCCTAATATTTTCAGATGAAAGCCTGAAACACACATGTATTTTTTTACCTTTAATATCTTAAGTCCATTGACCAGTTAAACTTGAAATTGTTGATATTTTGCAAGTTTTAAGATTTAAATAGTTCAGGATTTTAGAAATATCACCCATGAGTGTTTCATTTTCAGGTGTGTGAGAGAATTCTTCTGGAGCTATTCTGTCTGGAGACAAGTACATGCTTTCATGAACCAGTCAGTAAACAGGTATGATGCTACATCCAAATCCATTCAGAGTAGTTAATGTTTAGCCTTTAAATACAACTCCTTGTAGCGTTTCAAACTTAAAGCTATACTTTTTCATGGGCATAAATATCTGTACTGCCATTGTAAAAATGAAAATGAATACAACTCCCTGTAGCATTTCAAACTTAAAAGCTATATTATTTCATGAGCATCAATATCTGTTCTGCCAATGTAAAAATGAAAATGAAATAATGTGTAACCAAACAGAAAGCACATCATTCAAACATAACCAGGGTAAGGTGTCTAACCATGTGAAAACTTCATCCTACTAAGTAATAGCAATAGTAATCAGGATCCTCAGAATAATGTTACTGTCTAGTACATTGGTCGAGATAAACAATAGATTAAAATATTGAGTTTTTTCTTATCCATCAGTTTTAACATTTACTTTTGGTGCTCAAAAAGACATTTCTTTTGAGTTTGGGTGAGAAGTAGTAAAAATGATTCATAATTACATAGTCTCTTCTGTCCTTTATATAGATTGCTTCTGTCTGCAGGTACCAAACTACTACAAGATAATTACCAACCCTATGGACTTTGGTTCTATCAAGTTGAAGCTACGCCGCGGCCATTTCAACCACTACAACACCATAGAGAGCTTCTTGACTGATATCAAACTAGTTTTCAAAAACTGCTTCACCTATAATAATGTAAGTACACATACAGTGCATAACACACCCCCTTACAACACAGATTTTGACATAGCATGGTCATGTTATGCCCTCTATCAAATTTGCACAAATGGTTCAGCTCAGCGAACAAAAGGGCTGCCAGAGCTGTAGATAAGAACAGGGTGCCCACCCGTCAGGGAAAATTCAGGGAAATTTGATTTTTCTTCAAGGTCAGGGAAAAGTCAGGGAATTTTGTTAAATGGTCAGGGAAATTAGAAAATCTTCAAAAGTCAGGGAAAAGTCAGGGAATTTTAAAATCATGCTTTGTTTATCCCTCAAAAATTGAACAAACAGATATGAGATGATGACTTCAATAGTTTTAGGATGAATATAATATGCAATACAGTTATATTTCTCTTGGTTAGTAACTGTTATTTTAATCTAAGACCTTATTTTTGGTCACATTGTTTTAACTCACTAGAGTCAAAGGCTGAAGTATGGTATGTTAATGAGTATATTGATGGTCTGTTGTCGTTGTCTGTTCACATTTTCAAAGAAATATATATCTTGAGTTGTGATCAAATTTCATGTAAAGCACATGTAGTAGGGGAAAGGCTGCATAAGGTTTTTGGGCTGACTGGATTGGAACTCTAGTTGCCATGGCCCATAGGCAACATAAAGCTCCCATAGACATAAAAAAAATTAAAAGGTGAGCGAGCTATCACAGTTCGTGCCATTTAAGTTCAGGCCAACAGCTTATATATTTGATATAAAGCAATGTCTAGTGGTCCCCTACATAAATCCTGCCAACCATGCCCCTGGGGTCAAAATTTGTCCACACCCTGGGTGTCATTATCGTCCATTGACTATAAATGGAAAAAACCCTCTAAAATCATGAGGCCCACATCTAATATATTATGTATATATCAATGTTAAGTGATCCCATGCATAAATCTTACCAACCATGCCCCTGAGGTCCAAATTGGCCATGTCCTGGGGGTCATTTTCTCCCATAGACTCCTATTTAAAAAAAAACTGGAAAAATTCTCTGAAACTATGTGGCAAACAGCTCAGGTAAGCAGTATAACATATTAACAAATAATCTTATGCAACAAAAATGTATGTAATGTTCTTTTCTTACACGCTTGCTGCCTGTTGTTTGTCTTTTTTATTTAAACACATATTTCTGATGTAAAGCTCACACATTTTAAGGATTAAGTTTGATTGATGTCAGTTTTAATAAAACGCGGGTGTAGCAGACGGCTGTAAGGGGAGGAGGCGGGGGCGAGCGCGCGGTAAAATGGTCAGGGAAAAATGAAATTTGGTCAGGGAAAAGTCAGTGAAAAGTCAGGGAATTTCATTTCAGACTAAGAGTGGGCACCCTGAAGAAATATTTAAACGGCATTTCCATGAACCGCTAGTCCAAATTCAAAATAATTTCACAGTAATGTTCCTCATAATGCCCTCTACCAAAATTGTACAAAATTAATGGTCTTGCGAGACCTGACGATACCTCATCTAGATCTCTCGCATTTTGCCCTTTGCATTATGGGTAACTAGCGATATTTGGCTAGTCCCGTTCAATTCTCGCACTCCTGTAGTGACAGAATTTATTGTTAAAAATAGCAAAAAGTTTAATTTTTGACAGTTTATCATTTCTATTTTCTTAATGTAAAGCACTGAGTCATGCAAGCAGTGATCGCATAATATATTTTTAATAAAAATGGCGGTTCAATCTCAGTGTGCACCGAGGGAAAGGCAGCAGGTTAGTATGTGCTAGCCTGCTTCCTGTCTGCGACAATGGGTCCTGCTCTGCCAAACGAAATGTCTGCCAGAGCTGTTCGTAACATCATATCATAATCAGATTTTTGATTAACATGTAGGGGCATCATCTACATCAGTTGGCCCCTTCCAGTTAACTGGCTAGCTGCATGCACTGTTGATAAGAAATGAGCCTTGACATGAAATTTCCAACAATGTGGTATGTGGGACCAGCAAAGGCTCAGACCAGCCTGCACATACGCGCAGACTGACAGAGCCTTTGCTAGTCGTTTAGATATCCTATGACTGTTAAGCTACTGACAGAACTTCATGTGGAGTTTCTAAGCTGAAAAGGAAGATGCACAGGCTTGTCGATGTCTACACTTGTCAAAATGCCACATTGTTGGAAATCACATGTCGCAGCTCAAATATCTTTCAACGGCATCTTATCCACTTTGTTCTGCTAGTTTGCTTCATCAACAATTCTAGTGAAATCTGTTTAATAGCATAGTTACATAACCTGCTACATAATAGCTGACCTTTCCTTGCTCCCTGGATTATCCAGAAAAAGTCGTTGACCATGACGGTCCATGGCCTAATTCACTGTTTAGACAAACACAGAAGACTGATGTTTCTCTATAGTCGACTGTTTGGCACATGGTTTGACTCAATTGGATTATTGTTGGATTATAATCGGTTTCAGGCGGCATCAGAAATCTATGGTGTTGGGAAAAATATTGAAGCATTCTTTGAAACATTGGTTCAGACATATCTACCCAGCTATGTAGACTTTATCCATCGAGACATACCAAGCCCAGTTGGATCTACAGGGTCCTTGGAAACAAACGGGGATGCCCCAAGGCAGAAGAAAAGACGAAGCCCTGCACCAGATGCTAGCAGAGATAGTCCTCTACATTTTAGTTGATTTGCATATAGCCTTAGATAACATGACTATCCTTAAACTCTTTAGGTAATTTCTCATGATTTTTTGTCGTTCAAAGTTAACTTTTTGAAAAAATTCTTCCAAGAACACTATCAGAGTGTCAAACTGTTTAAATCCAAATCAGGACCATCGTTCTGTTGGTCCTGATCTGGGCCCAAACTGTTTTCAAAGTTAATCAGCAGATAAGTCGCCACTGGCAAGGAAAGATTTAAAAAAAATGGCAATTTATTTTACTCATTTATCTAGTAAAACATTCATTGAGGAGCTTATTTGAAGCGTATCATGAGATGCTTCCAATGAGTACCAACAGCATATGATTTCACTGAGTGATGAGAAAACTATTAGTTTGAATACCCTTATTATCTAAGGACTTGTTTGCAACATAGCGTTTTACGTTTGGTGTATTAAAGTTTGTACTGTCAGTTTGGATTCTGTACAGGTTGTTGATATTGTTTTGTACAGTTATGGTGTGATGTGATTTTTGAAGATATAAGCCTAAAAAGAACTGGAATAGATGCTAGCAGCTTTCGCATTTGACATTTGATTTGATTTTGAGATTTTTAACTGTCCTTTACCAAGTTGTATTTATATTTATTTTGATGTTTACCCCACAGTACACTGTAATTAACCAAATGGCAATGGAATGATTACATTTGATGCTTTGTGGCAAGTGAACTTTTTGTGGACCAATGCACTTATAAAGATTGATACAGTTAAGGATGGTCCATAGTCAAATTACATGGGTGGTTGGTATTTTGCTGCGTGGAAGGGGAAGAAAGAATACTATCTGCAAAAAAAAACAAAAAAAGAGAGAAGTTTTATCAGATCTAGCCAAAAGAAAGCATTGAGCTTAGCAAACCGCAGCGGACAGCCATTTTTGTTTACACGCAATCGTCAAACCTTGGATGTTTCCGTCGAATATTGGTTAAAAACGATACCGAAATAAACTCCCCAATAGTGGCTTCTGTAGCAGTCATTACTTCACTTGGGAAACATGTATTTTCAGAAGAATTTATTCAAGGAAACAACGCTATAGGGCAGTTAGGCCACTGGTAAAAGCCAATACTTGTAAAAACCTGTACCAATAAAGACTGAAACTGGACATTGGAATAATGTGTCTTACCATTTCTTTCATTGAGAAAGATGCGCAGTTGATTACACTCATTATAATTGTGAATTGATCTGTTTGATTGCTTTGCACAGTTAAGGTAGCGCCTAAGTTCATGTTATTCTTTCTGCTGAGGCTTTATTATTTCAATTTGCTTTATGGCACATTCAGTCTCCCATGACCCCCTCACCCCCCCCCCCCCCCCCCCCCCCCCCTATGAGCTGTGTCATATTTATACGTACAAAAATCAGAGTGGGTTGTTGACAGATAGAAATTGCTTCACTTAATGCAAGTTTGGGTGGGGATTGGATCTAGGGAGGAGGTTTAGTCTACCCCATTCTTGTTTTCTCTCTCTGTGTCTGTCTATCTCCAGGAGGCCAGTGATTCTAAATAGTTATTGTTCCTTTTTAGGTCTTGCGTTCAATGCGTATTTTAATAGTTATTTTGTTTATTTCATTTTAATGTCTTTTTGTTCATATTCATTTTTTTAGGAAAAATGGTCATTTATATTGATAAAATGTCTTAAAATTACCCGTGAGCTCATTAAAAATTATAGCAATTATCATTTACTGGTCAATTGACTTAGAATAAAGGTTTCGACGAGTTGTCTCATAAAGTGTCGATGAGTTGTTTCACGATCTATCGACTAATTGTTCTGTCACCGAATTGTCTTGTTTCCCCCCCCCCCCCACCACCACCCCCATCTTCTTTCCTTAAAACGATCGAATGTCTTGCTGTTACATTTAATTTGGACAGCAAATTTGGAACCAAAGACCGGCATTGATGTTAGCAAAAAATATGGTGTTCAATGTCTGAATTCGCCCGCTAATTTTGGACGATCTCCGTTTTTCTACACCCCCTGAGTCCAGAGAAGGCTCCGCGAACAAGCCGCTGGGGGGTTAATTGCAGAGATGCGCATGCGTACTTGCAACTGTCTGATATAAACATCTGCTTTGCGACAAAAAAGATCGAACATCTGTATTTTTACCTTGGTTTTGCTTCTCTAAAGGACAAAATGCATTTTACGTGTCAAACCCGAAGTTTCACCAATGCGAGGGAGTGGATGGGGAATTTTACACCACTGGGCCTTAGGAAAATTGAATTCTATGGATAGTTGGTGTACGAACCTTTCTAATTACATGGGTGGTTGGTGTCTGAGGAAATTGAATTCCATGGGAGGTTGGGTAAAAAAAAGTGCTGTCTTCCCCCTCCCCCCCAGGTCTCTTTTTCTGGAATAGCCCTTAGCCACTCTCAAAAATACCAAAAATTTGGGTTCAAGATAAATTTTTAACTTAATGCAGGTCAAAAGTATTGTAGAATGCTCCAAGAGAGCATTCTGCAATACTTTCGACCTTCATTAAGCTGCCATTTGCCTTTAAGACCTTTGTTTTGTCTTTTTTTGTATGGCCGCTTAAGACAGGTTTTACTGTATCTTTTTATGATTTTTGATTAAATATGATATGTAAGGTTCTCATAGGAGTAACTATTCTCTATATATTTATTCAAGACATTCCATTCACTAATAGTAGTCACCTTACAGTGAAAATATTTTTCTTACTGAGACAGATCTTTTAGTGCATGCAAAACATGTATTTTTATTTGGAAGACGGATAATGATTTAGACTATCCTTACTGCAAGCAGAGTTTAATGGGAAAAGGCTGACCTCTTGGCTCTTGTTTGTAATGTTTATTCTATTTTGTTACTTTCCCATTTGGTATCTTGGGACAGGTGTGGTACTTGATTCTTGATCCTTGATGTATTTCTTACTTTAAATCATTACCGGCCAGCCTTCAAGGTTATAAAGCTTTTTTATGCTCAATTCAAATCAGCATGACATTTCATCTGCTCATAAAAACAAAATGCTGACTTCCTTGCAAATTCTCAGGTGTTGTATTTTTCATGCTAATAAATGTCAAAATACCAACAATTATTGGCATTTTAACATTTTTGAGCGTGATAAGGTTTCATTCTTTGTTGAGTTGAACATGAAAAAAATTGTACAACCTAGAGGCCATAATTGGAAAACACTAGGCTTTGTTGTTGTCAACTTTTTGTAACTGTTACAGAGCTTCAGATAGCAGTGGTTTTTCATGTTTGTCGAAACAAAAAGGAATAAAAGCACCTGCTAGTAACTCCAAATGATGTTCAGTCAGTAGTCATAGAATATGTAAGCGACTAGCAAAGGCTTCGATCAGACTGTGGGTATGCTGGTTCCACATACCACATTGTTGGCAATCTCATGTAATGGCTCATTTTCATTCTTTCTACTAGTTATATGCCTCGCAAACCTTGTTTGTGGAGGGTATACTGTTTTCATGTTGTCCATCCGTCCGTATTGTTTTGTTTCCTTAATATCTTGAAGTCATCACTAGAATTTCATCAAACTTTGCAAACATATTTATATATACAAGACAAATACTTTCAACAAAAAAGGGCTAGGGGCAAATTCTATTTGAGTTATTTCCCTTTGTAGTTCTAAATGACTTTTTATATAGGGGTTAATGCTTATGCTATTATAGTCCAAACAGGGGCCGATCAACCCCTACCACAGCTTTCAATGGAGCAATTTGATACTTTGCCTATACAATGTAGACACATTGAACATATGCATGAAGGAATTTGGTTCAGAAAAGATTATTTTTGACAAAATGACAGCTATGAGAACTTAGACAATTTTTCCCTAAACAGGCTTTTGTATATGCAAAGATATTGCCTTCATGGGCCAATCAACTCCTACCACAGCTTTTGATGGAACAATTTGATACTTTGCCTATACAATGTAGACACATTGAACATATGCATGAAGGAGTTTGGTTTAAATAAATATTCAGTGTTTGTGTTTATGCCGTAATAATATCTAAATACGCAACAAAATTGTTGGTACGCAAAATAGACTAGTAGCCTGCTTACATGTGATGCAAAATCACATGCAGTCCACTTTCACCAAATTTAAGCCAGCTCAATATTAAAGACAGTTAAAACTCTTGACAATTTTTTCCTAATAGGGTATTTGTATATGCATATATAGTGCCTTCATGGGCCGATCAACTCCTACCACAGCTTTTGATGGAGCAATGCGATACTTTGCCTATACAATGTAGACACATTGAACATTTGCATGAAGGAGTTGTTTTTTTTTAAAAATTTGACAAAATTACAGCTATGAGAACTTAGACAATTTTCCCCTAATATCCCTTTTGTATATGCATAGATAGTGCCTTCATGGGCCAATCAACTCCTACCACAGCTTCTGATTCAGCAAGTTGATACTTTGTCTTCACAATGTAGACACATAGAACATATGCATGAAGGAGTTTGGTTAAAAAATTGAATTTTGACAAAATGACAGCTATGAGAACTTAGACAATTTTTCCCTAATATGCCATTTGTATATGCACATATAGTGCCTTCATGGGCCGATCAACTCCTACCATAGCTTTTGATGGAGCAATTTGATACTCTGCCTATACAATGTAGACACATTGAACATATGCATGAAGGAGATTGGTTAAAAAAATGACAAAATGACAGCTGTGAGAACTTAGATAATTTTTCCCTAATATCCCTTTTGTATATGCATAGATAGTGGTTTCATGGGCCGATCAACTCCTACCACAGCTTTTTATGGAGCAATTTGATACTTTGTCTTCACAATGTAGGCACATAGAACATATGCATGAAAGAGTTTGGTTAAAAAATTTAATTTTGACAAAATGACAGCTATGAGAAACTAAGACAATTTTTCCCTAATACGGCTTTTGTATATGCTTAGATAGTTTCTTCGTGGGCTGATCAACTCCTACCACAGCTTTTGATAGAACAATTTGATACTTTGCCTTCACAATATAGACACATTGAACATATGCATGAAGGAGTTTGGTTCCAAAAAAATGTTTTTTGACACAATGACAGCTATGAAAACTTAGACAATTTTCCGATATAAGCTTTGATATATAAAACTTTTAGGTGTGAATATTTTTGTGTATTTGATCGTGACAAATGTTCCAGATTGCAAGCTTTAAGACATTTTCACAGATTCTACTGAAATCCTTTTTTCAAAACTAAGGTCTGGTGGTTTGAACTATCACTTGCCAAAACTAAGTATTTTCGCTTACCCTTACTGTGCTGGTTCACTGACCCTAACTGTGCAGGGATATCAAATAAGCAATGCTTATTGACTTTTTTCATTCAATTTAGATTAACCCTCTTCCTTGTGATGAATTATCACATATCATAATCAAGTTTTTGATTAACTTGAAGGTGCAGGGGCATCATCCACATCAGTTGGCCCCCTTCCACGTAAATGGCTAGCTGCACGCATAGATCTCACACCTGATCTCCAGGTGCTCCTTTCTTGAGGGTCAACTGTCGTGAGCTTCCACTCAAGGCAGTCTTTATCAGTTTAATCCATGTAAGCTTGTGCCCCCCCCCCCTGCCTGCCCTCAATCTATATATCCAATGCTGTTCTGACTGCATCACTAGAACACTCCACATGCCAAAACCAGGGAAGTCTCTCTCAAAAATATATATTGATAAAATAAGTATGGCATTGTCCATTTTGTAATTTAAGGGGTTGTGGTCAGAATTTCCATAAAATGATGTATTGCCGTCCCTGAAGATTGTTTTTATCTTAGCAAGTAATGCAGACCCTGATGAAATGTCGCCTTATGTGGCATTTCTTGGATCTTCACTGTTTGCCAAAGTACCTGTTTACTGGTATCTAGATATGAAAATGGTATAAAAAATCTTTTGACCGTTTTTTATTTTAACTAAATGAGAGCCCCAAATTCATCTGTGGTCTGGGTTGTGCCAAACATTTTTGAAGGCATGGTTGAGCATTGATTTGCTTGTGATGTTGATGCTGAGTCACATTTGGCCAAATTGAATTTCATACCGACTGGCTTCCCATTGTCCTAAGCTTGTGCAGGGTAAGACAGTTCTCATGTAAATATATGCTCCTGTTCAGGACACAGTCATCTGGGAACAGGCAAACAGAAGAGCTGATGTGATTGGGCCTGACTAACCCTTTGGGCACTTGGGATAACACTGGGACTAGATCTGAGGCATGGCCATCTAAGGCTACTTTTTTTGGGTGGACCA
Source organism: Loripinus fragilis (assembly GCA_964019695.1). Lineage (NCBI taxonomy): Eukaryota > Metazoa > Mollusca > Bivalvia > Lucinida > Lucinidae > Loripinus > Loripinus fragilis. The sequence continues at coordinate 94,342,153 of OZ026527.1, read as the reverse complement.
CCTTATCCCTCAATTATCAAGTTTGTGTAATAGCCTCCTGAACCTTGTCAAAAGCCTTTGCGAAATCACTTGCTATCTTATAGCAAGAGATCAAAATTCATTGATTTGATCCTTGTTTTTTTTTTTTCAGACCAAATACTACTTTGATGCGCAGGCTAATCTGCGCCTTTATTCACATGCCACAAAAAATTAAAATGGCCTTAATGAAACCAGACAGTGCAGATACTGATGAGAGTTTTACAATATCTAATAGGGATCTACGCATATAGCTGCTCCCTTTTTGGTTTGTTGGACACAAAGAGGTTTAAACAAATATGGATAGACAGAAATGTTATGCAGTTTTATAAAGATTTGTGTGCCATAAAATTGAAAGAAATGCATATATATTAAGACTGTGCCAGACCACTTGAGCTTTAATTTGACCCTATCCAGCACCTGTAGCTATTTGTATAGTACATGTATTTTTATATTTATATATATTTTGTGGATGAATAAATAGAGTATGTTACATGAATGCTCATATATTATTGAATTTATTAAATCAGTTGATGAAGAGATAAAAATTCGAGGCTTGCCAAGCATTTTATATATTTTAGCAACAAGTTTAATAAATTAAATTATACAGGGGCACAAATATTAGGTTCTTTTTATCATATGACATTAAATTACTTTGAAATCACATTTTAGACATGAACAGCTTAGATTTTGTCATTAATGTACGCAACATTACGAAGTCATTAAGTAACCTTACTAAATTTGTAAACTGTGTGTGGTTTATCCAGTTATATTACTCCCAGAGGCTACATCATATGATAAATGTTTGTCTTACGTTCCAGTCAGCAATTTTTCAATCATGTTGGGACAATTTCCTGTCTTCCAGGGTTGAGCCAGTACTAAGCAGCAGATAAAATGGCTTGTTAAAAAGCACAACACAGTGACTTTTGTGAGTCTCAAACGAGCAACTCTTTGATTCCCAGTCTAACGCTCTACCAACTGAGTCACTTATCAGACACATGTATACATGAAGTCAAACTTTGAATGTACATGCTCTGCTATCCAGTGAGGCTTGAGACTTACCCATAAGTATTTTTATACTTGGAGCAGTGAAGGCTGAGAGAAGAATGCACATTTGTGCAGTGTTGTCTGAGCTTTTGCATGTTGTTTTTGCAATATGAATCCATATGTAATTTGCTGGCTCATATGTTGGTAGAGGTGTCACATGAAACTTAACTCTTCGCCTACTAGTGTTTCTGCTGATAACTTTTGCAAACAGTTATGACAAAATGTCACGCCTGATCTGGATCCAAACTGGATGCAAAATGTCTGGCCTGATCTGGATACTATTTAACACTCAGATGGTATTCCTGAAAGAATTTTCCCAAAAACTAACAGTCGACAGAAAAAAATGTAAAATTTCCAGTATTTTTAGCTCACCTGTGCCGAAGGCTCCGAGGTGAGCTAATAGTATACCAATGACTCCATAGTCCATCTGTCAACATTTTCAAACATCTTCTCTTCTGAAACCACTGGGCCAATTGAACTCAAATTTCATATGGAAACTCCTTAGGATCATGATGGGGGAACGAAAGTTTAATCAAATGATCATTGTTACATCACCAAGATGGCTGCCAAGCCCATATATTGTAAAAACCCTTTAAAAATCTTCTTAGGAACCAGATGACCTTGGGACCGTATGTAGCATTGGGGATGTGAGGCCTACCAAGTTTGTTCAAATGATGATCCTAGGTTGACCTTGACCTACTTAACATCAAGGTCAAATTTGCTTCCTATTGCATTTAAATGGGAATTTTTTGAAAAGTTCATTTTTAGCTCACCTGTGCCGAAGGCTCATGGGTGAGCTAATAGTTTACCAGTCGCTCCGGCGTCCGTCGTCTGTCCGTCCACAATTTCAAACATCTTCTCCTCTGAAAGCACTGGGCCAATTTAATTCAAATTACATATGAAGACTCCTTAGGACGCAGGAATTAAAGTTTGTTCAAATGGTCCTGGTCACATGACCAAGATGGTGGCCATGTTCATATATGGTAAAAACCCTTTAATAACTACTTCTCCAGAACCAGAAGGTCGATGACCTTGAGCCTTGGTATATAGCATTTGGGTAGTGGGGCTTACCAAGTTTGTTCAAATGATAATCCTAGGTTGACATTGACATACTTAACCTCAAGGTCAAATTTGCTTCCTAATGCATTTAAATGGGAAAAATTCTGAAAAGTTGATTTTTTTAAAAACTGTGGAAGCCTTAGTCATTATTCTCTCTTGATATGTAACCTATAGAGGCACTGGCTATAAATAAGTTCCAAAGGTCAAGGTTGACTTTTCAGCTTAGGTCGCTCATATTGGAGTCCCATATATATATTAAAACATAATTTTCTCACAAACCATCGGTCCAATTGAACTCAAATTTTATGTGAAGACTCCTATGGTAAGTTAGCCAAAATTTATGCAAAATACTTTGGTCACATGACCAAGATGACCGCCACGCCCATATATGGTAAAAAGCCTTTAAAAATCTTCTCCAGAACCAGAAGGCCGATGACCTTGGGACTTAGTATGTAGCATTCGGGTAGTGGGGCCTACCAAGTTTGTTCATATGACAGGGTTCCCACGAGCACTAGAAAACCTGGAAAACCTGGAAAATCTCAAAAAAAAAGTTCCAAGCATGGAAAAATCATGGAATTTGAAAAAAACTGAAAAATCATGGAAAAATCATGGAATTTTGTGAAATAATTTGTGTGTTTGTCTGCTTGTTTTCTGGCTACTGGTGATTTAAGTTATTATTATTGTTTCAAAATGCATGTTTGGTCCACAACAGGGCCTGCACTTGTTGTGCCTGATATTTTATAGTCAGATAAATGTAGCCTAAAAAAATGTACGCAATTTAGGCATGTCAGAAGTATTCTTTTATTCGTATATAAGGTCTAACCAAAAGATATTTGTACGTTTTTTAATGGAATGTAAAAGCCACATTGAATCTTTTGACCTATCAGATTCTTAGTTTTGTAGGGTGAATCATATAAAACAGGCATTCAAGTGGACCCTACAATTCATACTTTTTTTGTTCTCCTACTTTTCCCTACATTTTCACAAAAATGCCTTACTGCTTTCCTCTTAATTGCACGCTGGTGGGTCGGACTTCAGACTCTATTACAGTTCCGACTTAAAAACATCTATTGATGAGATGGCAGGGGCCCCGATGCTTTGGCTGTTGTCAGGCCCACCAGGGTTTACCTGTTGGATTTCTTTTGCTCTGGTATTTAGTTTTATGTACTGTTGAGTCCTTATCTTTGCGTTATCTCCTTTTTATATCTTGATTTATAGGTTCTAGGAGATGATGCATGGATAAGTTAGGGGTCTTTCATGCAAACCAAAAGTCTATTTGTCTTGATCCACATCTGAACTAAGGGTGAGGTTGGCGCTGTGAAACCGGTTTAAGCCCTCCAGTAAAATATTTTTACTGACCGTTCCAAGGTGGTACTTCTTTTGTGGATCATTTGTGTTATTTATGGCTTGTGTTTGTCATGCTTTTGTGTCTGTTCATTGCTGCCTTGTGGTCACCTGCTGGGAAAGGGCTGACCTTTTGGCTCTTGCTTGTGATGTTTACTGTGGTTGTGTTACTTTCCCATGTGGTATCCTGGGTCAGGTGTGGTACTTGATTGTATCGATTCCTGATCTTTGCCATCTTTCTTACTTTTACTATCCTAACTTTCTCACTTAAAATGTCATTTATGCAAAGAAATAATCAAAAAAAATTCCCCGCTCGCTTCGCTCGCTCAGCTTTCTCAATAATTAGACTTGTTTTTTGGTAAATGACCACTCAAATTCTCACTTTGAAGTTTTCAACTGCAAAAGTCACTCTGTTTTTTGGATAATTTTATTGTCACCACTTTTATCCTTCTTATTTTGATATATTATCATTAATTTAATGACTCATTGTTATGCATTATTGGTTTGGAAAAAAATCTACTATCCCTACCTTTTTCCCTACTTTTTCGTGGAAAGGCACTTGAAATCCTGAATAAAAGTTAATCAAAATACATCATCATAAAACTTTTGGAGCCATTTCAATTCAATCATCCAGGTAGTTTGGTGTTTCTGATTTTAAAATTGTCCATATAAGTGACTTTTTCGTCTAGTTATTTGGGAAAAGATATAGAATGATGAATTATTGAAAGAAATATTGAAAAGATATAAGAAAGACATGTTCTAATAACAGTTAGTACTAATTATGCTCAATGTGATAAAGAATACTGAGGATGCTGCCAAGAGGGGAGGTTGGGTGCCGCGCGTTAAATGATCATGGAAATTACATTATTGATCATGGAAAAATCATGGAAAAATCATGGAATTTTGTTTTTGAATTTCTGTGGGAACCCTGATATGATGATCCTAGGTTGACTTTGACTTACTTAATGTCAAGGTCAAATTTGCTTCCTGATGCATTTAAATGGGAAATTTTTTGAGAAGTTTATTTTTTTTAATACTGTTGATGCCAAAGTCATTATTCCCACTTGATATGTTAAACCTAATGAGACAATGGCTATAATTAAGTTTCAAAGGCCACCCCACCCATATATAGTAAAAACCCTTTATATATCTTATTCTATGGAACAAAAGGCCAATGTCATTGGGATTTGGTATGTAGCATTGGGGATGTGGTCTCTAGCAGGTTTGCACAAATGATGAATCTAGCTTGACCCTGACCTACTTTATGGCAAGGCCAAATTTGATTCTTATGCATTTATATGGGAAAAAACTTGAAATGTTTATTTTTCTATAACTGTTTGAGCAGAAATGTTTAACTTTATGAGACAATGGTTTTATTTAAGTACCAAATGTTAAGCTGACCTGTGACCTTTTATCCAATGCCACTCATTTGGACTGCCACATACCTATCTAAACATTGGTTTCTCAGAAATCGCTGGGCTGTTTGATGGAGTATTCATTAGATTGTTTTAGGTCACTTGACCAAAGTGGCTGCGACCCCCATACATGGTAAAACAAAATATGTTTTATTATAAGCTGTAAAACCTTGACCTATTTAAACATTATTAAAGAGATCAGGTGAGCGCCTCAGGACCTTCAGGTCCTCTAGTTTGAAAACTGTTGAAGACAAAGTCATTATTATAATCACTAGATATGTTTAACCTAATGAGACAATGACTAAAAATACGTCCCAAAGGTCAAGGATGACCTTTGACCTTTCACTTGAGGTCACTCATATTAATATATTAAAACAGATTAAAACAGAATTCTCAGAAACCATTTGGCCAATTGAACTCAAATTTGATATGAAGACTTTAGGGAGGGGGAATTTTATGCTAATGGTTTTGGTTTTGGTCACATGACCAAGATGGCCACTATGCCATATATGGTAAAAGCTCTTTAAAAATCTTCTCCAGAACAAGAAGGCCAATGACCTTGGGACTTGGTATGTAGTATTTGGGAGGTGTGGCCTACCAAGTTTGTTCAAATACTTGATGGCAAGGTCAAACCAAAGGGCAAGTGTCCTAAGGTCTTGGTATGTATCATTTTGGATGTGGCCCTTACAAACATACTTAAATAATAAGCCTATTTTGACTTTTAGTAAGGAGATCTTGTGACTCCGTGTCAGGTGAGCACCTCTGGTCCTCTAGTTAAGTATTTGGCTCCAATATTTTCTTATCTAGAGCCCTGTATATTGTTCACATCTTTTTGTATTTTGTGCGATATGTGGTTTTTTTGTATTTTTGCATGTTTTTGCCATAGTATCACCTTTTTTACATGTGTATTGAATAATGTTACAATTTTTATCTAATTTTTACAGAATTGACTTGTGAAAAACCATCTACTTAAAGCTTCTTTAAACTGCTTAACTACAAAAGGGTCAGGAAAAAGTGTGGTTAGGTGAACTGACCGTCCCGCAATGACCATAGCTGTTGACTTGGGACGTAAAGCAACAAAACAACCAACCAACAACTTAATGAGAATTAAATTTTGATTATCAACTGTGCTTGCTATTTCAGTAGCATTTATAGGAAATAGACCGTTAAACCAAAGTAAACGCCATTTCAGGATAGAACCAGTACTTATACAGTTGATGTACAACAACAACGACCATCTTGCAAAGTGGTCTATTTTTGTCTGTTTGACGTCTTCGTTGGCTTGTACAACCCTCCCCCTAGACCATAGACGCCCTTTTAATATGTTGTATATGTTTATAGCAACATATTATTGTCCAAAGGGCATCTTGGGTCTAGGGGGAGGGGGAAGCATCTAAAAACAAACTAAAAGACACCGGTTTCATCTTTACAATGACAAACGTCACAATTTTAAGTATATATCATACACATGGGCAGAAGGAATACCATAAAATTTTGGAAATGAAGAGCACTTCTATCCTTAACATTTTAGCACTTTTACTTTTTGAAAACTAGCAAGGCATTTACTCGAAGTCTGGTCTAAACTGCACCCAATATAAAAGGGTAAAATGAGGGGTGGGAGTAGAAAGCACAAGTTTTAATGGCTTTGTAAACGACGAATTGCTTTGAAACATATTTTGATGCTTACTATGCATAATTCACTGGCCAACTTCACCAATTTTAATAACATTACTACAATTTGAAAATTTGGTGTTTGCAATCATGTAAACTAGGGAAAAAATACGCCTTATCGCTATAGCTCCTTTTGAAATTTGGAAGGGAAAAATAGTGACACATAAAACAAAATAAGTATCATTGCTTAGGACCGTAATTCATTATGTTTCTATAAAGAAAGTTCAGCAGCATTTATCACTTGAAGCAATATAGTGCCATCATATAACACAATCTACATGTACATGTTTTGGAACCATATATCTAAACAGTCTGCCAAACAGAACCTTTAAACCATGTCACTGCATTTTATTGAAGTGGGCTATGAGCCAGTACATGAGATTTTGTTTCTTATTGCATATGCTTAAAATTATTAATCAAGCATGCATGGGTAGCTACCAAGTTGGCTTAGAGGCCTTAAATTAGCCCGAGTCTTTATCTATGTTCCTTTGTGCAAGCAGGGAAGATATTCTGGCGAGATTTTACTGATATGCAGTAGCTGCTGGCATATTCAATTAGTACCAGAATCTCTTGAACTGTCTCCTAGTATTCACTGTTAGGGGTTGCTGGTAAAAATTTCCAAATTATATCTACTGCCAAATAGATAGCAAAACGCGGTGTCCCTGAGATGCAGCATTCAACACTGTCTGTCACTGTCCTTTTAGTGAGACACTTGTTTTAAATTGGATAAGAATATGTTAACCCTTTGTATATCGGATACTTTGGCAAATAGTGAAGACCCATATGAAATGCAGTATAATGATGTATTTTATCAGGGTTTGCTATGATTTAAACAACCTTCAGGGACAGAAATATATCATTTAGAAAATTCTACCTGGACCCCTTCCAATTCACAATGGGCAGCCCCCTACTTATTGTATCAATATAAATGGGAAAATCCATCAGAATACAATAGGTTAACACGTGATTTATCTGTTCCATGTGTATATTATAGGATATCAGAGATAAAATATTTAGTTTTAGGAGAAAATGAACATTTCATTGTCTTTACTGTTTGCTGATAGTTTAATGTGTGTAATTAATTTAAATATGTCCAATTGAATTGTATTACAATTGAAACTAAAATCTTTTGACTTGCTGTTTCATTAAAACCATGTCAAAGCATTGTGAAGAGTAAGAAATAAGCATGCCCTCTTGACACATAAAAAACTTAAATTTCCTATTTATCATGTTTAAAGGGATGGTTTGACTCAAATGTACATAATTTGGGAAGGTTTTAAGAGCAACAAGAGAGGATGTTCTTAAACGCCGTATACCAGGCCGCGTAGCGCAGTCGGAAACGTGTCTGGCAACAAATGCGAGTCTGACTGCAGATCCAGGGGTCGCGAGTTTGATTCCGGCCAGGTCCCATACTTTCATGGAGATTGATTTAAAATAATTTCTACGGTCATTCTCCTCCCTTCCGCTGAATCATTCAAGAAGGATTGTTGTCAGTTACAAGCAAAAGTATGTGCACGAAGTACTGGTTAACTGCTTGTTCAAGCTTGCCCAGGAAAAAGCGCGGTTGGGTGAACTGACTGTCCCGCCATGACCATAGCTGTTGACTTGGGACGTAAAGCAACAAAACAAACAAACTTAAACGCCGTTCAGAAATTCTGTTTTTCGAAGTTCCTGCTTTTATTCGTTTTTTAGGTGCTACATCACTATGAGAAAGGTAATCGTGTAGACCTCCCCTAATTTCTCCAGCTGGTTCTGTACCAGTGCGAGCTTCTGGCTAAGCGCTGATATCTTGGGAAAAATCAAGAAATTCAGAAATGCGTCCACAGACTAAGTCCAGTTGACGATGATTGCATCATTAAATACATCAATATTCATTGATACGCTTCAAGGCTCTGTGTTCTACTTAAAATACAACACACCCTTTACTCGAATATTAAATGATTTGGAGGACAGGTAAGCTTACTTTCTGTTTTAGCTCATGAAAACGACGGCTCCCCACATCTACATCTATACCCAAAAATACATGTACTACCTATTACATGTAAGCGCAAAGAGCGAAGGGGTTGAGATCTACAACTGTAATAGTAAGTTTTCAATTCTAGGCGCGTCTTTCACAGGCATTCTAAAGAATGCTCGTATTCTGAGCCAACATCAATTTGTGACATCACATAGCCAATGGTGGAACTGCTTCAAATTGCCGCCTGAAGTACATGTAGACCATGTTTATGTAAATATTCATATATAATATGCACATGTTGTTTGCCCCTCCCCCCCCCCTCCCTGCACTTGGGACCGAGGAATAACATATTAACGTTTCCCTCTGCTAAGCTTGGATATATGCCCTGCACTAAACGTCGAAGCCCTGGTAACGGTCTCCGCCCATCAACACGTGCTCAGGAGTACCTCTGGTTTGGTGAGATCAAAGCCTGACATATCCAAAACACTGACAAGAGTCCCAATATGCCACTGCTATCACATGTCCCATGAGACCATGGTTGCATTACTCAATAACGGATTGAAACCTATCCAAAATTGATATCTCGTGCTTCCGTTGCCATAGTAACAGAAAATAATTTTCTCATCAAATGCATTGACCTGTTTTTTTTAGCTATCACAGAATCTTGAGCTGTACTGTGGGCAGACAGACAGTCAAAGGGATGGAGGGTTAACCGTATAGAGAGTTGACGTTATAGTACGAGACCTATTTCATGTTTATTTGAACAGATTTGAATTTCACTTTTTGCGGATGCATATAATCAAAACGAACAAATTTTGCTTTTTCATGCATAACGGACGTGTCCCTGGTATTGCCAAATAGACAAGATGGCAATTTAAAGCATAGTCATAACACGGTGGCCCGAAATACATCCCCACCCCTTTTAACTGATTTTAAGAGCTAAAACAGGTGTATCTTCTAAGAAAATACGTATTTAAGTGTGAATATTTTTTAAGTTTTAGAGGTACACTCAGTCTGTTATTAAAATGAGAAACAACCTTTGTGTGCCTGTTTTTGCTTGGAAACCGGGCTTAATAAGTTCTTCCATACAAGTGCCCAAATGGGTATCTCGTGTATAAAATATGTCTTTGAAGAAGTTTGAAAACCAAATTCTCAAAACTCACAGCCGACTCAATTTCTTAGTATCTATTACCTATGAAACTGATCACCAAATATTGTATTTGAGTATTTTACATACAATTTAGTGTTTCTATGGAGACTGTAAACCCTAAAATTTGATGTTCAAGTCGCTTCCAAAAAGTAAATACCCAACTGGAATGCTTTATTTTCTAACAGAGCATACTTTAATTATCTATGTACAATATATAATTGGTTCCAAGAGAAAAAAACTTAATATCTTTTAGAGAAATTGTTCAAGAAAGATTTAGTTTATTTCGTTTCAGACAGCATTTTTAAACGCTTAAAATTTGAGGACTCGTCTTCAGAGACTGTTTCAAACCAGAAAATAAAAATTAAGAGTTATTTTCTTGATGGCTGCGCATTCCTTGAGATCAGACTATCACAGGGAAATCAAATAATTCCCAATATAACGAGAAATAAATGAGTAGGGTAAAAACATCGAATTTCGGACAAACATGTAAAATCGGACACTTTTCTACCTCCCCTGACATAACGTCCTTCTCTAGACTCCCTAGCAATTGATAAAGTTTTATTTCAGGTTAACTGTACAGTCAAAATATCGACGTACCCACTTCCCAACAGTGAAAATGGAACACGTCACATTATAATCGACAAATTAGATATCCATTCCAGTCTGGTGACCTCCAGCTCCGCACAGATTAGGGAGCACGTGGTTTTGATGCTTGTCACAACTATTTTTACTTCCATCTTTTATAGTTGAATATTGATGCACAATGAAATATTTCTGCTCCCTAGTATCTTCGATAGTTATATTTATGAAATGAAAAGGGTTTTTTGCATATTCACAAAGATTTGAAACGAAATGACGATAAAATAATGGGTGTCCGTATTTCCCTTCAGGAAATTTAATTTCGGACATGGCATTGAACAAGACGTTCAGACGATGATTTTTGACCCTTTCATATGTTTTTCTTTCCTTTCCAGCTGTTTGTAAATAAAATGCATTGAAAAGATTGTTTAAGATTATTGTTGGTATAGCGATTGAAAGACTGGAATGCATCACCACGGACCCCCAAAATTGGGCAAGAGTTAACTGCGGGTTAAAAATATTCCGTAGCTTTGCATGCTGGTTGACATTTCAGCACTTGATTTTAGAAGCAAATGAAATTGATATCTTAAAAGACCTCGGTAGTTTAGTCATATGATAAATGAAACATATTTAACTGTTTTTGACAGAATAAAAACATTTAAAGAGCTTTATTTTTTAATAAGAAACAACTGTCCGATTTTCCCTTCAGCTCTGTCCGAATTTCCCGATAGCCGTCCGAATTTTCATGTTCGACCCTATGTCACTTAAAGTGCTAATCAAACACATTTAAATGCATTAACCAATGAAATTACAGCTTTATTACGTCAATCGAGCATGTCTGCTAGCTACCAGCTAGATTTAACTTGGTGACATGTCTGGCGCAAAGCACAAACCGTGCTGAAGTAGTGACACAGCGAAAAAGCGTCCGAAGTTCGATGTTTTTACCCTAACGGCATTTTCAAATTTGTCCAAATAAACATGAAACACCTCTTGTATCTTCAGTTCACCGGTCGAGAAATAAAATGTATTTAATAACTTTGCGGTTTTCTTAGTTTAAGTCTTTGCTCATGCCTACGTTTTTGACGATGGGTTGCTACTGTTTTTTCTATGCAAACAACATGGGGGGAGTAAACAGCTTGATACATTTTTTATCGATTTATTCTCTCTCCATTTCCGTCAGATGCTTGAACATGATTGAAATATTGTTCCCAGACCCGTTTTATATACAAATGACTTATTGGGTACTGAATTATTGCAAACTCGTAGTCACGTTTCTAGGGCCCACTTCGAATCGAACTAAAGTTCCTACTATAGTTATTACGTAATAGGTGCGCGCGCACGTTTACATCCGAACGGCTGCAGTTGGAACTTTAGTTGGTTGCCAAGTAAACAAAGTGAATAGCCTTGCATGCTCTCTTTCAATTCTTCATTGCAGACAAAAATGATGTTCATATACTACACAGCCAACTCTAATTATAGTCCTGCAGCGCTATTTTGACTATGTTTACAATAATATTTACCAATAACAAAGTTATTTTTATATTGTACTTTCGAAGATAGATGAGAATCGTTGTAAACAAACACTGGCGAGTTTACCTTGATTTTGGGCGTACAGGTAGTCTCAGTTTACAGTTATATTGAACCTACCACGGATTACTGCATATGTAGTGAATAGTCATGCTTTACCTACTGTACCTGTTTATAAGAAAAATAGAATTACCTCGTTACTATGCATCTTTGAAAGGACAATAGCTCATTATTTTTAGAATAATACATGCAATTTATTTCATGTAAAATATTATATGCACAAACCAATCACAAGAAGAATTCGTAGCATAGTGGATGGATCGCTTGTCCACTGTCATGGAAGGAGCGAGTTCGAATCCCGTCACCGTCCTTGTGTTGTTGTTTTTTTCGTTTTTTTTTTCGATTTTATATTTTAATGTATTTATTTATTTATAGATATAATTCATTATCATTTCCAAACTATTTCGGATGATAAATATCGCTTTAATGACTGCAAACAATGCATACCCTATTGAGTTGATGCATTCAGGGGTATCTCGCCCATGCGTACCGTGTTTGATAATGTCCCATTTGATGGGCACTTTGTAAAAATGTTAAAACTGTTTTCCAATCATGCTTAGAGGATACATGTGAAAATATGATACAATAAAAGTGAAGAAAAATAAACGAAAGCATTGGTTAGATTCGAACCTGCGCATAATGGAAAATAAATGGATTTTCTGATGCCAGCCACTTTACCTACTGCGCTATACAAGCTAATATCTAAAAGTTTTCAAAACTACACCTTCCTGCTGAATATGCCCTCGAAGCAATATACATGTATTTTCTTTCGAGATATGCCAGCCTGATGCTTTGATTTCAACGTTTACAAACAAGCAAATGTAAACATGGTCAATAGATCTTGGTAGCACTATAACAATTACGAATAAGTAGGACCGCGAATAGAGCACAGCGAGTATTTATTTTCTAAAACAAATTATTTTGAGGCTACTCTTGAACTCATGTTTTTAGATAGGGCTAGAGGAGGGAACCAGACAATCTACTTGAGTAACGGTGTATAGTAGGACTATAGTAGCGACTATCGATGTTCGAATCAAACTTTGGTTACTATAGTTTGGACTATAGTTCGATTCGAAGTACGCCTAGGTTTACAGTGTGTAGTCACACTTGATGATTTCCCACGAACTTCTCGACCACTGAAATGACCAATCCCAAATATTATAATGAATCTGTTGGTGTTTCCATATCTGTTCATGAATGGCGTTTAACGGATGTCAAATTGTCTTAGTCTGTGGGTGCGTTTCTCAATTTGATGATTTTTCCCAAGATATCAGGGCTTTGTCAGGAGCTCGCACATGCACAGGACCTGCTGGAGACATTAGGGGAGGTCTACACCAGTTAATTTCTCATAGTGATGTAGGACCTAAAATTACGTATTAAAGCAGGAACTTCAAAAAAATAACGTTACAACAGAATTTCTGAACGGAGTTTAACTACAAAATAATGTATAAAATGAACTGATCTAGCAAAATAGAAAAGTCATGGTGGTACACTGGAATGATGATACAATGTCCAGAGATCCTTATAACGCTGTAACAACATTGTTTCCGACCCAACGAGGAATGGGGGCTATAGCGATCTACCTGGTGGCCGTCTATAGACGGGAGTATGTTCATTCCATAACTTTCAGACCCCTTGAGATATTTTGATTACATTTGGTAGGCATATATATCGGGTCAAAATGGTTGCTCTCTCTTGCATCGTTTTGGAGTTATCTCCCGTGAACTTAGTTTACCGTTTGAGATATTTGGATTATATTTGGTAGGCATATATATCAGGTTAAGACTGCATTGCATCCAAGAACGGCTGCTCTCTCTTGCATCATTTTGGAGTTATCTTGAATGGATTTAGGTGCCAAGGGGTTATCTGCAGTTTGTGATTGTGGTATTTCCTGATCATACTCACTTACTATTTTTGAAGGGGAACTCTTGTTTGCTCCCATATATAAATTATTAGTAATATACCCAACAAAAAAGAAACACACCACATAGAACTAATCAACTCTCAGAAAGATCATAAGTGATGGAGCAGTTTCTGTTATATCAGTGCAAATGTATGTCAGTAACTGCATCATTACACATCATTCGCAACCAGGGGTCACCATTCGCAACCAGGGGTCAAGGGAGCGCAGTGGCTCAGTGGTGGAGTGCTTGACTCGAGACCGAGGGGCCGCGGGTTCGAGCCTCACCGGCGTCACTGCGTTGTGGTCCTTGAGCAAGTCACATTTATCCTAGCTTAGTACTGGTTCAACCCCTGTTTAGCTGAAAGATCGTTGATGGGACGTAAAATATCAAATCAAACAAAAGCAACCAGGGGTCAAAAATGTGACAATTGAAATTGGCCATAAACCAAGTGGGGTCAAATTATTTTGTCACATAAAATAAGCTCTTTTATAATGCTTTTTTGCTTGATTATTTCAAGCAATGGGAATGGTCTCAGTAGACCAAAATGATACTCAGACTCTCATTATTTGCAATTTTATCATTTTCGATTATTGAGCACTTGGTTGCCCTTATTTTGTACTAAACTTTGAATAACCGTTCCATACTGGGGATAAACCTAACAAAACATGAAAGGATTTCAACATTGTATTAATAAATTCTAACGATCCGCGCTGATGAAAATGCACTGTTGATTTGCACAAAACATAATTAGATACATTTGATGTCTCACATAACGAAAACATATAGTTTTCATAATTTGTAATTGTAAAGCATTCTCAAAATTTCACGTAGACCGTGTCATTGAATAAAATCTCCAAAACCTGTTTACCGATGGCGTTGATGTTTGCCTTCATGCATATGGAAAGCAAAGATATTAATCTACGCCACACTCAAGTTTTAGTAAGATTTGGTCAAAAATAAGTACTATATAACAATTTGTATTCTCACATTTAAAGGAGGACTTAACATGAAAATCTGAGTGGTGCGTTTCTATTTTTGTCGTGTATATTTGGGTTAAGGCGATGTGTCACATACAAGAAAAGTTACTATCCCTTGCTTCTTGGTTGAGTTTTTTCCCTTGAATGAATGGGGAAACCTTGCGCACTCTATAGCTTCCATCGCCTTTGAGATAATTTGAAAATATTTGGTGGGTATATATACTGACAGACTTTAAAAACGCAACACTTGGATAACAGCTTTAATTTATGTCTCGAACAAGAAGGCAGAACAATAGTTTTGATTGTATGTTAAAGAGCATTCCATTTGTAAGTAAAACATGGAAAACTTGTCCAACTAAGTTGAACTTAACGCATTAAAATGTAAGCTTTTTGAAATAGGGGTCAACTGTTTCATGTGACCAAATGTTATGAGTGGAAGATTCCCTACTTCTTTAAATCAAGAAACATGAGAAGCATCAAATTTGTATCATGGACTTTGTTAGTCATCGAGGAATCACTCTCATATTGATTGACAGGTCTGCGATACAGCTTCTTTGCGTATATGACGTTTACCTGTGTGTACCCTTTCATTCTGTAGCTTAAAATCTCCTCTACTTAATAAATGTTTAAACGACTAAATTCATATGGAGCAAATAACGTCGTCCAGTTTAGTTGTACAATTAAAACTAAAGTGTTTGCTGAAGCAGCCAGCTTAGGTCGAAATCATCGAAGCAAAGAAATTTTACATACAACTGTATTTTGAAAGATATAAAGGGAAGTTAGTGTTGCGTTTTAAAGTCCGTCAGTATATTATCAGGTCAAGACAGTATGTCACATGCAATAATAGTTTTTCTTCCTTGCTTCCTGTTCGAGTTATCTCCCTTGAACTTTTCCTGGGTAGTAACCAGTACCAGGCTGGGAGCGTTTATGATTTATGCGTGTATTTTATGACGGGAGCACCCAAAGGCTCAACTGAAAGTGGTTCTGAAGAAGCAAGGAATCAAACCTGCGACCCCTGGTTTACAAGGCATAACACTGATCCACTACACCATAGCGGCTTCTTCCTTGAATGGACATAAAAAGACACTGTCTTGACCTGATTCATTCAGCCATTTCATTCAGCCATTTCTAACTACTTCCTCCAATGGTTTATTTGTTTGTTTGTTTTGTTGCTTTACGTCCCAGTCAACAGCTATGGTCATGGGGGATGGTCAGTTAACCTAATGGCACGTTTTCCTGGGCAAGCTGGAACAAGTGGTCAACCAGTAATTTGTGCATATAATTTTGCTTGTAACTAACAACTATCCTTCGTCAGTGATTCAGCAGAAGGGAGGAGAATGACTGTAGAAATTATTTCATGATCAATCTCCACAAAAGTATGGGACCCGATCAGGATCAAAATCAGGACCCCTGGATCTGCAGTCAGATGTGCATCAGTAGTCAGAAAAGTTACCGACTGCGCTACCCAACCCGGTCAGTAGTTTATTTGGCCTGCTTGATTTCTTCTTCCCATCCACTTGGAGTTACACTGTATATTTACAAACCACTTAAATCCAAATAATGCAGAGTATCACATCTATGTCCAGCTTGCCAAGCTTTGTGAGATATGAGCCTAAGCTAAAATAGTAAATGAGTATGATCAGGAAATACCACAATCACAAACCGCAGACAAACCAATGGCACCGCAAGGAAGAGCACACAACCATCACGAGACACAAAGAAGACAAACTAAGCAAGCAATCAGCCCCCTCTTCCCCATCAAGATGATTGCAAAACTAGAATGGACACAAAATAACGTACAACAAAACATAGAACAATTACAGACTCCCACAACGGGAGTAACAATAAACAAAAAGTCAACAACAACAGAACCACCGCCTTAGAACGGACAGCAGCCCAAGTCACCGAAATTTGCTTATCATATTGATTTAACAGATCCAGGGGATCATGGCAGTCAGTATGCCACAAGCCCTTCAAGGCTTCTGTTGTCATTACCCATGTCTCTGATTCATGCTTCATCTGGCACATCACACTTGATGAGTACACCCAACCTTGGTTCAATAGAGGCAAATGGTGGTTGGTGAGAAGAGGCAGGTGTTGGCCAGACTTGCCCTATGCACACCAACAACATGTGACTACAGCAAGCACACAGCTGCACCCAGTAAGAGCATTTCACTGAGGTAGGGGAACTCTAGGAGCGCTTCAAGGTTGCTGTCACTATACAACTCCTCTCTCAATCAGCTGTGCATTGATGAGGCATCCAAATTCACCTAAACTTGGGTCTGGGCTTAGTGAGCCATTGATACCACTGCATTTCTTGCTCACCCATGCAAGCAGCAACCACAGAAGATTGCACTTCTATTAGTTTCTGCAAGACAGACAGCACAGAGGTCCTTTCCAAACATCTACAACAGGCCCAGTATCCCTGCAGATGCTTGATTTTTTGTATTTCACATGTTCATATGTAGGAAAGTCTTCTCCACTTTGACTTCCAGGACTCCCACCTTCAATAGCAGTTCCCCCTTCGACAAGACAATGACCATCAGGTCTTCTGCATATAGCAGCTGTTATAGTCCACTTGTTCAAAACCCTCTTGATAGAACCTCTAGCAGGATGATAGAGAGAAGTGGACTTAAATATCAATAATGTTTATTTTAACAATATGGTTAGTCAGATATACCCTTCAGAGCTCCAACTGAATAAAGCCAATACCTCTGATACCGAAGCCGCATTTTTAGACTTGCATTTGTCAATTTTTAATGATATTGTTTCTACAAAAATTTATGATAAACGTGACGACTTTGATTTTGAAATTGTCAATTTCCCATTTTTAGATGGTGATGTTCCTCGTTCTACATCCTATGGAGTCTATATCTCTCAACTCATTCGTTTTGCTAGAGCATCTAGCTATGTTGCTGACTTCAACACTCGCAATAAATTGTTAACTCAGAAACTTCTTAAACAAGGCTATCAGTATCATAAACTTCGCAAAACATTTTCAAAAGTTTATAGAAGATACTATGATTTGATCTCTAAATTCCAAGTTGGACTTAAATCTCTTTTGCGCCAAGGACTTTCGGAACCTGATTTCTATAGTGACTTGGTGTATGAATTGAAGAGGATTGTTGGCTCTTATAATTTTTCAGCGCAGTTCATTAAAATAACTTCCCATTATAAAAAGATTGGCTATAACATTAATGCATTGCAACAGACTGCATGCTTAATGGTCAACCCAATCACGGTTGGCAACTTTGCTTTCCTCTTTAATTGCACACAGGTGGGTCAGACTTCAGTCTCTATGATGGTTCCGACTTAAAGACTTATCTATTGATAAGATGGTAGGGGCCTGATGCTTTGGCTGTTTGTCAGGCCCACCGGGGTTTACCCGTTGGATTTCTTTTGCTCCGGTATTCAGTTTTATTTACTGTTGAGTCCATATCTTTGCTATATCTCCTTGTTATATCTTGATTTATATGTTTTAGGAGATGATGCATTGATAAGTTAGGGGTCTTTCATGCAAACCAAATATCTATGAGTCTTGATCCACATCTAAATTAAGGGTGAGGTTGGCGCTGTTAAACCGGTTTAAGCCTTCCAGTAAAATATTTTACTGACCATTCCAAGGCGGTACTTCTTTTGTGGATCTTTTTATGATTTTGTTCTGTCTTGTGTTTGCTATGTCTTTTTTTGCGTCTGTTTATATGTGCTTTGTGGTCACCTGCTGGGAAAGGGCTGACCTCTTGGCTCTCGTTTGTGGTGTCTAACTGTGAGTTTGTCACTTTCCCATTGGTATCCTGGGTCAGGTGTGGTACTTGATTGTATCAATTCCTGATCTTTGCACCTTTACTTACTTAGAACAAAGCCCTGATGAACACCTAGTCCCTTACTGAACTCCTCTCTATACCCAACTGCAACTCTTATCAGCTCCATCACCATTAATAAGCCGAGACACAAAATATACACATGCACGGATCCAGGAATTTTTGCTGGGGGTGGGTGTGTGTGTGGGGGGGGGGTCCAGGTCCAACTGCCAGAAATCAGCTCTGACAATGTTGTTTTTATTTATTTATTTGTTTTTTTAGTCCTAAATTATTTTACAGTTTTACAGAGGGTGCCCAATGGTTATTTCAAAGAAAACTATAATTTTCCAAGGTTTCAGAGGAGGGCGAACATTTTCCAGGGGGGGGGGGGGTCCAGCTTTTTCTAGGGGAGGGGGGGTCCAAAATCAATGCTAATTTCTATAGAAATCCATAAAACTTGGGATTTTCCATGGGGGTCCCGTCGCCCTATCCCCTCTCTGAATCCATGCATGATATACAAGTTGGTGTTTGCACCCACTGAAGACTTAGATCACACTGCATATCTGCAGTCTGACCAGGGTCTTTGATTGGTGCTCTATATTAAGGCTAGGATTCAAAGTTTCTTCAAGGTAAAAACTAAGACTGATCAGACTGTGCAGATGTGCAGATGGATTTGAGTATTTGCTGCGTGAACATGCCAACTTGTACTTGGCTCATTCATTTACATATTATGGCTAGTTGCACTAGCAACATACTTACCTTATAATCAGACCATCTGTGACAGAATGAGACAATAACAAGAAGTTTTAGTTGACCTGTATGTTAATGATTCGGCTTTAATAAGCGTCGATTGTTTATGAGAAAGGGGTTTCTGCCCCTACCCCTTCAACGGTTGCAAGTCTTAACCGCGGGGATGCATGAAAAAATACTATTTCGTCCTCGGGGTTTGTTATCTGGCCGCTGGGTAGAGCTTTTAGAACCGTTCTTTTTTCACATATCAATTAAAACGGCAAGAACTAAATATGGGCTCAAAGGCACTTACATTTTGATAGTCTGTTGGTTTCTACCAGCAGGGACAGCCGATACTGGTTCTATTGCGAGTTTGATGCGAATCTGAACCACGGGGTTAGAGCAAGGGCCTAATCTTACCGCGGATGTGATCATTGCCAGCGTTGTTCATGGCTGGGGGGTTCTGCAATATGCTTTCTTGTCTGAGGAAATGCTAAAACTCAAAACGTTATCAGAATCTTCTATGACAAAAGATGGGTAGGTGATGTGCTGAAACCACTTGATCAATTATGGTAGACATTGGGTTTTCACTCTTTTTTATTTCTCTGTATGTTCATTTACAATGCAGCCAAATAATCTAGTTTTAACGGTAATAAGTTCGCCTGACAAGAGTGCCAAAGAGAGCAGCAAAATCTAGCTGTTTGTCTGTTTGGCTGTCTGCCCGTTAATCCATCCGTCCGTCAGTCTGCATTGGTTATTTTACTTGGTCAGGCGAACCTGCTCATGACTGTCTGTCTCGCTGTATCTGTTCTTTGCTCTTTTTACTTGTTTTGTATGCCGGTTTTGCTAGATTATCTAGTAGCTAAAGCGGTAATAGTGCCTGACACTATTAAGGATACTTTCAATTTTTCTAAGTACGTAAGCTTGTACCCAGCATCTACTCTTTACCTCCCCCCCCCCCCAACTCAAAAAAATATAAAGAATATCAGGCATATTCAAAAAATATTTGAAATTTAGCAACCCCAAACACATTTTCCAATTCTGTACCTTGACTTTACGAAAAAGCCCTCAAAAAATAGAAATGACTCCCGAAAAAGTCCAAAAAAATATTTATAATTTCATCATACCCCCAAACAAATTTATTTTTCTACCCCCCCCCCCCCCCCAAATGAAATTCAAAATTCTGAACCTCCAAAAATGGACAGAACCTACTTATATATGATAATATTAGAGTACCACCCGCGTTTTTAGACCAGTATGCACCAAACAATAGATGTCTGTCTGCTTGCTTCTCAGTAGCCAACCAGCACAACCAACGACGTAGACAGAGCTTCTTTGTAAAAGCGTATACTTGTTACATAAAAGTGGTTACGTGTCCAAGGGGGGGGGGGAGGAGTAACTCATATTTTTTCTTCATATGTAGGGTCAGGCCCAGCATCTACCGTTCGCCCCCAAAATTATTTGGAATTTCAAATGCACCAAGAAAATATTTGAAATTTTAGCAACCAAAAAAATATCCCCCATTCTGTACTTTGACCTAAAGAAAATACCCTAAAATGCATGGAAAAGACCCCTAAATATAGTCAAATTTTGTGATAAACCCCCATATCATCAACAAAATCTTCATACCCCCAAAATATTCATTTTTCTGAAAAACCCAAAACATACTGAAATTCAAAATTTTGAACCCCCACAAAATGGCCTGAGCCAACGTATGTATGAAAATATCAGAGTACCCCCCGCCCCCTCCTGGGCTGCGAGTCATGTTCATTGAGGTAAGTATTTGAAAACAGCAACGTAATTTTGGGGAGCATATTTGATACAAGTTGAATGCATTGTAGACAACAGAGGAATAGGCTACTCTCCATCCTAAATGCGCGGATTCAGACCTTTTTTGTCAGAAGAGGTCCAACTTTAACGACTTTTTTGTTTGTTGGTTTTTTAATGATGACAAGAGGTAGGATCTAGATACTACTATAAGCCGGCCATCATCGGTTCGCCAGCAAAACGCCATCTGAATGACGTTTTGCTGGCGAGCCAATGCTGCTTGCTCATCATTGAATGCTGGGATGATAGCTGTGATTTTCAGGGGATCTTGACCAGAATTGCTTAGAAACCCTACATTTTTTGTGATAGTTTGGGGTGCGGGTCGTCTGGATCCGCAGATGTCCTATGGTGGCGAATCTTTTTGCGTCTGTCCATTTTTTATTGTTGCTTCCAGTGTAGTAGGGGTTCTGCATTCGGCCCTTGCCTAATCATGTTGTTCTCATTAGACAAAAGAGGACTTCATGGAGAAAAAAATCGGTTGCAGACAACATTTAAATCTCAGGGGAGTAGCACTGTGCTGTGTCCTTGTGCATGGCGCATTTATCCTTGTTTTAGTACTGGTTCACCAAGGAAGACACGTCCTGGCATATCTGAAAAAGTGTTGACCGGGATGTAAAGAATCAAATCAAACAAAATCAGGGGGTTAACCAGAGGATTTCATCATGTTGAAGACTACCAAAAAATGCGTGCCTTTATCTTGAAGCAAATACTATATTGTTTATGCTTTGATGCGTTTAGCAGACGATACTTTCACGAGGCCCTCCCAAAGGGGTGGGGGTTAATGTCCCCATGTTCCCCTGAAATCAAGGGGCGTGTTCCCCTGCCCCCCCCCCCCCAATTAAAAAAAATGTTGATTTCTTATGTTCCCTGTTCCCCAATATTGTCTTTGTTCCACTGTTCCCTCACAAGTTGGCCTTACATTCCCTGGTCGCCTGTAATGAATGCCATTTTCCCTGTCCAACAAACCCATAATAGAGCCTCATCAATAATAAATTGCTGATTCAGTGAAAATATTATCATACGGCTGCAATTACTTTATTCTTGATCACAATATTGCTTATTTGCAAAGAAACACAAATGCAGTAGATCTAATGTATTATATGACACATACGAGAGTAGCTGAAAACATAAAAAAGTTGAAAGAAAACTGTTGGTAGGTCCTCCATGTTCGTGAGGGAAAGCAGTGTCTATCTTACTCCCCAGCAATAAGTCGGATCAATTTATTTTACTATTCTATTCTATTATCAAATTTGTAAGTCTTTTTAACAGGAGCCAATCCTGATTCAATTCTATAATAACAGAAGCTCTTGCGTGAATTATGTTTTGATTATCTAAATGTGGTATGTGCTACCAGCAAAACCACAGACAGCCTGAGCATATGCGCAGTCTGAATGGAAGCCTCTGCTTGTCGCTTGAAAACTGCACCCTGTGATAGCCTTGATTTGCCTCAATCATTGCAAAGTCAGGGGAACGAGAATGGTCTTCTGTTACTCGACGTTCCTCTGAATGAGCAGAATCCCAACTGTAACCGCCCGTCCTCAGTATTCGTCATTTATAACTTTTCAGTGCATCCTCTCTTCTACTGTTAGCCTGTGTTTTTAGTGCTTAAAAGAGCAGTTCTATCGTGACGGTTCTTTTGAGTACTTTAGTTGATAACTAAGAAAGTTATTTTTCTTTTACACAACCTTAACTGAAGTCCTGCGTATGTCCAAACAATATAAGACCAACGTTAGGGATGCATTTTGGGAACTCCATTTGTATTAAATTGATCATAGAAATCAAACTTATAGTGTTGCAAACCTAAAAGTTTGACTTTCTTCTCCAACATGTAGCAACAAAAAGCACAAATAGATTATTTTGACAAATTTTCAGACATTTAGGGGAAGGGTTGTGATACTGACATTAATTGATTCTTTTATTTTATCAAGCAAACTTCAGTCTAAATTCAGCAAATATATGAAACCTTATCGACTTACGCTTTTCGGTGTATCATTGCATACTTATTTTAAATAAAACATGTTGATTCAAATTATTGCATTTTAAGCAATGTATCAATTCCCTATTGCAACTTCGAGGACAGTACTAGGTTTCAACAGCGCATCACCCGCGTTCAGTATTAGCGTTTTCCGTAAGCATTCTCCTCGGCCAGACTAGCAAAATCTTGGTGTGCCCCGCGGGCAGGTACACCAACGTCCGCGGATCAGATCAACTTTTTTGAACATAGGCACCTTGTTTATATGACACTATCCAGTAAATGCTAGCAGCAATTACTATATTATTTTATGCGAAATTGCTATCGATAACCTGGCTTTTAAGATATCAATGTTAAATCAAATGTTATTTTATGATTTTCTCAGTTCGATCGACTGAAAGCAATTTTTGCCTTTCAAAATAATTTCCATCGTTTTAAACCACATTTTGTGGTTCAACAGTACAGCCTGCAAGGTTTGCGATATTCTAAGAACAAGAACGAGTGTTTGGTTGTGTTAATACAATAAATTTTAGTTAGATATAGATAAGTAAAAAATATTTTTATCCTTGTACTGAACCAACCCTCCCCTCCACCATAAAAGAAAACCCCCGAGACAGGGCTAGTCGAAAATTATCCACGGTCAGAAAATGGTATGATACCTGTGTATTATTGATCGATTTTTACCTGCCTGGTAAGTGTTGCAGCAGAAACAATAAAACATTATCAAGTTAAATTCTTATTAGTGATCGACTTTTGCTTTGGTGGCAAGTGATGCGGTCGAAACTCTGAATAACTAAATTCTCATTAATGATCGAGTTTTACCTGGGTGGTAAGTGTTGCGGTTGAAACACTGAAGAATTTGATTGGGTGACTCCACCATTGTTTTGCAAAGACGCAATTTCGTCCTCGTGACTGATGTATAGAAGAATGCAATGGCACTTGAAATAAATAAGCCGCATCGCGCTTAAAGGGTCCTTAGCGTATCAGTGTTCACCCAATCGCGCATGCAGTGCGACTTGTTGGAGCCACATTTTTCTGAATCTACCTCTAGACCTATATATTGTGTGAACGAATAGTAAAGACTCTGGCGAGACTGCGTCGATGCGCAGGCTCGCCTGAGCCTCCGCTGATCGCATATAGGCTAGGAAACCTTTATGTCTGACGTGACTCAAATATATTACATTTTCCTCCTCGTGACTTGAATACAATGGCACTTGAAAACAAATAAATAATAATGGTCATCTTGTGAAAATGAACAATCACATGTAGATGTATGACGAAATTAGTGAATGTGAAATTTGATTGTTTAGTCGTTATTTCTTATCTGGGTGAACAAACATATATGTAAGTGTTTGATTTTCAATATATACAATGAATCACCAATCACTATGATCACCCCTAATGTATTTACAATAGGGGTTGTACTTTGATAATCTGTTATTTTTGTTAGGTTGCTCAAATTTTAAAACTGCTTTGATTTTTTATAGTTTAGGACATTAGGGCCAAGGATTACAAATGTTCCTTAAAGTTAAGGCCGCGTGAGAATTTAAATTAAAAAAATAGCATTTGAAACCAACTGAAATAGATATTATTCAGTACATCCAATTCGATTCCCTTGCTTCGATTTAAAAGTGGAATTTGCGTAAAAACATTAAAGATGTCGTTGAAATTTCAGACATTAAAGTTTAACTTAAAGGCGGCCTTAACTCTAAGTAATGATTGTATTGGTGGGCCCAGGACATCAATTGCAAGATTTATGGAAACATTTTTTTCTTCTTTTTTTAACCCTTTTCGTTACATATAAGGTTAAAATAATTTTATTGACATATATACTTGTTACATGAACGGCATCGCCTATTTTGTAAGGTTGTTGATAAAATTGTCATCTGCATCATTCACATTCACGTCTCAGTAATGCAACGGTAAAACTGTATTTGTTTCAGTTGCTTTCACTTTGAACATTGGAATAGTGATTGACATATCCCATGCCTTGACAAACTTGGTGACAATGTTATGGTGAATATATACACATTCAGGGGAGACAGCTTCTGAATTCTAAGCGTTTACCTTCCTTCTTAATATATCTGCAATTAAAGGAAAGAATTTGCTCCCTACTGTTAAAAGAAATAAATCCTCTCCTTTAAGAGGAGAACACTTTTCTTTATGAGTAGACCCAAGAGATAGCAAAATTATTTCATTTAAGAAGTGGTGACCACTTTTGAGAAGGGATTTACTTTACAGGAAATCGTACTTTACAAGGAAGTGGAAGTTGTAAAAGTTGCCTCCCTGGTACAAAATGGCGGAATTACGTGGGTGTAGCCATTCACCTTAATGTACTCGCGATCGGTCCTTTGCATTAGAATAACATTCCTCTGCAATATAGTGCTATCTTTCATGGCTCTAGGAATGACATCTATCAGATGTTCTTGACTCTGCTCAAAAGATACATTGTGGGTATTCATTAGAACCTCCATGGTTCTAATGAGTACCCACACCATTGTCGCACAGGAAGCTCGTTAGCACGAACAAACCTGTCGCCTTTCGCTCGGTGCACACTGGGATTGAGCCGCCATTTTTATCAAAAAAATATTATGCGATCACTGCTTGCATGACTCGGGGCTTTACATCCAGAAAATATTGACTAAAAGAGAAATGATAAACTGTCAAAAATTTATGTTTTTGCTGTTTTTAACAATAAATTCGGTCGCTACAGCAGTGCGAGAATTGAACGAGACTAGCCAAATATCGCTAGTTACCCATGATGCAAAGGGCGAAATGCGAGAGGTCTAGATGAGGTACATTGTCGCACAGGAAGCATGCTATCGCACACTAACCTGTCGCCTTTCGCTCGGTGCACACTGGGATTGAACCGCCATTTTTATTAAAATTATATTTTGCGATCACTGCTTGTATGACTCAGGGCTTTACATTCAGAAAATATTGACTAAAAGATAAATGATAAACTGTCAAAAATTTAACTTTTTGCTATTTTTAACAATAAATTCTGTCACTACAGGAGTGCGAGAATTGAACGTGACTAGCCAAATATCGCTAGTTACCCATGATGCAAAGGGCGAAATGCGAGAGATCTAGATGAGGTATCGTCAGGGCGAAATGCGAGAGATCTAGATGAGGTATCGTCAGGTCTCGCGAGAATGAGATGAGGTATCGTCAGGTCTCGCGAGAATGGTACCCACACTCCATGCTTTTGAGCAGAAATACGAAAAATAATGTATGTCCGCTGCAAACCCCACTTCTCCCTATATAAATTGCGGTTTGCCGGGGTTTACATTATATGGACTTTCTAACGTGATGGTCCACTGCGGAAGTGCAGTATTTACCCCAAATATTGAGACACCTTAGAATAGTTTTTAAGAATACTTTAACCAAATCAAATAAAAATATATTATCTATGAAGCAATGTTCCGCAAATTTGCAGGTTTGTTATAAATCAGTGTAGACCCGGCTCATATAAGCAGTTTGATCTGGGTTCATACCGGGTGCATTGGATTTAGGGCATGTCCGGTACTCAACAACCAACCATGACAACCAAGACTGCTGCTTAGCAAAATGAAATGTTAAAATATTTTACCGAAACGTTTATAAACGGTATAGGGGTGGGTGAGGGCATTTTCTTGAATATTGTTGTGATTATGTAAAATAGGACGGATAAGCTCGAATCGCGGTCCAGACCGATATATTAGTACGGGCAAAGGTTCGTTTTCGACCCCACCTGTATTTATGGTAAGAACGTTTTTGATATCATTAAATTACCGTAATGATCCTAAATATTTGGACAGCCAGGTCTGTTCAAACAGTGCAGACCTAGATCCAGGAGCAGTCTGACCAGGGTCCTCACTGTTTGCCATTTAGCTGATTGCCCGTACTACAATGGCGGGTTGACGCTTTTTTTTTCATCAAGCGCCAAAAGATGGTATAGTGTGATCGCCGGTTCTGAGGTTTCGACTGTTGAGCTACAGACTGCTGTATTAATGAATTAAGTCCGATATACCACGGATGTATACTACCTGGATATGAAACAGCAATAGATTTGCAAATAATTGCTTTCCGATGATTGCCGCGTCGAAATACAGGTAAATCCGATAATTTGAATGACCACTTCACAAATATTGAGATCCAAACGTGTTAGGATACTTTTTTCCTAATGTTCGAGCAACTTGGGGGAAGCGGTAGTACAGTGAATTTAATGCAAATAAACTTAGAATTCTTCCAGCTACAATTTGATACCAAACAAGCTAGTGTTCTCGAGAAAAAATACCCAAGAAAAAATAACACGCACCAGGCTTTCCTACACTACGCGAACATGGAAAACAAAGTAAGGAAGAAGGCAAAAACTCTGTTCATATAAGTCTAGCGTCGTTTTTGTGAGACATAGGCAAACCGTGCAGACCCAGATCAGACACAGCAGAACACGGCGTCTGATCAGGGTATCCACTGTTCGCTTTCAGAATAATCTATTAAAATTTGAATAAATATGAAAAATGCCACCCAACACCCCTTAAAACGAAAATGGACTGGTCCAATTGACTGGAGTGGAAAATTCTATTCGGCGTAAATGGGTTAGATAGTGTGATTTAAATAGAAATTTTGTATCTTTTGTTAAATCCTTGTGACATAAATCTGTTAATTGGCCATTAATTTATTGTCTCACTTAAAAATTAGACGGTTTGGTTGAAGAGATATTTTAACGCAGTCGCGGAAATAATTACTGCTCATAGACACCCTACCAACTCCCTAGTTAATTGTTAAACAAACGCTTAAGGGAATTAAGTGAAGTGTTTATTAATTAATTTATACAATACAATACAATATATTTATTCAGCAATTAAACATCTATAACAATGTTTATAGCCTACAAAACAAATACTGAGAAGTTCATCGTACATTCAAATTGAACAATAATACAATTGTAGTCTTTGTTTACAGAGGAGCAGAAGATCAAAGATTTTGTATTTCCAATTATTAATCTGTTATGAATTTAGAACAGATTTTCTCAATTCTTGGGCAGAGAATATAAATTTTGCTATGCTCAATGTTACCTGTTTTGAATTTGACAGCATAAGTTGGTCAAATTTGTTCAAATTTGGCCAGTGACAAAAATAAGGTTTGAAAAATTTTCTTCTTAGCTGTGTATAAAGGGGGCACACAAGTAGAAAGTGATATTCACTTTCTATTTGTGACATATTACAACATTTACAAATTCGTTCATCACGTGGTACATTTTCGTATCTTCCACGTTCAATGTAGAGCTCGTGTGAAGATAACCTAAATCGTGTTAAAACTATTTTGTATTTTTTTTTTCTGTAATAAAGTCTAAGTAGCTTTCAAATGCAAATTCATGTTTGTATCTCGCATAGGTGATCAATCTATTTGAATTGTTGATTTCAGCATACCATGATTGTGAATAAGAGCCATATATTCTTTGTTTAATAGCATTTAAAGGGATGGTGATATCAGTCTGATGAAGCCAAATATATGAGAAACCTAAATTATTTAACATAGATTTAATATGCGATGCCCAGTTACTACCATTATAAGTATTGTCGCTGTCTGCGTCTTCTTTTAACATTGTATATATTCGTTTTGGTAAAATGTATCACTGCTTTTTAAGAGTTTCGCCCAATACTTTATCATGTTGAATTTGCGCTGTATAATGAAGGGGACTCGTCCAAGTTCGCCATACAGGCTACTAAGATTCGTTGATTTTTTAACATTAAGCACCCAGCGACAAAACTTAGAATGGATAGCCTCTACTTCTTTGGCATTGTGGATTCCCCAGACTTCTGAGCTATAGTTAAGTATAGAACCAACAAGAGTATCAAACAGTTTACATTGTTCCGTTACGGGTATATCTATTTGTCTAAACAATGAAAAAAGATTATGTAGTGCATACGATGCATGTTGTGCTAGCCTTTTTTGGGTTCGAAACCAGTTTCCATTTTTAAAGAAATGATCACACAAATATTTAAATGAGTCTACAACCTCAAGTTTGGTATTATTAAGGAACAGGTCACAGCTAGTGTGACGACCCCTTTCAAATATCATAACTTTGGTCTTCTTGGTATTAACTTTCAAACCCCATATTCCACAATAAAGTTCTATGTCATGTAACAGTGATTGTAATGTTTCTTTCGACTTTGCGAACACAACAGCATCGTCTGCATAAAGAATCATGAAGAGGACAAGTTCATTAGTTGTAAATACATTTTCAAGATTGCTATTCATGTTGTCAATAAGATCATTAATAAACATCATAAAAAGAAGAGGGTAGCTTGGATCACCTTGCTTGAGGCCTGTATAAGAGTTGAAAAAACGTGAATGAAGTGATTTATACCTTATGCATGCTCTGACTACATCATACATTGATTTTAATGCCTTAACAAGTTTGCTACTAACCTTTTCAAAAATAAGTTTATGCCACAAGAGAGGTCTGTCTATACGATCGAAAGCCTTTTCATAGTCAATGAAGCAGCAATAAAGTTTTTCACCAGAATTGATAACTTTAGAAACAATAGCATTTAGCAAAAATATGCAATCTATGGTGGACTTGCCTTTCTGAAAACCGAACTGGTTTTTAGACAGCTTATCATTTTCTTCCCACCATTTAGACAGCCTGTTTAACAATACCTGTGAATAAACTTTACCCAATACATTAATCAGTGTTATTCCGCGGTAATTTTGGGCCTCGTCTGGGTTTCCACTTTTAAATATCGGAACTATGATACCCTCACCCCACGATTTTGGATATTCTCCATTCGAGAACAAACGGTTAAATAATTTAAGCAGGAAGGGGGATATAATATCAAATGAGTGTTTGAATAGTTCTGCGCATAAATGGTCAAGGCCGCAACTTTTGCCGATTTTCTGTGAAAATATTGCTTCCCTCAGTTCCGAGCTAGAAATTTCAGAGTCAAGTTCTTCCACTTCGATACTTCCTAAATCAGGTTGCTCATTTTGCTGTGATTGTTCGTCCTGGCCACCATACATTTCTTTAAAGTGTTCAAAAAAGTTTTGGGCGCTCAAAATATCGGACTGGGACGATTTCTTATTGTACCGCTTTTTGATAGATTTCCAGAACTTTTTCAGGTTCGATTTGGCCAGGTTGCAAACGTTTTTACCCTCAGATCGCTTAAACTTACATTTTGCTTTCCTTTTCACACGGTTGTATTTTGTGCGCATCTTCACGAACGATAATCTATCATCATCATTTTTGCTTCTCAAGAATATATTTCTAGCCGCTTTAAACTCTTTTTTTGTGGTGCGACACTCATTATTAAACCATTCCGAGTGCTGCGTATTCGGTTTACGGTGTTATCGGAATGTATGACGTTAGCGTACATGTGCTTAAGTTGAAAGGTGAAAAACAATGGAGCGTGGTCGGAAAATTCGTTAAATTCCAAAACCGTAAATTCGCTAATAGTATGGATATCAGATGGATGTAATAAGAGATAATCTACGACGCTTAAACCGGACTGAGCACAGTAAGTAAAATTTCCTATGTCTGCGTCATGATGTAATCTACCGTTGGCTATTATTAGATTTGACAGTTGACATAATAACAATAATAATAATAATATTTCTTTATTTCCTCCAATAAGAAGAGTTCATATACAAAAGAACATATATACAAATGCAAATACAATGGAATATAATAGATAAGATGTCTATGCAGCTTATACTAGTGTTGTTAAAAAAAAAAAAACAAAAAAAAACGCTTATAGAGTATGTACAGGCGAAATTAATCGGCACACAAGCTACCATTTGCAAATGGGCAATAACTTGTACAATAACGCTTGTGCGAACTTGTTCAATTAGTTACACATTCAGAAATAACTGCATATTCTCAAAGTTTCCAAAGTACAATAAACCAAACGTATATACAAAGTGAATATGTACACACATGACTGTATACGTGTAAAAACAACTTGCGTACTGAATGTAACGCACATATACAAATGCGACTGTAACACTATCAATGTTAATAGTACATACGTTGGGATAAGATCAGTACATACGTTGGCCTTAATCTAGTGCGTGTACCTACTCACTCTTGACCATATTTTATGTAGACCAGACATGCACAGATATCTAAACCATTGAGACTGGTGTCCAAGCAACAAACTGGTTGCATCATCTTCAAGACCAAGAAGAACTAATGTAACATATGCACAATCCAGAGTCATCAAATGAACGTAAACGTCATCATTAAGTTGCAGTATATTTTACCATAAACTGACTCTTTCTGCATCAAGATATGAGCAACTGTGAACATAATGATCAATAATATTGATATGGTTTTCTCTATTGCAAAACTGACAGCATGGATGACTGAAAGTAGTATCAGCCATTCCTGCTATCATTTGCAAACAAGACCTACTTATTGGGAGTAAATGACGGGACTCCTTTGATTCAATCCATAAAGTATGTGGACTATAATCAGTATGCAACTGTCTGAAACGATTAAAATCAGGAGCAGATAATCTATTGTGCCAAGAATTGACCTCATTGTCATGTATACGACTTTTAACTAAACGTTTCCAAATATTTTTAGAAGGAAATACATTGAATCTAATGTAAGATTCAAAATATTCCGAGAGCCCATATTTTCTCATAATTTTATATATATCGGGAAAATAACCCATTTGAGTTTCTTTATTTATCATATATGATGCTAACTGCCTGTAAAAACATTCAAATACCCAACATTTCATATCATTCCTACAAAATTGTCCAAATAGAGTCAACTTTCTGAGGTCAATTTCGGACTCAATAGAAAAAATACCCAGCAAGCTCAAAGCAGCACCAGTCCGAGTTCTTATACTTAACCCCTGCATATATTTAACGCAAAATCGATGAGCCCTTTCTAATAATGAAATAATATTTGTATTTTAAGAAAACCAAGTTTCACATCCATAAAGAGCTTTAGGTAACACTGCAGCCTCGTAAATCTTTTTATAAGTTAACGGATGTAGACTATCAGAATGTATAAGACCACACTTTACCAGACTCATAAAAGTACCCTTTAGTTTGTCAGATGCCTCTTTGATGTTATTGTCAATGTTGAGATATTTATTACAGTTGACACCAAGGTGTTTGTAATTAAAATCCTCATTGACTTTTGGTCCTAATTTCCATTGCCTATTTTGTCTCTCGTATGAAAACTTGGTCTCATTAAAAACAATAACTGAACATTTAATTGGAACATAATCATACCGCCATTTACAAGAGTATTGATAACAGATAACCAACAACTTATCCAGCCCGGCCTTGGATAGAGCCAACAACAACATATCATCTGCAACTGTAAGTGCATAAAGAATAAGGACAAGAAGCATGAATCCATCCATGCATTTACTAAGTTCACGAATTAGATCGTCAATATAGCAGAGATACATAAAAGGGGAGACAACGCCGCCTTGGCGGGAGCCCTGCAGTATGAAAAACCAGGAAGAGTAGTGACCATTATAAATCACACGACTAGTCATATTACTGTGCAAATTGATAATGACGCGCAACAAATTAGACCTGATACCTCTATTATAAAGTTTTAAAAACAGACCGTTATGCGAAATTTTATCGAACGCTTTTTGGACATCTAAGAAACAAGCATATAACTTACTATGATTCTCTTTGGCGTACAAACAGCACTCTTTCAGCATCACGGAAGTCATATTACAACCCGTTTTCTGTCTGAAGTTACAGAACCCCCCTTGTAGCGTACTGAAGGGTGTAGTCAAAGTAAGTAAGGTTGCAAAGATCAGGAATCGATACAATCAAGTACCACACCTGACCCAGGATACCAATGGGAAAGTGACAAACTCACAGAAGACACCACAAACGAGAGCCAAGAGGTCAGCCCTTTCCCAGCAGGTGACCACGAAGCACATATAAACAGACGCGCACAAAACATAGCAAACACAAGACAGAACAAAAACATAAAAGATCCACAAAAGAAGCACCGCCTTGGAACGGTCAGTAAAACATTTTACTGGAGGGCTTAAACTGGTTTAACGGCGCCAACCTCACCCTTAATTCAGATGTGGATCAAGACACATAGATATTTGGTTTGCATGAAAGACCCCTAACTTATCAATGCATCATCTCCTAAAACATATAAATCAAGATATAACAAGGAGATAAAGCAAGGATAAGGACTCAACAGTAAATTAAACTGAATACCGGAGCAAAAGAAATCCAACAGGTAAACCCCGGTGGGCCCGACAAACAGCCAAAGCATCAGGCCCCTACCATCTCATCAATAGATAAGTCTTTAAGTCAGAACCATCATAGAGTCTGAAGTCCGACCCACCGGCGTGCAATTAAAGAGGAAAGCAAAGTTGCCAACTGTGATTGGGTTGACTACCAAGCATGCAGTCTGTTGCAATACATTAATGTTATAGCCAATCTTTTTATAATGGGAAATTATTTTAATGAACTGCGCTGAAAAATTATTAGAGCCAACAATCTTCTTCAACTTATACACCAAGTCACCATAGAAATCAGGTTCCGAAAGTCCTTGGCGCAAGAGAGATTTAAGTCCAACTTGGAATTTAGAAATCAAATCAAAGTATCGTCTATAAAATTTTGAAAATGTTTTGCGAAGTTTATGATACCGATAGCCCTGTTTAAGAAGTTTCTGAGTTAACAATTTATTGCGAGTGTTGAAGTCAGTAACATAGCTAGATGCTCTAGCAAAACGAATGAGTTGAGAGATATAGACTCCATAGGATGTAGAACGAGGAACATCACCATCTAAAAATGGGAAATTGACAATTTCAAAATCAAAGTCGTCACGTTTATCATAAATTTTGGTAGAAACAATACCATTAGAAATTGACAAATGCAAGTCTAAAAATGCGGCTTCGGTATCAGAGGCATTGGCTTTATTAAGTTGGAGCTCTGAAGGGTATATTTGACTAACCATATTTTGCAAAATAAACATTATTAATATTTAAAATATCGTCCAAGTTACATTCAAGTAATTTAAGTAGAATACGTTCGAATAGTTTCAAAATTGCAGACGAAAGGGTAATGGCACCATAATTATTAGGATCCTTCTTTGATTTTCTGCCGCCCTTGTGTAGAGTTATGATTACACCCTGTTTAAGTGAATCTGGTATGTATCCACAAGTAAACATATCAGTATACAGCATTGAAAGTTGGCGAAATAGTTCATTACCCCCATGTATTAAATGTTCGTTATATATATTGTCGTTACCACAAGCTTTCTTAGTTTTAAGCAATTTAACAGCTTTCCTTATTTCCGAAACTGAGAAGTGGCCAGGATCTCTATCAGAACAAGATGAAAGTTCTGCCATTATATCATCGACTTGTAAATCGACCTGGGTTTTGAATTCTTCGTCGTAATGATCTCTCTCTGTATCCGCATAAAGTCGTTGAAAGTACTCCCCCCACCCCGTAGCAATTTGCTGTGGATCTCGGCAGACATGACCTTTTGAAAATTCCACTTCAGAACCTGCGCTTGAAGTAGATCCTTTACGTTTTTTGTTAACTTTTTTCCAAAAGAAAGCACTGTCGAGTTCGGCAGCTTCATCAATATCTTTATTCAAATCATTTAAATATTTTTCTGCACATTTTCTATGTTGCGACCGAAATTGGCATTTAGCGTTTTTATATTCACGATATGATACATGATTATTCCCCCTAGGCTTACCAGCAACGATCCAACTGCGACGCCTTTGTCGCATAACAGCATGTAAATCTCTTAGTTTTTGGTCCCAGTAGGGCTTGAGAAATGACCGAAATTTTGTTTTGGGTAAAACATTATCTGAAATATTTTGAATGTATGAAACAATATTTTTGTGTCTTTGGTCAATCCTTTGGTGTATATCTGCTATATCACTACAATCAATAACAGACAGGTTAGATGTGAGACAATTTAAGTCCCCGGTTATAAACACTTTACCACTGTTCTTATATTTAATAATTCCACTTTCTAGTGTTTCATAAAAGTCAAAGTCTTCATTTTTTCGCAATCTCGAACTCACTGGGGGCATATATGCATGACATAAATAAATATCCTGACTGTGTTCAAATAATTCTCCAAGTACCTTTATCCAAATGATGCCGCTTTGGATTTGTTCAATTATTTTTATTTTGTCAGCATAGTATTGACGATAATATACAGATATACCCCCACTGAGTCTCCCTTTGCGCGCGCCTGGGGCTTTGTTACCGAACATGTGCACACTTTTGAAGCCCTGTATCTCTAAGTTGTGATTGTCTTTCGGGGATAGCCATTTCTCTGACAAGAATATCAGGTCATATTGTGAAATATAGTCTATGAAATCTGTGTCTGACAACTTTCGGTACAATCCATTTACGTTCCACGATAGAGTCTTAAGGTGCCCCTCATGACACCTCTAACCATTGTTCGGCTGTTGTTGTGCTGTGGGTTTATACAGTATCCCATCGATATAAAGTTTATCGCGAGCCATTCTTACGTGTTTCCCATTCTGTTTCTCCTTCTGCATAATGGGGTATAGGGCTTTCCTAGCGTCTCTGATTTGCTGAGGCCACTGCATCCCGATGCCTAGATTTGCCTGTTTTAACTGCTCAGATCGATCATATGACTTACTTTTGACCGCCTCTTTTTGTCCGTAGTAGTGAAATTTTGCTACTATAGGTCTGGTCTTATTGGGCATCCGTATTCCTACTTTGTGGGCTCTATCTATCAGCATAGTCTCCGCTTCAGGCATCTGCAACTTGTCAACACAAACTTGTTTAATTAACCGTTCACAGTTCTCATGTTCTCCCCCTTCCTCTATGCCATAGAAGAGAAGATTTTCCCTCATGGATCTGCTCTCTAAATCTACTACTTTAGTCTCTAACTTGACATTCTTATCCTCCAAAGACAAACAGTTTGCTTTCAGTGTTTTTATTTCAGATTGTGCTTTTTGTAATTCTTTCTTTCTATCATCATTCTCTGCACTGATAAATTTGCATGACTGTTCAACTTCCTTCACTGTTGTGTCCATAGTACTGACTTTTGTTTCTAAGATATTTACTTTCTGACTGATGCTATTCACTGCCTGTTCTATCTTATCTAGCTTTTGTAGAGAAACTTTGATCTGTTTGACATCATTGATGAGGTCCGACATCCAGGTTGGAGGGGTGGAGGGTGGTGGGAGAGGCATATTATACATTTGCTGTGAACCAGGTATCTGGGTAGGTGACAAAGGTTGGTTCATATATGGCATCTGCTGTGATTGCTGTGATTGCGCAAGGCTACCATGCTGTTGCACACCAAACGGCACCTGTGCCCCGAAGCTCATTACTGGAGGGTTGGTGTATGGGTATGGGAATGTATATGTGTAGTCTTTCTGTTCAGATGTTTGTTTACTTTCACTCACCCCACCACATTGTGTACAATCTCCGCCATGTTTGTCACGGGCACTCATGGGCGAATTAGCCTTCGATTTCTTACGCCGTTTTCTTGAGTGTGTCTCCTTTTTCTGACTGGGTTCCTTCGGCTTCATAAAGTCCTGACATTGAATTTCACAGAGTCACATCAATTTGGCTCGAACAACAACATATAACATTATTTTTGTCCATTTTTCACACTGCGATTTGAACGTACATCTCACTCGTTACAAGTATTAGCTTTTTTCATTTATTAATGCCGTTTATTATTTAAGATGTTTTCACGCTTTAAAACTCTGCAATGTGTTTAAATTCTAGAGGCAATGTTTAGGTTTCTGACATTTCCGCCATTTTGTTATGTGAAAATACGAAAAAAAAGACGATTTTGCCAGCATCTTAACTGCATGATTTTAATTTGTTTTTGCTAAAAAATTCGATATTCCAGTTTGGAAATATGTGTACTTTATGTATCAAGTGTCAAATATATCCAAATTACTCACATTAATTAGCTTTAGAACCGACAATTTTGGTGGTAAAATCGTTAGTTTATCATTTTACCTCTATTTCATATCGTCTCTGCAACCTAAGTTCGCAATATAACGATATTCTACAAAGAACCAATTAAGGACAACTATATAAACGTTCAGGAATTTAAAGAATTACACTCATTGAATTTTTTTCATTGTCACAATTAAAGTGACAAATGCCTCTGTAAAATTCTGATTTCCACCATTTTCAAGATGGCGGATTGTACCCGATTTACGCGTAGGCAATAATATTGGTGAAAAATGATATGTGCCCAATCCAGGTAGTACACATCCGTGGATATACATTGTATTTAGTCAAATTACTCCCTGAGAAGTTGTGGAAGCCGGTGAAAATAAAAGTAAAGAAATGGAGGTAATCTTGATTTTGTGTCATTAGCTTGGACTTTATTGTGGATAAGATCACTATGCCTAGTAATGGGAAAAACAAGGGTAGAGGTGCTGCTGTCACTGTTGCTGCATCATGTAGTAGAGCATCTGACAGACCAACTCCTAAACTTTACAGAGAAAGTGAGGAGCATGTTGATTCTGATACTGAGGCCCTGAATATTGACCCAGAGCAATTGTTAGACTCTCTTCTTGGATGTCTCACTAACAAAGAATCCCTTCTACATCACGGAAACGTCTCCGTGCGAAATACACCCCAGATTTGCACCTAACATATAGTAAAACGAGGGGATTCGTTGGGTTGAAATAGCAAAAAGATAGTGCGTCTAAAAATGAGCTATATTTCCAATAAAAAAAGCAACTCTAGCACCCAAAAGATTAAATATATATAGAAACTAGTTACCTAGTTAATTTATTTGGTTTTTGATAAAATCAAAACATTAAATTGATACAAAAATATCATCGCACTTTCATAAATATTATTATGCTGACTCGGCGATTTCCGGAAGCAGGCGTGTGGTAAGATCGGTTTTTAGCTACACCATGGTAAAAGGTCATATCGAGTTTCCAACCAGTATAGAGCGCAAACTGGTCTGATCAGCTAGGATACTTCTAAATTTTCAATTTGAAATATTTTCATGGATACCAACAGTATAGCTGCAAACCATTTTGTGCAAATGTGTAGGCTGATCTGTACCTTTGCTGTCCTCATATAATCGATCTCAGTTTTCTCAGGGACGATTCGCCATTCGTCGCACCGTTCGCGCGCTACAGAAAAGGAGCACTGTCACTTATTAAATTACTAATGAATTAATATAGTTCAAAATCTGTCCAAAAAATGCCTGTTGTGTCGGTGGCTTAGACATCTGAGTCGTCACTGTTTGCCAAAGTAGATATTTACTGGTATCCAGAATGAAAAGGATTAATATTTTCACGACGTCATAGCAGTGCGGTACACAAGTAGGAATGTCTTTTTCATTTGGTACGGCTTTTGGAAACAGGAAGTCTGCAATACCCGGAGCAATAAAATGACATCTGGTTAATACCTCAGTGATTACCTTATAATCGTGTAACGTCTCCTAAAATACACATCACCGAAACTGTGTCTAGATCTGTGTCTACATGCTATTACCCCTTTAGGAACTAATAGATTATTCCTACTGACTTGATACTTTAAACTTGGGATGGTCTATTGTGTCACGGTATTGAGGTGTCACGTGTTACTATTTGCAAATGAAATTTTTATTTCTATTCCTGAAATAGTAGGCAAACAGTGAAGACCCTGATGAAATCTAGGTCTTTAATGTTGCTTAAAGTACACGATAAGGAGTTATAGGTACAAAAAGCTTGAAGCCCAAAATGGAACCTTCGCAAACAGTGGAGACCAATTACAATGTGGTATGTGCGACCAGCAAAAGCTCAGACCATCCTACGCATACGCGCAGTCTGATCAGAGACTTTGCTAGAAGCTTTAATACTCTATGAGTGTTTAAGTTACTGACCGAACATCATTTGGAGCTTTAAGCTAAAAAAAAAACAAAAAAAAACTCGCTGCATTCTATTCAGGCTCGTTGCATTTATGCCACATTGATGGCGGCAATCTTATGACACGGCTCAAATGAGCTACCGCTCGAGGCAGGGTCAACATAATTTGCTGTAAAAAAATACATGCAGCAAACGAAATAACGAGCAATCCTGTATGACATAACTGGGTTAATAAAACTACATTGCATTTTCTTCAAACAGCAAAGGTGGTGGTAGAGTGCTTGACTTGAGACCGAGGAGTTGCGGGTCCAAGCTTGCATTGTGTCCTCGAGCAAGACAGATTGATCTTTGCTCAGTACAGGATCAACACAGGACGGGCGACATAGCTGTTTGTTTTTTTTTGGACTGGGACGTAAAGAATCAAATCACACA
Source organism: Loripinus fragilis (assembly GCA_964019695.1). Classification (NCBI taxonomy): domain Eukaryota; kingdom Metazoa; phylum Mollusca; class Bivalvia; order Lucinida; family Lucinidae; genus Loripinus; species Loripinus fragilis. Next base: position 94,302,867 of record OZ026527.1, on the reverse strand, counting down.
CAAAAAATCAAACAACTGCAACTATGATTAGACTGGTTTGAATTTGTTTGTGCTTATTCTTTACTTAACAGTCAACAATTTTAACAGTCATGTCGGGACAATTTCCTCGTCATCCCGGCTTGAACCAGTACACAGCGTATGCGCAGGCTGGCCTGAGCCTTTGCTGGTCACACATACCACATTGTTGGAAATCTCATGTCGCGGCTCAATTATATCCGATACCCTTCATGTTTTATCTTTTTATTATCTTAATTTTTAGATTAATAATATAAGAAAATATTTGCAAAACATATTGAACTGACCGTCCCGACATTACCGTAGCTGCTGACTGGGACGTAAAACAACAAATCATAAAACTTTTTGTTAGGATACAACACGTCTCTTATCTCCCATTTATGCCTAATGAAATGTCCTGAATTGGACCAGTCCACATCCGCTGTTGGGCGGTATTTGTCATGTTTATTAAAATTTTAATAGAACATTATGTTTAGCAAACTTCGGCGACCCTGATCAGACGGCGAACCTTGCGGCGTCAAATCTGGATCAGCACTGTTTGTCAATTTCCCAAAATAAGGGCGGGTTAACCCGGCCTATCCAGGCCCTCTTACCTATTGACAAGTAAATTTCGTTTTCTTCCCCTGGAGTCGTTATAAAAAGCACTTTAACCGATGGAACCTTCCTTCTACTTTCTAAGGGATTCAAGGTTTTCTGAATTACCGAGACCCCCCACACACACACACACACACAAACCTACTCCTCCCTTGATATAAGTTGGGTGCTCAAAAGCATGCGCGGAGCCAGAGGGGGGACAGGGGGTCCGGACCCCTCTGAAATTCTCAATATTCTCAAAGCTATCAAGCTATTAAATGGCGTTTCGCTGGCGGGCTGATGTTGGCCCGCTTTTAGTGGTATTTGGATCCTCTCTTCCCTAAAAAATATATATTGTCAGTGTTGCAGAGTTGGACCCCCTCTGACAAAACTTTCTGGATCCGCGCATGAAAAGAATCAATATATCGATAATCCGGTGCAAAACCGGCAGGCTCATTTCTCGAGCGTGTCCGAGTGTGTAGACCAGACGTGTAGAAAAATGTGTTTAATCATACGCGCTAAATGCTTTTTTCGCATCAAAGGCACCGAATTATGAGGGGTTGAGTTCATGTACCGATTAAATGCCAAGTTTGCTTTGGGCAAAAAAGTCTCGGACTCATATAAATCGTATTGTTGGTTTTAATTTAGAAGAAACCCGCGCTCAGGGTCGTTCTACACACCTGTGTCAAGAGACTCTGGTCAATAAACACCTTTTCAGCTAGCAGTGAAAGTTTAGCGTACAACCAGACTATTTTTTTTTATTATTTATTTTTTATATAGCCATTGTACATTCGAGCATTATCCGATGAAGCCAGTTCTCGACATCTACGAGAATAAGAACTCCCCCAAGCAACAAGCCTTCGAATATGAAACGCATTTACAGGAATTTGCACACTCTGATGAGAGTTTACTATTACACATATGGGGAAATAAAGTAAAAACGTGCACAGACGATGTATTAATGTTGCAGCAAACTGCTCCTTGTATTTCAAAAGCTAAATGACTGCTATTGGTTTAAAAAGCCAATACTTGTTCTGATACACTCGTTATCGGGTATATACGGAAATCTCCGATCAGCAGAAAGTTGTTAATAATACTATTTGCAGTTGATATAGCCTCCTGGCGCGGCGCGGTCATGGCTTTCATACCCGACCGAAAGTAGTCCCGTAAATATTAAATTTCACACGGAGCCGTTTCCGTAATGAGACAATTTTATAGCAAACCTGTATCAAGTGCCTAATATTCAGGAGAAGCTTATACCGAAGGTAGTGGATGTCATTTAATCAGAAGATTCCCCCAATGAAATGGTGAGTGGTATTGTTGGTGCAGTTAAGGCAGCCACATATTCACTAAGTAACTCTGTCCAGGAGCTTACCTCAGTAGTTCGTGAGTTGAAAGACGAGCTGAGTAATTCAACAAAACGGTGTGATGATCTAGAACAATATACTAGGAGGAACAGTATTATAGTTTCTGGAGTCCCTGTGAATACCTCTTCATCTACTGAGTAACAAGTCTGCAACATCATTAATGATCTTGTCGAAACTCAGATAGAGCCAACAGATATTGACAGATGTCATAGGTTGTACAGGAACAAAAATAACAAACCTGGAACATTCAATGAAAAATCTCCTAACATAATGGTGAAATTTATGTCCTATAGATCCAAGGCAAAATTCTAACTAAGGACCCAATGATGTAACTGAGAGAGGATAACAAGCACAGAAAGGATAATGAAAAAAAATTCATAAAAGAAGCCTTAACGAGAAACAGAAACACAGTTCACTACAAAACAAGGCAAGTGAAAAAGAACAGTCTCATAAAAGATACATAAACACGGGATGGTATGATAGTCATAAAGTTTAAGATTATTGGTGGGCCAGATAAGCAGTATATTTAAAGATTATTCTGTTATCTCTCCTGTTCCTACTTATTTTGAAATTATGGAATCCCCTATGATTTGTTATAAATATAATAAACCTATCCGTAGTACTGTTTTTAACTATAAGAAATTAGTAACAGAACTTTATATTGAAAATTCTATTCCTGACTTTTGAGATTGTAAAGACTCTAAGTATTGCTATCAACCCGCTGATCACAGGGGATTTAAAAATCATAACCGATTCAAGAATTTAGTATATTATATGTAAGGGACCTAAATATAGGTTTCCTTTGCCAATAGACCTCAAATCATGTCGTGAGGAAATTGCAGGAGCCTTACAAGACTTTTCTAATCGCTGGTGTAAACGAGAGCATGTTGAGTCTAATGCCTTAAAAAGTTGGAAACTAAATATTTTTAAGATTATTGATGGAAGAATTTCATTTTATTGCAACAATTTAGAGCTTCTACCACCTAAGCGTACATTCACTTTTAGACATTTGAAGAAAGGGATCCAAGAAAACCATAGGAGGTTTGTTTTGGTCCCCGCAGATAAGGCTGCTAACAATGTTGTGGTCGTTTGAAAAATGTACTATATAAACACCCAAAAGAAAGAACTTAGCACTGCAAAAACATATGAGCGTAACAGGCTTGATGAGACGTCTATCATTGATAGGCATCGATGCCATATGGCGGCTAAGTTTGGGTTGTTTTTTGATGAGGACCATAGCAGGCTTCCTACGTTATGCTGGTTACCTAAACTTTATAAACGGCCCTATAAGTCGCCTTTTATTGCTAATTCTAGTGCATGTACAACAACTTAGTTGTCTATACTTTTGGCTTCTTGCCTCGCTGCGATTGGAAACTATGTCATAAAATATTGCACAACAGTTTATGAAATAAATGGTAAAATTTTATTTTGGTCTATTAAAATTCAGGTGAAACTCTTAATGAATTTAAGTCTAGCGGTTTTCTAGCATCTGGTTTGTCTACATATGTTTTTTCTACTCTATATACTACATTGCCTCATAATCTAATGAAAAAAACTCACAGAGAACAAACATTTAATAGAGAGGGCTCACTTTATTTGGCTTGTAATGATAAAATGCCTTTTTTGTGTTATTTACTTTTTATTCAGAATTACATCTGTACAATATATGTATCACAATTTAAGCATAACAATATCTAACGATGGCACAATATTTTATCAGAAATGAGAACCAACATGACAGAGGAGATAGAAGTACAACTGAATGTACCTTATCGATAGGTTTTGATTGGTGTATTTTATTTAAAAATAAATACTGATATATAGACACCTTTATACCTGCTGTTTTTTTTGTTTTTTTTTATTACCAAGTAGCTAAACTGTATTGGTGATAGCGTTTTCAATTTCTTCAATCATGTTGGTACTCATTAGAATATCACAAACAAAGTGACTTGCCAATTAAATAGTTTATAACATGTAGTACATAGTAGTGTTCAAATGCAACTCTAAATACTGTCCTAATAACAAATTAAATAAATAAATAAATAAATAAAATAATATGTCTCATACGCCTGTCTCTCAACGTCTTTTTCAGTTTGTAAAATAGTATTCAAAATGCTAGCAAAGAAGAGGTATTGGATTTTTTGTTGAGTATATTTGAAGAAGGTATTATTTAGGTCTATCGTTTTTTAATATATTTATTTAAATAATGCAGTCAGAAAAATGCAAAATGAAGAACAAAACCTACTCAAAGCATCGTATTTGTCTACAGATGATTTCTCTACTCTCTATACTACATTGCATTATAATCTAATCAAAGAAAAACTAACAGAATTAATTGAACAACCATTTAACAGAGAGGGCTCACTTTATTTAGCTTGTAATGATAAAAATGCCTTTTTTTACTTCTGAACAACCTAAACGATATAAATTGTGGTCATGTCAGAAAATGTGTGATGCTCTCCATTATCTTTTGCACAATATATTTATAAGATTTGTTTCACATTGTAGGTATTCCAATGGGTACTAATTGTGCCCCTCTTGTTGCAGATTTGTTTTTGTTTTGATATGAGAGAGACTTTATGTTGCCTCTGTCAGACAAAAACAAACTAATATTATTGAAGCTTTTAACTCCACCTCCATATATTGAGATGACTAACTAAATATTGATAACCCTTATTTTGAACAAATGGTAGGTCAGATATATCCTACTGAACTTCAGTTAAATAAGGCTAATTCTTCTGATACTAAGGCTCCGTTTTTGGACTTGAACTTGTCAATAACAAATGGCATAGTTTCTTCTAAATTTATGATAAACGGGATGATTTTAATTTTGAAATAGTAAAGTTCCCATATCTTGATGGAGATGTTCCTCGCTCTCCTTCCTATGGTGTATATATTTCTCAGCTTATTCGTTTTGCTATAGTGTGTTCTAATGTTGATGACTTCAACATATCAGAAACTTATTCTTAGCTGCTAAGTTATTGTGGATCTTTTATGTTTTTGTTCTGCCTTGTGTTTGCTATGTCTTTGTGCGCTTCTGTTTATATGTGCTTTGATCCACATCTGAATTAGGGTGAGGTTGGCGCGGTTAAACCGGTTTAAGCCCTCCAGTAAAATATTCTACTGACCGTTCCAAGGCGGTACTTCTTTTGTGGATCTTTTATGTTTTTGTTCTGTCTTGTGTTTTGTGCGCGTCTGTTTATATGTGCTTTGTGTTCACCTGCTGGGAAAGGGCTGACCTCTTGGCTCTCGTTTGTGGTGTCTACTGTGAGTTTGTCACTTTCCCATTGGTATCCTGGGTCAGGTGTGGTACTTAATTGTATCGATTCCTGATCTTTGCACCCTTACTTACTTTGTGATCACCTGCTGGGAAAGAGCTGACCTCTTGGCTCTCGTTTGTGGTGTCAAACTGTGAGTTTGTCACTTTCCCATTGGTATCCTGGGTCAGGTGTGGTACTTGATTGTATCGATTCCTGATCTTTGCACTCTCACTTACTTTTATAGATATAATTAAGTTCGAAAAACATTTTCTAAATTCTACCACAGGCACACAGAATTAATTGTGAAATACAACATTGGGTTAAAATCTCTTCTGCAACAAGGCATATCAGAACCTATATTTTATGGTGATTTAGTTTGTAAATTCAAACGAATTGTTGGAAAATCTAATTTTAGTGATCAATTCAAAAAGATTGTAAAACGTTATATGAGGGTTGGATATAACTTGGATATCATGTGACAGTCTGCATGCCTGGTTTTAAACCCAATCACGGTTTATAGCTATGGTTTCCTCTTTAATTGCACGATGGTGGGTCAGGCCTCAGACTCTATGACGGCTCTGACGTAAAGCTTTAATCGGTTGATCGGTGCCTGATGCTTACCGTGGCTCAACTTGAGGTTTTCTTTAGCTCTGTCTATCTGTGAGTTATGAGCCCTTTTCTTTGTTTGGTCGTGGTGAGTTAATTTGATTAGAGTGTCTGTGGGAGTCTGAAATTGTTCTATATTTTGCTGTACGTTACTTTATGTCCATTCTAGTATTGCAATCATCTTGATTGGGAAGAGAGAGCTGGTTGCTTTACTTAATTTGTCTTCTTTGAGTGGCTCTTCCTCGCGGTGCCATGGGGGTTGTCTGCGGTTTGTGATTGTGGCATTTTCTGATCAAACTCACTTACTTATCCTCATATCAACTGAAAAAGAACACAAAGAAATTTGTTCAAAACATAAACTTTCAGTTGACAAAAAATGCCGTCCACTGAAAAAAATAGAAACTTCACAAGGTGAGATTGGAATGGACACTCAGCAATCCATTAGTGTGTCTCAGCAAGTCCGAAATGGATTAGAACCCAATGCTGAGGTGTTTCAGCCTGGACCTTCTAGTGGGGTTAATCTAATGCCATCCTCTGTTAAGGCTCTATTCAGTGAGATAATAAAATCTAAGGAAAGCTTAAATGATACCATAAACCTTTTATTTATTAATTATGGAAAAACAAACTTGTCATACTGTTCCTGATATTGGTAGTGAATTTGACATAATATAATGGCCCTAAATACTGGGACAGAAATTGCACAGCACCAGTGTTGACCCAGATCAGACTGTTCCTAAACATGCCTACTGGTCGGGGGTCTAGACTGTTGCTGCTCAATATATATACCTTTGGATGGCATGAAGTTGGTAAGGGTGTCTTAGAGTTAAAGATGTCCCAGTGTTTGGGGTAAATACAGTAATTTGCTACATTATTCTTACTGCATTTATTTACCGTAATGATCCTTATTATTCGGACAGACTGATCTCTGTTAACAGTGCAGATCCAGATCAGACTGCAGTCTGATCAGGGTATTCACTGTTTGTCATTCCATCAACATGTCTTGGACACATTTCTAATTGATAAAACCATACTATTCAAATTTTAGGATAGTTACAGAAATTTCTTGGGTTCCCGATCTTTTTTGGATTTTACAGTATTGTTTTTTTGTTTATTATTTTACCATTATAATCTCTTTGTGTGCTTGGTTCAGATGAATGCACAAATTTTTTTCTGTTTTTATATACCACTAATCCCTGGTGGGACTTTCGTCCCACATACAGTGGAGTCCCCTTGTAGTGCTATGTTTTGGGTCCACGAGAACGGACCATGTTATAGGTGAATCGTGTTGTAGAGGGATGGTTTTTACAAGGGAATATTGGAAAGTGACCATTAAATAGCCATTCTCCTATAATTTCACTGTAAAATCCTAATAATTGGAGCCGCTGCATGGTCATGTTGTGCCCGAGTTCGTGATATAGCGAGTTGTGTCATAGTGGGACATCGCTGTACAATTTGTGACTTAAAATAATTGGATGCATCCATGTGTATTTGAACTCTTAAGGGGCAAGTGCATTTAGTTCTGAGTTAATCATGCCAGCAATTGCCCAGTCTTTCCAACTCACGCATGTATGTCCGATACTTTACCAAGCGGGCGCACAGCCTTGGAACGGAGTCACTCGGTGCCGATGTGGCGTCATGACGCTGTATTGACGATGAGGTTATGTTGTTCTAATACTGTAACGTTGCTGCAATATTGGGAAAATGTCGTTTCGGCGCTGTGTGCCCACTGGGGTTGTCAATTGAACAGTGAACTTATTATCTGGTATGTTATTCTTAAATAACAGATACTCAATTTAAAATATTACTGATTCAAGCAATGGTAGTGCTACTGTTATACACCTACTGTGGAATATTGCAACTCAATGTTGTAGAATCTCTCCACAACATTATGAGATTATTCACCACGGTATTCTTTCATACAAAATGTAACTGCTCTTACATGTATGCATGTGACATGTATGTCATATGTATCATAAAGAGCTAAAGCTGTTAAATTGCTGCTCTGTAAGTCTAGGTAGCAACAGCTTCATTGAGAACTATATATACTCCTGATTAGTTTAAATACAGTAGTATTGAAGCTTTTACTTAAGGTATAACTTCAGATCTGATTGCTGAGGTGCGGGCTGCACTGGAACTTGTATGTTTACTTGTTTACATTGCATTAACAGGCCCATGTAATGAATGCCCCCGCATTCCTTGAAACTATATAGTAAAATCTGGGATCTATAAGGTATACAATTTTCCTGTTTTTACTCGGAGGTGCAGGTTGTGGACACTTGTTGGAGTCGCCTCGATGAGGCAATTCTAATGGGGCCCACTGACTGATCTCTTTGCAGAAAAGGCAAAACGCTACAAGCTATCATCTGGACAAGATCATTTCCCCGAGTACTGATAGAGAACATGAGTTCATGGGCGTGTTGACATAATGATTATAACTAGACCATGCGACATTATTATACTGAGCAGATGAATGCATAACTAAACCTGGTCTTACTTGCTACAAACTCATCTGGAAGGTGATGAACAAATTTGAGTTGGATCTCAAGTTGTGCCACAAAGAAAGTTTGGGGGCCAAACATCCCTGAGCTAATGAGGTCACTGATTAGATGAATTAATCAGATTATACAATATGGCAAATTATTTGGGGAATGTAAGGGGCCGCTGCAGTGCAAATGCAAAGACTACTTACATTTCTTTTTCTCTTTTTTTTCTTTTTTCCCCCAAGGGATACTGTGTACTTGTTATAATCACGTTATAATTTAATACTAAACTATCCAGCATATACTTTTCATGGTGGCTTCGTGGTACTGGAGATACTGTGAGCATCCAGAGAAAAAAATTCTGTCAACTGGTAGGACCAATCTTAAAAGAATTTTTTGGTTTGCTGTTTGCCGACCAACCCACCATCCTACCACCGAACCCAATTTCTAAATAATAATTTCTTTTGCTTCTATTTGTAGCAATCCTGTCTTAAAATAGTATTTTTTCTTTGTAATTAGTTTTTTAGTAGGGAGCCAAAAGAAAAAAAATTCTTCCTACTACCGACCCAAACTAAAAATTCCGGGTCGGTAGGCGGCAAACAGACATATTTTAAGGTTGGCCTAAACCAGGAAAATACCAGTGCAATTTTTGCTCAGGTTCTTGTGATTAAAATTCGAGTATGAACATGAAGTGCAGCTGAGACTCTGAATATCTATTTTAATACTGCAGATGCCTTGGTGTTCGCAGATGCCTTGGTGTTCGGGCTGACTGATTAAGCGGGGTCTTCTTTATATGCCATTTCGTTAATAATTTTGTCATCACCTGTTATTTGTACTTCAGAATAAAAGTTGGTGGGCAGGTTAGGTGCCCATTGCGGTTCTCATTATTGCTGTTCTTGTTTACTTCCTCATTTGGCTAATGACTGAAGGAGGAGCTGAACAAGACTAGCAATACGTTACTGTATACACAGTAGTAGCAAAACAATATTAAAACAACACAATTATTTATTCTGGAAGACATACGGGTTATATATTTATCCAGTAAAATATTCAGACAATGTAACAGCTTTAAGCCTTCTTAAAATCGGTACATGTGTCTTCTCTTGCTTCTCCTTGGAACATGCTAATTTGTACTCAGGATGGAAAGTCAGTTCTAACAGATTCCCTTGCTGTATGTTTTAGAGGAGGGAGTGGAATACGAATTTCACTGAAGACTGTTGTGAAATGGAAAGATACTGCTGATTCAAGATATGTGTACCCGTAACCGTAGTTACCCTAAATAATGGGGCGGGCGGACTTGTGTGGGCAGTGTAGACCCAGAACAGACTGCCTCTGGAGGAGCAGCCTGATTGGGGATTTACACTGTAAGCCATTCCGCCCGCACCTTTTGAACACATACCAGTTTGTTGAAGTTTAAGGATAATTGTGGCAGCTGCCTATGGTGTACGAAAATTTAGGGACTTTTACGATAATATGCAATTTAATACATTTTCTAGACTCTTTATGTAATCTTGTTCACAAATCTTCTGTTCCCAAATCTTCTAACTCTTTTCGTTGAGTTTCATTGTATATTCCTCTGACTGAATAACAATTGACTATCACATAATATATCCTAGAATAAATCTTATACTGAATAAGCACAGAAATGCATCTTGGAATCCATAATGAATATATTCTTCTTAGTTCTGTTATTCAATAGCTGTTCCTCATAATCTGTCTGGAAGGTTCAATTTCTGAAACAAACAAGAAAACAAAAGAAATTAGGAATATTAAATTTGCCATAAACACTGGGACTTGAATTCCTCATCAAGCAGTGTAGGCCTGGGTCAGAGTGTTCCTAAAGAAGCAGTCTGGCCATGGTCTGCACTGTCTGCTACTGAGCCTACAGTTATGTAACTGTTACGATACAGAATGGCTGGAATAACAGAATCAGCTATGGTTGCGTATACGCACAAATACGCAGTGGTTTAGGTATGCACCTGGTCACCTATTCGAACCATGATACGGTACTCTTTCTATTGATAGTCCCAATAAAAGGTCGGTTTGTCTGAGATGGAATTCATTGTATCTATATTTATCAACGCTTGCACGTTTTCCTTATTCTTCTTGAATATCTCGGAAATCTTGTGCGTTTTTCAATATATAAAGGATGGAATTTCCCATTCTTGTTAGGGGACATTTTAAACATACCGTTGAAAGGTTCGATATAGAGATGCTATTCATTATTATAAAAGGTACGTGAAGTTATATATATTGTTACTGTATTGATATTGTACATGACAGGGCGATGGCGATCCGTGTAATTGCATTGAATCGCGATGTCTCTAGCATGTCACATTGTATTGAAATAATAAGTCACTCGTTTTCTATTTTGTCGTCTGTTGAATCGGCCAGCATTCTGTGTATGTGTTCTTTCGGGTGTTATCAATAACGTCCCGTTTTTTTGGTGAAAATAGCGATTGTTACGCACTTGCGTATGAAGTTACGCACATGCGTATTGCCTAAAAATCTGCTGGGACCATTCTTGCGGCTATAGTAAAAGCTGTCCGGATGGACTCGTCGGGTTATTTCGGACAAAAGTAGTCACAGGCCATGTCGGGCCTGCACCTAAAACTATAATGGCATGCTGAAAGATTTACCAGGGACCGATAGGTGAAAAACCATTTTTGCAGCTAGATTTTAAATTGTTGTGATTTTGTACGGCGTTGTTGGAAAGACGATTTAACTGCCAGTGATAATCGACTTTCTGTAGCGACCTGTATGTGTCACCTCGAGTTATATCTGACGCATATAAGAATAAGGGTTAGGTGCATACACTACAACACACTTACATAAATAAGGTGATAGCTGACATGTATGTTTAGAGATTAGGTAGGTGTAATGTTACACCAAAGTAAATGTAAGATATTTTTTGTTACACCAAAGTAAATGTAAGATATTTTCGTTACACCAAAGTAAATGTAAAGCATTTTTTGTGTTACACCAAAATAAATGTAAGAAAGCATTGTACGGTTTTACACACATAAAACAGCAGAATGTAATCTCTCAATATTGATGTATATGTTTTGCCGAGAGGTCATAATTAGTTGTTTACAACTGATACGTTATACATGTACGAAATTAGTGCGTGGGCAGGGTGATGTCCGACGTAAACGTCCAAACGTTACGTCGGCACCACACTGTTCAACCTTTTTCCTGGAATTTTAAGAGAATTGGTATCAGTATGTGTAAACCTCGAAACTATCTAGATAACGTGACCTTGAAGGGGAAAAGGGCCACAGGATCTTGATGTTTCGGCTGCGATAGCGTCTCAACCAGGGTGACGTTACGACAGTGTATAAAAGAGTTTGTTACGTATGGGTTTGTTCGTTTGGCATAAGAGGTATTGTTTAGCGCTGACATAGGCCAGTCACTAAAAAATACTTCTCTATTATATAAGTTTAAGTGTGAGTATTTAGAAGAGCCGATCCATCCTAACCGCATGGGAGACGTTAGCCATACACCCACGGGTGTGGGCTAATCGCGCGCTTATAGGGTTAGGCTGTAATTTAAAAGAGTAAGACCACTGAAATTATTTCTATTTTTGTGAACTTCGAACGAACAACCCCATTATCGACGCAAAAGAGTGATTCTGAGATTCTAAATATAGATTGTTTTTTGCAGAATCGTCTCTTGTGTCCCCTCCTACGTTGGAGGCTGAAAGTTGGTGAGCCGTTGATTAGTACCTGAGGGCACATAATAGTTGTCCCCCTTAGGCCACGACCAGCGTGGATCAAAGCCCCAATCGTTACAACGTAGTACAACCAAATGGGAAGCCAACCGGCTCGAATGGTTATATGAAAAATCTGACGCCCCAATGCGGGGATATGATCAGGAGGACATATATCAATACTGACGTCTTGAGTGACGATCAGCAGTACGCGTAACAGATAACACGATTACATTAATCCAGTGACGACCAAAGTACAGGTTCGATCACCTCAGCGCCGATGGTCTGAAGTAGACACACGTGCAGCTTAGAAGACATAGTGTTCACGAGACGCGTATAATCTCGAGATTTCTCGTCAATACGAGAACTTAAATATTAAAGGATCCAATTGTTTTTTTTTCTTAAGTTATATGTTAATCATATTCTTTACGTCTCTTATTTCTGACTAGTTGACGTACATCTAGAACAGGACAGTCCAAGATTGGTTCTAATTGAAACGATCTTGGAGTGGCAACTTGCTCTAGAATAGGATGGTCAATTAGCCAGAAATAACAGCGTAGGTGGTGTCATTGTATATTAATGTGTTGTTGATGTTTTCTTAGTACATAAAGTACTGAAAAGTTTTTGCTAGTTGTGTGCATTATTTTTCCCTGGTATCATCGTCATCGCAAAAAGGAATTTTCCAATAAGATTTCCCCTCTTCCTTCCTGACCGGCATTATGTCGTAACAATGGTGTCAGAAGAGTGGGATTTTTGAGGTTTTATTGGCAAATTTCTCTGCTGTGACGTTGCTACGGGCGCACACTAGTAGTTTTTCTTTACAAGAAAGGTGGTGAGTGTCAACACACAGTACTGATTGCATGCGTTCCCCTGTGATGAAGTGCGACACATGTAAATAAGTCATCACATAACATTCTGAGGGGACCCATACTTTCTTGTTCTGTGGATTGCCATTAGGGTATAAAACCCAAGGAAAATTTGTCAGAGTTTTATTATTAGACTTGTCCACCTTTACTTTACCCATATCATTGTGTATTGACTTATGCCCTGTATTCCTATTAATTAAGGATACTGATGTGGAAAATTTCATATCGTTTGGGGGTACTAATAATTTAAATCACCTCAGTGACGTCATAGTGTGTGACGCCACTCAACTGATTTCTATTATTAGAAGAAGTCCATAGAAAGATTATTTTAGTCAATTATAATGTCTTGCTATGACAAGTGACTGTTGACTTGACTGTAACGCGTTTATATTAATATCGCGTAGGTATACATTTCTTGACGTAAATGCGAGAAAATGAATGACGTTTTTTAGTCAAATACGTTCAGTGAAGGCCTATTTAAAGTTGATATATATCCTAGGCACCTTTCCGTGGTGATCTCTTATACGTTGTACTTTACGTTACTCATATGTAACGTCATTTAAATCCCTAGTAAAATTATTAGTTTACCAGCGCGAACGTTGGTTAGCCCATACCTATTTAAAAGGGACAAAGCGAACCCTTATTTATTTTCAACAGTATAGTTGACTCATACCATTCCCAACAATAGGCTAAAATGGATAAACATATTTCATTAGCACGGGAATTAGGATATGAAGGGCAAGAACTAAGGGATTATCTTAAGAGGCAACAAGATTTAGAAAGGGAGGAAAGGTTGGCCCAAAGGGAATATGAAAAAGAGAAAAGGGAGGCCGAGCAAAAAGATAAAGAAAGGGAGCAAAACGATAAAGAAAGGGAGCAAAAAGAGAAAGATAGGGAGCAAAAAGATAAGGATCGGGAATTAGAAAAGTTAAGGATTGAGGCGGAAAAATTGAAAATTGAGGCCGCGCGCAAGGATAAGGAAATGGAAATGGAAAAAGAAATTGCGCTAAAAAAAATTGAGGCCGAAGTAGAACTAAAAAAAATCGAGGCCGAGACCACTTCACATCCCTGGGGGTCCAAAGAGAAAAGTTCAAATCCTAGGAGTCCCAAGCTTCCATACTTTGACGAACATACGGATAAGATGGATAGCTATTTAACTAGGTTCGAAAGTTATGCTTTGTCAAATAAATGGGACCCGTCCATGTGGGCATCATACTTAAGTGCCTTATTAAAGGGACGCGCTTTGGAAGTCTTCGTTAGGCTTTCCAGAGATGACCAGTCGGATTATGGTCAGATTAAGGAGGCTCTGCTTACCAATTTCGACCTCACCGAACGATCCTTTCGTAAGAAATTTAGGGATTGTAGGCCCGAGAAAGCCGAAACTTTCAGACAATTTAGCGGTAGGCTAGCGAGCTACCTTGATAAATGGCTGGGTTTGGCTAAGGTCGAAAAGACCTACGAGGCGGTTTGTGATTTTTTGGCCCGAGACCAATTCCTTGACTGTTGCAGTCATGAGCTCTATTTGTATCTCAAACCTAAGACGTTTAAGGCCCTGGGTGAGTTAGCCCATGAGGCGGATTTGTTCGCCGATGCAAGGGGTGGAGTTCCCGGATGCGTCGCAAAAGGGCATCGCGAGACTAAGAGTCAAGTTCCGCATAATTATGGAAATCAGGTTGATCGAAAATCAAATATTTCTTGTAAGATTTGTGGTAAAGCCCATCAAACACATAATTGTTGGCACAAAAGCAAGAGGGTGTCGGCTGGTACGGAAATAGCATCAAGTGCGGAATTTAATTCTCCTAATCAAGGGGGAAATTGGCAAAATAGGGGTCGTAATTGGAATCGAGGCTGTAATAATTACCGTCGGAATCAGTCAGCTCCCGGTAGGAATTCCAATAGGAACTATAATAATGATAAAGTCGACCATCAGGTCAACTTTTGTAAAGTAAAGGGAGAACAAAGTACAGATAAGGGAGTGCATAGCGTGTATCATGCTAAAATGCACGACCCAATTGAGAATTATAAGGAGAATCCCCATAAGGATAGCAAGGGTACTTGCTATTTTTTAAGATCTAGACTACCGACGGCGGTAGGTACCGTAAATGGGAAGGAGGTCAGAGTTTTGAGAGATACGGGTTGTACCGGTGTCGTGGTTAGAAGGGACTTAGTATCCGATGAGCAAATGTTAGGGAAAGAGTTAGATGTTACTCTTATTAATGAGTCCAAACTGAAATACCCAGTGGCGCGTATTAGCGTGGAGTGTCCATTTTTTAATGGCACTACAGAAGCCTTATGCATGGAGGATACTTTGTATGATCTAGTTATAGGGAACATCGACGGATCGAAATTGCCAGATATGTCACATTTCGCAGCGAGCGTAGTAACTAGGTCACAAGCGAAAAAAGACGAGCGTACATATAAAAAACTTAAAGTCCCAGATCAGATTATCAATAGTGATAGGAATGCAATCGAGTTGGATCAGGCTTCAGATCCAAAGCTCTCGAATATACGGAAGCGAGTAGAGTTAGGCAACGTGACCGTGAGTCGGGGCATACACCGCGGAGAGACAAAGTTCATAATGAAGAAGGGGTTAATCTATCGGCAGTTTAATTTGCGTGGTAAAACTACTTCGCAGCTGGTTGTACCTTCGAGTTTGACCGATAGGGTTATGACTTTGGCCCATGAATCGCTCATGGCAGGCCATTTAGGCATTCGAAAGACGATCGATCGGGTAGTGGCAGAATTTTTTTGGCCAGGTGTTTGCGGCGACGTGACACGTTTCTGCAAATCCTGCGACATATGTCAAAGGACCGTTCAAAAGGGCAGGGTAGCAAAGGTGCCTTTAGGTCGGCTACCATTAATCGATACTCCTTTTAAGCGTGTAGCAGTAGATATTGTAGGACCAATTGAGCCCCGATCGAACAACCGCTCAAGATACATTTTAACAATGATGGATTACGCGACGCGTTATCCTGAGGCCATTGCATTACCTAGTATCGAGACCGAGCGCGTAGCAGAAGCATTAGTTGAGATGTTTAGTAGGGTTGGCGTACCCGATGAAATGTTAACGGACTGTGGATCACAATTCACGTCTGAAATTATGAAGGAAGTAGCAAGATTGCTATCATTACAGCAGCTGACTACGTCCGCATTTCATGCTCAATGTAATGGTTTAGTAGAGCGATCACACTCGACGCTCAAACAAATGTTGCAAAGAATGTGCGCTGAACGCCCTAAGGATTGGGATAGGTATCTTCCTGCACTCTTATTTGCAGTTCGGGAAGTACCTCAGGAGTCTTTAGGATTTTCACCGTTTGAATTATTGTATGGACGAAACGTACGCGGTCCGATGGCAATTTTAAGAGAATTATGGACAGACGAGGTGGAAGATGAAGAGGTTCGCTCAACCTATGATTACGTGATAAATTTACGAAACCGTCTCGAGCATACTTGCGAGTTGGCAATGAAAAATTTACAAAAAGTGCAAGGAAAACAAAAGGTGTATTATGATCGACGAGCGAAACCTCGTTCTTTCAAAGTGGGAGATAAAGTTCTATTACTACTCCCCACCGATAGTAATAAGCTATTGCTACAATGGCGGGGACCGTTCGAGATAGTAGAAGTGTTGAACCGTGTTGACTACCGTGTAAACGTAAACGGTTACATCCATACAAATCACGCCAATATTTTGAGGCTCTATGTTGAACGAAAAACTGAAGCATCTCACTGCTTATTATCCGCCGAAGCGAGTATGCCGTTAAGCGAAGATGATGATGACGAAAGTCATTCACTTGAGGACTGTACATTTCCTTCTAATAAGGAAATTGAGACATATCGAGATGTTAGTATCTCGGACGAACTTACAGACGAACAGAAAAAAGAGGTCAAAGAATTACTGGCCAAATACCCAGATGTACTGACCAGTATACCAGGCAAGACCGAATTATTGGAGCATGATATCAAATTATCAACTGCAGAACCTGTTAGGTCTAAGGGTTACCCTTTACCATATAAAACCAGAGAGATAATGGAATCTGAAATAGATGAGATGATTGAGCTAGGCATGATCGAACCTTCGATCTCTCCTTACTCTTCGCCCATTGTGTTAGTTCCAAAAAAAGATGGGTCGGTTAGATTCTGTATTGACTTCCGCAAGCTTAATAAGGTTACGGAATTCGATGCGGAACCTATGCCAAATATGGAGGAAGTTATTAATAGAATGTCAGGGCATAGGTTCTATTCGCAAATGGATTTATGTAAAGGTTACTGGCAATTAGGCCTCAGCAAAAGGTCAAGGCCATATACAGCCTTTGAAACACCTAGGGGATTATTCCAGTTTAAAACCATGCCTTTCGGTTTAGTTAATGCGGGGGCCTCTTTTTGTCGTCTCATACGCATAGTATTGCAAGGTCTGAGAAATGTCGATAGCTTCGTAGATGACATGTGGATTTTCATGGAAACTTGGGAAAAACATTTAAAATCCATAAAAGCCACCTTAGATAGATTGCGAGCTGCTAAACTTACCGCAAAACCCTCTAAGTGTAAAATAGGGTACAGTGAAATTGAATGCCTAGGCCATAATATTCAAGACCAAACATTAAGGCATAAAGATGACAAGATACAGGCTGTTAAAGATGCACAAAGGCCCGTTACTAAGAAACAAGTCCGAGGTTTTTTGGGTTTAGCTGGGTTCTATCGGAAATTCATCCCCAATTTCTCTGAAATTGCAGCACCTTTAACCGATCTAACGAAGAAAGATCGCCCAAACCGAATTAAGGACTGGCTAAGTCATCACGAAAGGGCTTTTCAAACGTTGAAAAGTCGTCTTACATCCTCCCCTATTCTGAGATTGCCTGTCTTTAATGAAGGGAAACCATTCATACTTAGATCAGACGCGTCCGATATCGGAATCGGAGCTGTACTACTGCAAGAATTTGAGGGGGAAGGTAAATTACCAATTGCCTACGCTAGTAAGAAGTTGTTACCCCGGGAAAGAAATTATTCTGTAATTGAGAAAGAATGCTTAGCAATTATTTGGGCAATTGAAAAGTTCAGGAAATACCTCTTTGGGGAAGAATTTATCCTGGAATGTGATCACAAACCCCTATCATTCATGCAGACTGCTAAGGCATTGAATCCCAGAATTATGCGTTGGGCATTAAAGCTCCAACCATACAGATTTAGGATTGTGGCAATCCGAGGACAAGACAATGTGGGGGCAGACTATCTTTCCAGGTAGTCCGCCATTTACGTCGCACGTGTATATATGTTGTATTATATATTTATTCTGTATTATTCCTTCTTTTCTGCATCGTGTATCGTAAGAAAAAGTCATTCCTTTTTCTCCCAAAAGGAAGGGCCTTTGTTACGATACAGAATGGCTGGAATAACAGAATCAGCTATGGTTGCGTATACGCACAAATACGCAGTGGTTTAGGTATGCACCTGGTCACCTATTCGAACCATGATACGGTACTCTTTCTATTGATAGTCCCAATAAAAGGTCGGTTTGTCTGAGATGGAATTCATTGTATCTATATTTATCAACGCTTGCACGTTTTCCTTATTCTTCTTGAATATCTCGGAAATCTTGTGCGTTTTTCAATATATAAAGGATGGAATTTCCCATTCTTGTTAGGGGACATTTTAAACATACCGTTGAAAGGTTCGATATAGAGATGCTATTCATTATTATAAAAGGTACGTGAAGTTATATATATTGTTACTGTATTGATATTGTACATGACAGGGCGATGGCGATCCGTGTAATTGCATTGAATCGCGATGTCTCTAGCATGTCACATTGTATTGAAATAATAAGTCACTCGTTTTCTATTTTGTCGTCTGTTGAATCGGCCAGCATTCCGTGTATGTGTTCTTTCGGGTGTTATCAATAACGTCCCGTTTTTTTGGTGAAAATAGCGATTGTTACGCACTTGCGTATGAAGTTACGCACATGCGTATTGCCTAAAAATCTGCTGGGACCATTCTTGCGGCTATAGTAAAAGCTGTCCAGATGGACTCGTCGGGTTATTTCGGACAAAAGTAGTCACAGGCCATGTCGGGCCTGCACCTAAAACTATAATGGCATGCTGAAAGATTTACCAGGGACCGATAGGTGAAAAACCATTTTTGCAGCTAGATTTTAAATTGTTGTGATTTTGTACGGCGTTGTTGGAAAGACGATTTAACTGCCAGTGATAATCGACTTTCTGTAGCGACCTGTATGTGTCACCTCGAGTTATATCTGACGCATATAAGAATAAGGGTTAGGTGCATACACTACAACACACTTACATAAATAAGGTGATAGCTGACATGTATGTTTAGAGATTAGGTAGGTGTAATGTTACACCAAAGTAAATGTAAGATATTTTTTGTTACACCAAAGTAAATGTAAGATATTTTCGTTACACCAAAGTAAATGTAAAGCATTTTTTGTGTTACACCAAAATAAATGTAAGAAAGCATTGTACGGTTTTACACACATAAAACAGCAGAATGTAATCTCTCAATATTGATGTATATGTTTTGCCGAGAGGTCATAATTAGTTGTTTACAACTGATACGTTAAACATGTACGAAATTAGTGCGTGGGCAGGGTGATGTCCGACGTAAACGTCCAAACGTTACGTCGGCACCACACTGTTCAACCTTTTTCCTGGAATTTTAAGAGAATTGGTATCAGTATGTGTAAACCTCGAAACTATCTAGATAACGTGACCTTGAAGGGGAAAAGGGCCACAGGATCTTGATGTTTCGGCTGCGATAGCGTCTCAACCAGGGTGACGTTACGACAGTGTATAGAAGAGTTTGTTACGTATGGGTTTGTTCGTTTGGCATAAGAGGTATTGTTTAGCGCTGACATAGGCCAGTCACTAAAAAATACTTCTCTATTATATAAGTTTAAGTGTGGGTATTTAGAAGAGCCGATCCATCCTAACCGCATGGGAGCCGTTAGCCATACACCCACGGGTGTGGGCTAATCGCGCGCTTATAGGGTTAGGCTGTAATTTAAAAGAGTAAGACCACTGAAATTATTTCTATTTTTGTGAACTTCGAACGAACAACCCCATTATCGACGCAAAAGAGTGATTCTGAGATTCTAAATATAGATTGTTTTTTGCAGAATCGTCTCTTGTGTCCCCTCCTACGTTGGAGGCTGAAAGTTGGTGAGCCGTTGATTAGTACCTGAGGGCACATAATAGTTGTCCCCCTTAGGCCACGACCAGCGTGGATCAAAGCCCCAATCGTTACAACGTAGTACAACCAAATGGGAAGCCAACCGGCTCGAATGGTTATATGAAAAATCTGACGCCCCAATGCGGGGATATGATCAGGAGGACATATATCAATACTGACGTCTTGAGTGACGATCAGCAGTACGCGTAACAGATAACACGATTACATTAATCCAGTGACGACCAAAGTACAGGTTCGATCACCTCAGCGCCGATGGTCTGAAGTAGACACACGTGCAGCTTAGAAGACATAGTGTTCGCGAGACGCGTATAATCTCGAGATTTCTCGTCAATACGAGAACTTAAATATTAAAGGATCCAATTGTTTTTTTTTCTTAAGTTATATGTTAATCATATTCTTTACGTCTCTTATTTCTGACTAGTTGACGTACATCTAGAACAGGACAGTCCAAGATTGGTTCTAATTGAAACGATCTTGGAGTGGCAACTTGCTCTAGAATAGGATGGTCAATTAGCCAGAAATAACAGCGTAGGTGGTGTCATTGTATATTAATGTGTTGTTGATGTTTTCTTAGTACATAAAGTACTGAAAAGTTTTTGCTAGTTGTGTGCATTATTTTTCCCTGGTATCATCGTCATCGCAAAAAGGAATTTTCCAATAAGATTTCCCCTCTTCCTTCCTGACCGGCATTATGTCGTAACAGTAACACTGTCCTACTGGTGATTTATTTTTGCTGAATCTAAAAAGTAAGTAAGGGTGCAAAGATCAGGAATCGATACAATCAAGTACAACACCTGACCCAGGATACCAATGGGAAAGTGACAAACTCACAGTTAGACACCACAAAGAGAGCCAAGATGTCAGTTGTGGTTTAGGGTAAAGGGTAAGATGTCGCAGTATTGGGGGTAAAAGTCTATGATGAATATTAAATATTACCTTTGTTTTAATTTCTTATGTTATTACTTGGACAAATAAAAACACCTCTGTTATAGGCATTTTATAATCTAGATATCAAATAAAGTATTATGTGCCTGTTTTGAAAGAACATGCTTATAGAGCTATATTTATATGTGCAACATTTAAGTTCTTCAATTTTCTAACTTATTCTTTATATTTTTTTAAGATTGTTTACTTTTGTTATGAGAGTGATTCATGTGCCTTTAGTCCTAACGCTTACTCCTGGTTTCTCCACAACTCAAGCTCGAAGTGTGCATCATACAAAAGTAAGTAAGGTTGCAAAGATCAGGAATCGATACAATCAAGTACCACACCTGGCCCAGGATACCAATGGGAAAGTGACAAACTCACAGAAGACACCACAAACGAGAGCCAAGAGGTCAGCCCTTTCCCAGCAGGTGACCACGAAGCACATATAAACAGACGCGCACAAAACATAGCAAACACAAGACAGAACAGAAACATTAAAGATCCACAAAAGAAGTACCGCCTTGGAACGATCAGTAAAATATTTTACTGGAGGGCTTAAACCAGTTTCACGGCGCCAACCTCACCCTTGATTCTGATGTGGAGCAGGACACATTTGGGAAAGTGACAAAACACAACACACACGACAGCCAAGAGGCCAGCCCTTTCCCAGCAGGAAAGTCAAGCAAACAGACCATCCCATTGATGGTAATACATACAGTGAAAAACTGTGACTATCAATGATCACCACAAGAAACCTTTTAAATTCAATTACTTCCTGCTCTATCACCCAGGGTAATACTTTGCCAAAGAAACCCTGTGGTGATCGAATACATATAAAGATGACATGGGTCTAAAAGCAAAAATATTAATTCAAATAGATCTGAGTATAATTGCTTTCACAATGACATTCAATCAAACTCCTCAGGGACATACGCTGGAATTTAAATAGCACAGTTGAATCTCAACAGTATTCGAAACAAACTTGTCTGCATACCTAGTTTTAAACCCAATCACGGTTTATAGCTATGGTTTCCTCTTTAATTGCATTACCGTGGGTCAGGCCTCAGACTCTATGACGGCTCCAACGTAAAGCTTTAATCGGTGGGTTGGTGCCTGATGCTTATCTGTAGCTGGACCCACCGTGGCTCAATCTGAGGTTTTCTTTAGCTCTGACTATCTGTGAGTCATGAGCCCTTTTCTTTGTTCCATCATGGTTTGTTAATTTGATTAGAGTGTTTCTCCATGATGATACATTGCATTAGTTAGATGGCCTCCATGTGAGCTGAACATTTCTTGTACTTCAACAACAGCAGAATCTAGGGCGAATATTTGGTTCCAGTAAAATGCATTTAAGCCCCCGGGTGGCTTAGGCTGCTGTCCGTTCTAAGGCGGTGGTTCTGTTGTTAGTGTAGGCCGCTGTGTAATTCTGTGTGCATTTTTTGGTAAAAGTGTCAAACATACATTTTCTTGAAGAAAAATGTATCCTGTTAAAGAAAAAAGATGTTTACAATTTTTCTTTGGTGTTTTAACGTCATAGTGACGTCACAAAGTGAAGTACCCATTTTTGGCTTATTCAAGGCTTGAAAGTGCAGTGTTATGAATTCCAGAAGGCATAAACATGAACTGTTCGACCAGTTGTGGTGATTTTACTGGCAACATGTTGATTTCGGAGCATAGACCCTGCCTCTGGATTTTAAAAAGGTTACATTAACTTCAAAATGATGTCTGTACATGGAAAAGTGACGTCAGTACCAAAATTAAAATTCAGTGATATTGAAAGCTCAAATATATAGCTAGATCCTCCTCTCCACACATGAGGGAAAATATTATTCACTACACTTTTCTGAAACAATATTATATAGGAAGCAAAATGACATACGTTAGCTCTCTGACCTATATTTAGACAGGCATGTAAAATACGTTACCTTTTTATAGTTTCAAATCCTATTTTGCAAATAACAAGTTAAACCTAATTATTATTTATCAAATGCTGTTTGCCTTAAGACATTTTAAATGAAGGGAAGAGCCGGTTTGCATTTAAACAATACATCACTATGATGTTATAGTTATATATGTTACTTTAAATGTATAACTATTAAATGCACTACTTTCACTAGACGTTGGTCTACCAAAATACCTGTACACTATAATTTTCTTAATCACATTCTACAAGCCACACAATAATGTATGTTAACTCTTTAGCTGTTGGGGCGATACCACGCAATAGCAAAATTTTCTACCTTACTGTAAAATAATTGGAAATCCTATCTAATTACTCCTTATTTACATGCCAATATAACCTTTTAATTGTAAGCAAATGGCTAGCAATATAATGTTATCAAAGTAGAAGGATCTGTTATAACTGTGAAATACGTTACTTTCTTTTAAATACATTTTTAAATTACAAAGGAACACTTTTTAAGTTTACACTGCTAGTGGGCTATTTATTGCCATTCAACTGCCATTAATTGTCATTACAGGAAAAAAAAAAAAACGCATGGATGAATAAAAGAATAAAATTTGAACTTAATTCACATACAACGATTTTTTCCAAGTCTGTGAGTTTTATTAAATATGTAAACAACTTTTTATTTTCTTAAATTCTTATTAATGATATTTTTTATCTCACTGAGACTGATATATTTGCCTCTTTTATACGTGAAATGATATATAGAAGACACATATTAAGTCATCAAACATATCAGAAGAAATGCTAGATGCTCCTCAGGAAAATTATTGTTGTTGTTTCACTACATTAATTTGTAAATTATTGTGTAGTTTATAAACATTGTTATATGTTTTATGCTGAATAAAATATATTGTATTATATTGTATCGTATTTTAGATCACACAATAATATTAAGCATGGACTAGCTTAGTAAGATTTATCACATATTGTTTAAGCCAGCCATTAATTACAACTACTATGCTGATACCATTCAGGAATAAAAACCTTTTCAGAATTTGTAATTGTAGGTCAATTTAAGCATATATCATAATCGAGAATTGAGAATTTAAAACAGTCCTTTATTCTTGTCTTTTGAAAAAATAAACTGAGATGATTTAAAAACTTATCAATTTTTGCCCAAAGGTATGACACACGCTAAGCCTATTCCTATGGTTATAACTGATTTATATCAGAACGATGTCCAGTTTGGCGACAAAAGAATACCATTTAAGATGGTAAAATGCATAACAAGAGAATTTTAAAGATATATTGCACTGTCCTATTATCTGTTCTGTCTGGTTACAAACTATTGTTAAGCATTCAAACAGAACAATATTTGTTCTAATGGTTCATTTTAGTCATATATTTGAAAGATATATGTTAATCACTTAGAAAAGCCCCCTAGCATTGTTAGTATTACATGTATATTATAACCATTACTAAAATAGCTGACTCACAACAAATTATTGCTTTTAATAAATTATTTGTCTTGCATTATTATATCGGTTAGACCCATTAGTCCTACAGTGGTTTAGCATGTCAAACGTGAACATTATCATCTGCATCATCATGAGTGATTAAACAATACATTTGCTAGTCCAAATATTTATTTATGAATTGCAGTAAAAGAGTCTAAAATATTTTTCATTTTAAAGCAACGTGATTTATACTTGGGATACTGTCAAAGAACATAGCTGAATATAGCATTCAACATTTCCTAAACTATACCATACACACATATTACACAATTGACAATTAGGCAATGCTAAACCAACCTCTGAGATTTATAATGATATCCTGTACATTTAAATGAACTGATTTCTTTAAGAGATAAATGAATAAAAGTATATATGGCAAATTAGATATACATAAGTTCATGCACATTTTTAAAACTTTGCATGTGCCACTATCATTGTTGACAATGTTGATACTGAGAAGAGGGTCATCTTAATGCTGAACTGTTAGCATTGTGCATGCTCCTTTTTGAATATATGTCCTGGCAACTTAACAGCTCATTCTAATCTGAAGTACACATATACATGTTAAACATAGTTATTAATGATAAAATTTATCATGTTTGCGAGGTTCTTGTACTATTTTTGCCAACGTTCTGTTTAGTAGAAATTAACATAAACATCAGATATATAAACATTTATTGCTAAAACCAAATCAGATCTAATTTCTTGACTGCATTTTTTTAATATTACACATTTCTATCCAGCATTCTAACTTGAATGTCACCTGTTAAAATTTGGCCTGATACAATTTTAGCTGAAACGTCTTTATTAAAATTGGTATCGTAGTAACAGCTGACTTATTTCCTTGCATATGACCATATTTAACGTGGCTTTAAAGTAAAACTCACCACTATAACCAACTATCTCTATTTCCAGGGAAATATTTCTCATCAATAAAGCAGTTCTTTAGATATTATTAGTTGAGCAAGTGATCCAAGATATTTACTTAATGTGATGGACAGTTTTGTTGATCGCACAATGAAGGCTGGATATAAACCAAAATTAATTCCAAAGCTTCTGTAATGTGTTACCATATGCATACACAGCTAAAAGTCAGGATACAAATTGATTTCGAACAGTCACTTTAAACAATAACTAATTACAGACACTTTAAATAACTGAATAGAAGTAGCTCAATTAAACTAAGAAGTCTTCAGAAAAATATTACAAAACTCTAAACTTAACATAATACATTAGCTTTTTTGGTTTTATTATATATCGTCTTTGTTAATATTTTTGGATAAACATATGGCAATATAATATATTTTATACAGTACTATTTTGTTATATTAACAAATTTTACAGAAAATTGAAATATATTCCTCTAAGTACTGTTACTTGAGTGCTATCATTTCCTTTGTTTATGAATTTTAAAATCTATAATTTTGGGCAAATCATTTCTTTGTAGATGTATAAAGTTCAAATATATACTATTTTGCAAATGTAAATGTGCATGGATAATTAGAAGGAACTTGAATACAAACTGATAAATACTTTTTAGACAGACTGGTATCTTGGTATCTATTTAACAAGCTCAGTCATTTTTGAGATGGAATAAAATATCCTATGACGTATAATATACGGAATAAAGCAATGTATATACAGTCTTGCAAGTTGTAATATACGTTACATAATGCTATACAAACAAAAACAAAACTTATATTTTACACCAGAAACGAATTTAAGCATAGCTTTTCACTCTTGCGGGACAACAGAATGCTCATATTTGGTGTTTAAAGATTTTCCAATTTAAATTTCATGCCGAATTAAAAAATGAACTTTTTGTTCAGGGCCGTCATATTTAACAGTTTATAACTCTTAAAGTATTTTTGATACAAACAAACTGTTTGTAGCTATATAATGGTTCATTATTTGTCTTTTGGAAGGTATATTTAAAACCTGAAAGTTAAGTGTGAAGCTTATCAAAGAAAATTATTTAACATAATTTCAGTGATTTTAAAGGGAGAAGCTTAAAATGTAACATAAATAACATAACAATGGGCCCTTATAACTTTTATAAACATAAATATATGTAAGGAATGAAATGTTCTAGTATGATACATGAATGTTTGTCCAATTTAAATAATTCAAGCATTACCTTAACAACCTTGATTACTTTTATTCTGTTTAAAAAAAGTAGGGTAACGTAGTTAATACGCTGTAGCTGCTAAACGCCCCAACCATCAGAGCGCTAACTTGTTTCAAAAGGCTTAGCCAGGAAGATACAGTTATGACCTGATTTCAGTCGCAAGGCACACACGAATTTCCAGAATTAAAACTTTTTTGTACGCAATGTGTTTTTCCAGCACATTGACGTCAATCGGCGTCAATTTCACGTAAAATTGAAGTCCATATTGAATCAAATTTTCATTTTAGTGTTTCTATAGACGTGTTTAATCATTCCAATGCAACAAACATAAAAACAAGATTATTTTAGGTGTGTAAATAACCCAACCACATATAAACTCTTTGATGCAATTGAAAAGACGGTACCCTATTTTGTGACGTCACTGTGACGTTAATACTGCAAGAAAAAATTGTAAACATCCTTTTCCTTACACTGCATATATTTCTCTAGTTGAAAATCGATAAGAATCACTTTTACCAAAAAATGCACACGGGAGCCCAAATTTCGACACAGGGGCCTACACTATGTTGTTGACTTTTTGTTTATTGTTACTCCCATTGTGGGAGTATGTAATTGTTCTATGTTTTGCTGTACGTTACTTTATGTCCATTCTAGTATTGCAATCACCTTGATTGGGAAGAGAGAGCTTGTTGCTTTGCTTAATTTGTCTTCTTGTGTCTCGCGATGGTTGAGCGGGTCTTCCTCGGGGTGCCACAGGGTTGTCTGCGGTTTGTGATTGTGGTATTTCCTGATCAAACTCACTTACTATTTTTGACTTACTACACACTGAGCTGCATGAATACGATATTATTTTTGTATCTGAAACCAAGCTAAATTCCTTAGTTAGAACTACTGACTTAGTAATTGGTGGTTTTAATGTACCAATTCGTTAAGATCATGATGCCAATATTGGTGGCGGCCTTATGATTTATATTTAACAATTTATTAGAAGGCAGAACCTCGAAAATGGAGAAAGTGAAAATATTTGGATTGAAATAAGTAGTCTTAATAAAAAGTTTCTTGTTGGCCTATTTTACAGACCACCAAATAGTTTGTCAGAATACTGGGACTCATTTGAAAGCATTCTCGACATGGCTTTGGACCTGAACCTTGATACTTTAATAATCTGGGATTTCAATCAAGATATGCTAAAACTGAACAATAACAGTAAGTTTTAAGAATAATAACTAAGTACAATCTCCAAAATATGATATATGAGCCAACTAGGATAACCTCTACCACTCAAACATGTATTGATTTAATCCCAACAAATCATAAATTGATTATCATCAACAATGAAGTTTTACCACCATTTGCAGTGATCATTGTACCATAACTGTAAAAGTTAATTTTAAAACTTACAAAGCCCAAGCTTGCAAAACCACGGTATGGAAATATGACAAAGGAGATAAAGCAGCCATTGCTGATATATATTTAACTCTACAGACTGGTCTTTCATTAGTAACTTGAATAATATAAACAATATAAATGAAAAATTTAAAGAAATCATAATCTCTACGGCTGGTGAATTTATTCTAAAAATTACTTATACTAAAAGGCCTAGTGACGAACCATGGATGAATAATAATATACGCTGGCTTATGAGACAGCGAGATTGGTTATACTATAAGGCAAAAAACAGAAAATCAGAAACACAGCTGATCAGATACAAAGACAAGAGAAATGAGGTTATAAAATTGATATATGAAGCTAAAGCGCAATATTTACAAAAACTTCAAACATCACTTTCAGATCCAAAACCATCACCAAAACAATGGTATAAAATTGCAAATGAAATAACAAATTAAAAAAAACAACAAAAATAATCCTCCACCACCCCTCATGAGAAATGGAAAAACTGACAACAAATGAATAGTTCACAAATATTTTAAAAGTCAGATAACTGCCAAAGATGTAAACGATCAATTACACTTGTTAAATCCCAGTAAACCATGTGGACCAGATGAAATAATGCCAGAACTGATTAAAATTACAGGACCATCATTAATACAACCTCTTTCAGTGTTATTTAACAGATCACTTGCATTAGGACAAGTCCCCTTACAATGAAAAAATGGCTAATATCTCGGCAATATTTAAAGGAAAAAGGATCTGATTAAGATCCTACCAATTATCGACCAATATCCATTACTAGCTGTCTAGGAAAATTGATGGGTTTTTTTTAAATATCTGTATAACTACATTGAGCAGCATAAAATACTAACAAAATATCAGTCTGGTTTCAGGCTAAAAGATTCTACTATTAATCAACTTCTAAAGATTGGTCATATAATAATAGAAGATTTAGATAAAGGAAAGGATATTAAATTTGATTTCTGTGACATAAGTAAAGCTTTTGATAAAGTCTGGCATCAAGGTCTATTATACAAGCTTATGAAATATGGAATTGGTGGGAACTTAATTCAGTGGTTTACAAGTTATCTATCCGATGGGAAACAGCGAGTCTTAAATGAAGGTTATAAATCACACTGGGAACATACTTCAGCTGGTGTCCGTCAAGGATCAGTACTAGGACCGTATCTATTCCTACTGTATATAAATGATATTGTTGATAATGTAAACTGCAATATCAGATTATTTTCAGACGATACTTCTTTATTTACTGTTATTGAAAACAATGATTCTATTAAACTTCTTAATGAGGACTTATGTAGTATAGCAAACTGGGCAAATGACTGGTGTATAATCCTGAATCCGAATAAAACAAAATATATGTTATTCACAAGAAAAAATAATAGTAATAGACAATCTGAACCAATACGAGTCAGACCTCTTAGAATCAATCAAACTTGATGCTGCTCAAATAATAACGGAACTTCGAAGAGGTACACTTCATGCCATTCTCTACAAGGTGCTGGGCTGGGTACCACTCTCTAAAGGAGAAAAAATAGTTAATTAATACATTTCTATAAAATATTAAATAATGATACACCATGTTACATAAATAACATTGTGAATAAGTATAATGCACATGACTCTGGATACACCTTGAGAAACAGAAAGTTTAAATATCCCATTCCTAGATCAGCTTCTTTTAAAAAAACTTTCTTCTTAGCAACAAGTGATTTATGGAATAATTAAGACACAGATTTACATAATTGTACATCTTTATACTCATCTAAGCAAACATTGAAAAAAGAATACCAGCACCTCCCAAACATTATTCATATGGTGACCGGAAAATGAACTTAACCATTTGTCAACTTAGAAATAAAAAAAGTCTGCTCAACCTAGACTTATACATTGACCATCTTATACAGTGTAGATTCTCCAAAACGCCCACACTGTAATTGTGAAGAATCGCAAGAGCATTTTTTTATTCAGTGCCAAAAATATGATACTGTAAGAATAAACCTTATTACTTCATAATGTCTCAGCCAGACATATATAGCAGTATTACAATTACTGCAAATGACTTGCTGGCTGGCAAATCTAATCTGTCATTTGAAAATAGCTGCATATTAATATCCTATTTAATGCAATATATTAAAGACACTTCACGATTTTAGGTAATTATAATATATTTAACCTTTTTCGAACATGCTAACCCCATGTCTTGGTCAGTCTGGTTTGCTTTATCCAGCTAAACCTGACAGTCTGGTAGGTGCCTATATTATTTTGGTCAGATCTGGGTCTACAATCTTTTTTGTCTGATCTTGGTCTACATTGCTTGCCATTCCAATAAGGCACAAATAACATCCCATTTCCTTATTGAACTGAATCATGACCCTTGATTGCATTATCTATTTTTGTTGTTATTTATCTTAACTATAAATCGGGAACCAACGCTTTACACGAGAATATTATTATATGAATAAAACGTTTGAAGTGTCTTGAGTTTAACACTTACCTGTTGCTCGATTAAACATTACTGAGGTTTACTAACTTCAATCAGCACGAACGGTAAACTGACTGTTTAATATCATTATGTAATGTTAATAGTAACGGCACGCTTGTGACCTGCAGATAACAGCGCCATGCTACCGGTCATGCTACTTTAATTTGTGTATTCCGCTAGACTACTACTGTAGCATCTGTGATATTAATGCTTCAAAATAAGTTTAATATCAAAGTCTTCCGTCTTAGCATAGAAAGCGTGCGTCCTTTATTAATATTCCTTTATTTTCTTGCAGTATAAACGTGATTATTTTATTGAAACATACATATAATGCATGGATAAAATATGAAACTTCACTGTCATTAGAGTTGCCGGCAAATGCACCATAACATGACTGTTTACATAGTCTCTGTTTGTTAGCACCTAAACACAATATATAAGGTGAGAATTAGAGCTGTACCATGGAGGAGCATGTGACCAAATGTAACCAATCATGGGACCTCTGTCTAAGATTAAACTGATGTCATTTGTAAATATAGATTTGTCATTTTCTGGTTTCCCAGTCTATCTTGAAAATTCTGATTGCATCATGTTCTTCAAAGATTGACCTAGGCCGACCTGGTATGACATTTAGCCACTATTCTGCTGAAGAGAATAATAAGACAGTTGGTCAGTCAGAAATCCAAAGTAAAACTTATTAAAGCACAGATAACATGAAATTATACAAGTTACACGATGCATGGATTTTGAAGAGGCAAATAGTCAAGTTGATTCTTTATGTGGTGCCTTACCCAGAGCTGATTTGTGAATGCATAAATGCATTAAGTCTGACATCTCTAAGGTCATGTACCAGATGAAATGTATGGACCCTTTGCATGCTAGTCCTACAGTTAACCTTTCAGACCCTAATCAGACTAGCAAAATGTTGGTTGTCATCCAAATCCAAACTGTTCGACATACTTATGGTATTGGATGGTACTTTAAGTCTAGACTGGCATCTGTCCAAAAAACAAATTGATACACCAGAAAATTAGAGCATCTTTAATTTTTAGTTTGAGGTATTAGACTGGCCCCAGTCAAGACAGAAAAATCCCAATTTTCCATTCATGCACTCTTACTAAATGATTGCAACCTTTTGAGTGTGCTAACAGATACAATTATAATGACTAATTTGTTCAGCGGAATGGAACAGTTTGTATAATTTTGGTAACAGGCATTTTGAGGATCCTAATATATTTCTCTGAAGTTATTTTAAAACAAAAGATAATCCTCTTTTAGCTAACCTAGGTTAGGACCTCCTTTATGCGTCTGTTCATCATCAGTGTCATCAGTATATACTAACTGACAAAAGAAACGCTATAGGTAAAATTCAAGCCATGTCACATCAATGTTTATACATTAGGTAATAAATGTAAATTTGGATTATCTTTTACTTTTAAATGCATGTTAATGTTGTACCTCAAAGTGTACCGCAGAGGAACAGATAAGCCGATTTTTGGGGGGTATTTCAGCAATTAAATTTGTGAAAAAAGCAATTGTTTTCAAATTAAGGGGTAACAAAAAGGAATTAAATTTTGGAAAAAGCAATGGTTTTATAAATGAAGGGGTAGCGAAAAGCAATTAAATTTTGGAAAAGCAAAAGAAAAAACAAACTGATCTAAATATGAATATATCCCATGTTAGCACACTTAGTGTGGTAGCCAGTTCAAGACTTTCTTTTGTTGTGATGTTACTAAGTCTCCTTTGAAGTTTGATACATTAAGCAAGTCATTTGCCAGTTACTGGCTAAAGTATTTGCACAAAGTACTTAAAGTCACTCAATCTGTATGTTTCTTCCATTACGAAAACTAAGATTATTATTTAAATTATTAACTAAGATTATTAGGTACTTTAATGATAACTTATAAATAAGCAATTTCAAAAATCTATGTGGGGTAAAAAATATTTTAAGCAATTGTTTTTGGAAAAAAGCAATTCATAAAAATCGTGTGGGGTAAATACCCATTTGAACTGAAAGCTTATCTGGACCTCTGTACCGTCCGAGAAAATTCAATGGGTAAAATCAAAACATGGAAAATTGATGTGTGGTTTATTGAAAACAAAAACATCAATATTTTTAGGGAGCACACAAAATTTTGGTACTTTATTGTTTGGTAAAACCCTATAAAACCTACCCAGCGGCTTAAAGGTCTAGATTTTGGTCAGACATTTTCTACATGTAGTAGCGAAGGTTCATTCGCAAGAGCTCATGCTCCATAATACAATCTGTACAAATAATCTTTTCAAACACCTATTCTGCCTCGAACCCAGTATAATTGGGTCAAAGATTCTGCTGACTCTAAGATTTGTTAAACAAGACCTATTATAATAATAATAAAAGTAAAGGAATGCTGTCATAAAAACAACCTATTTGCCAAACCTAAACTATTGGCAGCTTTTTAAAAGCAGCCAACTTGTTCGACTATTGTTCGGGGAGAACCGCCACGTGGGCGAACAAAAAACATGGATGACTCTTATTTGAATCTATTACATTTAATTCTTATTTACTTTACTATATATACTTCTAATTTATAATATCCTATATTATTACTATATTATTATTTTCATATCATACCGTTTTTTTATGTCCAGAAGTTTTTCTGTTTTTTTTTTGTTTTTTGTTTTTTTTTGTTTTTGTGTGTGTGTGTGTGTGTGTGTGTGTGTGTGTGTGTGTGTGTGTGTGTGTGTGTGTGTGTGTGTGTGTGTGTGTTATTCTCTCTTATTGACTATACAAACTCTTGGGTTACCATGGTTTCATCTAATATGCTCTATCAATTAATTAACATTTATGTCCTTACTTTATTGGTATTCTATGCATACCTATATGCATTCATAATGTAATCATGTAACTTTCTTTGCAAAATTATTATGTAATACTAGACTTCCTTCCCTCAAGATAATATATGAAATTGTTAAAATATAAAGAATGCATTGTCATACCAAAGTATTATGCGTAGTATGAACCTATGTAAATATCATTGTAGTACATGTATTTATGGAGAGGGCAAATATAGGCTACGCCTACGCCCAATCTTTGACCCATATATGTATGTTGACTAAAATTTTGAATAAATTAATAAAAAAAATTGAACAAATTTCAATTTGGTAAAACCACACAATTCCAATTTTAGGATAGTTACAGCAATGTTTGGGGGTCTGAATGTTTAGGATTTTTACGGTATTGTATTAATGGTATGAACCATATTGAAAAGCCGTTTATGATATAATTAGGGGATAACTGTATTCAAAATTCCATTGGGGGGGTATATCGTCGGATATACGGTCGGAAATTTAATTTTACGGCGACGCGTAAGCTGAGCCGTAAAACGTGATTTCTGAACGTATATCCGACGATATACCTCCCCAAATGAAAATTTTGAATATGGTTATCCCCATTCTAATGCATTATTAACATTGTCCCTTAAAAACAGTGCAAATGTACTATGTTGCGCCTATACGTCCAGCGACTGCCAGCTGCATAAAACCGCTTGCCAGCTGCATATATTCACTTGTCAACCAATGAAAAGCGACGTTACGTAATGACGTCGGGTTTCCGACAGTATATCCCAGGATATACTGTCGCAAATTTATGACGTTATCCAATCAGACGTCGCGTTGCATTTGCAAGTGCATTAGAATAAAAATTATATTTAGGCGTGGATAAGAGTGGGAGTGTGTGCCTTCCAATCACTGTTCTGGCCGTCTACATGTGTCCCAAGCATTTGCAATAAGGTTTGACTAAACCGGTCCCCCTATCCATTTCCAATAGGATGGTTAGGTGTTGTCTGAAATTTGTTAACCTTAACGATCTTACAAAACTCTTAAATCAGATTTGACTAAAAGTTTACACTAAGAATATTTGACTCAAAGTTTGAACGTTGATCACTGTGGATACGGGCTGGAAATCCGTAAATGATGACCAATAAAATGGCCGAATAATACCCTCTCCGTAGTTTTGGTGGTTGGTTTATGGTGGGTTTGGCTTGAGAATACTGAAAAAGTATCATTCTCGAAACCACCATTCGACCTTTCGCCATCGGTGCAGTGGATGTTATTTTTGCTTAACTCTTGCATGCACCAGCGTCCTTCCTAATACATCGCCCACCTTTATGTATGTATCCATAAAGGGCAATAAAATATCTGCTTCACCATAGATATGGTTCTATCACTGTCCTGATGTCCAAGGTTATCATGCAGGGCTTGAAACACATCTTCTCGGAAAGCTGGCACGAAAATCAGGGAGGGTTGATTAGACTGTCAATAATAATGTCGACGCTAACGTGTTGTTCATGTCTCTATTTAAAAGGCACCCGCTTTTGTGCTAACTTCTTCTTGGCATTTGGATTTTCACATGTACCACTAGAAAGTCATTTAATGGCCTCGCAATTTCAGCTAATCCCTTACTGTATTATACAAATTTGTTTCCTACAGAGCAACTTATTGGTCATTTGACAAGCTCTTAATCAATTGCCAATATTCTTTTCAAATTCATTGATGGCTTCTAAAGTTAATTCTCAACTTGAAGAGGAAGTATGAAAAGTTACCTAGGTTTAGGCTTTATCGTTTTAAAATCTTCTTGTGGGGATAGGTTTACAAAAGAGGTGGGGATAGATGCACAAAAGAAGTGTGATAAGTTCCCTGTTTGGTCTTTTGTAAACCTTTCTGACCAGAAGATTTTAAGAAGATAACACTGAACATTTGGAACTTCATTTAATATTTCCTTAGCAAATTGAAAATACATCAGTGAATTTGAAAATAATTTTTACAGATTTTTAAGAGCTTTGCAAATGGCCAATTTGTCGCACTGTAGGAAAGAAATTGGATTTTTATACAGATAACGTATTTGATGAAAGATTAAAATTGAGCATGGTTTGAGCTTGCTGTACTCTTGATCAATTAATTTTCAAAAGAGTTATGGCCCTTGACGTTATCAAACCAGTAGTTCATATATTACTTGGAGGCTGATATTTGGTATACTGTCAGTATATGATGAATTCAAAGTGTGTAAGGTTTCTGTTTGTCCTGTCCATGTTCAACAGAATTAAGACCTTTGATGATTTGGGCAATTTATTATTTTTGTCATTTGTTGTCCCAGAAAGGTGGATTTTGGTATAGTGTGAGAATATGAGGAACTCATAAAATTAGTTAAAGTTTGAGTTTGCTCTCATATGTACATACTGAGTTATTCCCGTTGATGGATGAATTTTCAATGGATTTACTGCCCTTGATCTTAGCAAATATATGGTTTTAGGACCAAAGCTAGATGAGTTATGTGCCCTTGAAGTTTCCAAATGGTGGTTTTGGAACTATAAACCTGTAACTTTGTGGAACATTACCATGAAGGATGAAAGAATTAGTGAACTGTTTGAGACTAAAAGCTCACCATAGGTAAATTGAATACACTTTATACAAGGAAGCTAGGGTGGTGGGGCATCATGCAGTGTCTGCGATGCTTTTATTCAATATTAAAAGTAAGTAAGGGTGCAAAGATCAGGAATCGATACAATCAAGTACCACACCTGACCCAGGATACCAATGGGAAAGTGACAAACTCACAGTAGACACCACAAACGAGAGGCAAGAGGTCAGCCCTTTCCCAGCAGGTGACCACAAAGCACATATAAACAGACGCGCACAAAGACATAGCAAACACAAGACAGAACAAAAACATAAAAGATCCACAAAAGAAGTACCGCCTTGGAACGGTCAGTAAAATATTTTACTGGAGGGCTTAAACCGGTTTAACGGCGCCAACCTCACCCTTAATTCAGATGTGGATCAAGACACATAGATATTTGGTTTGCATGAAAGACCCCTAACTTATCAATGCATCATCTCCTAAAACTATTTCTACTACGACACGCATATTATTATCTCAAGAAAATGATAAAAATATGTAACACAACATACCTGTAATAAAACATTTCAGCAATGCTATTCCAAAGGTGATGATGTACGGCTTGTGTAATACAAACCAAGCCTATGCGTAAAGTATTTCCTACAATAGATAGTTACATTACCTGTCTACACATAACTGGAATAGGCTTCCTATAAGTATTGGTATGGCAATATTGGAGGTATGTCAGAGACGCATATAGAAAATATGTAGGCAGCAGGGAATAAGACTAAATAGCCTACGACATGACCGCAGTTACAAACCTACATCGTTTTCAGCAACCAAGAGTGACATATTCGAGCAAATATATATTATAAAGTATATGTTTGTCTTTCCTCCAATTGTACAGCTGTCAGTCTATTCTTACCTATGTAGAAAACCGTTTACACATGCATGACGAACTGGTTGCATGGCCTAGTGGATAAGCTGCCTGACTGTCACGCTGGAGAACCGGATTCAATCCCAGGCGGGGGCAGCAGATTTTGCATGTCTCTTTACACATGGGATGAGAGAACTGTCATCTGATTGGTTATCGTGCGACCCTGGGCAAGTCACTTACACCATAAAATGAATACCCAAGTAAACCCTCACTTATATAGAGAAAAGGGGAGTTTGCAGGGGTATTCATTATTTTTCTTATTTCTGCTCAAAACATTTATTATGGGTACTCTTTAGAACCGCCTCAATGAGGTAGTTCTAATGTGTACCCACAATCCATGTTTAGAGCAGAAATGAGAAAAATGTCACAGATTATCATCTGATAAATGCCATTTCTAGAGACATGAAAAAAAGGAAAGGATTACATAGGCCTGTTATTATCCTAATGGGCTTCCAATATCACTCAGTCCACCCAGCTTTGAGTGGGTACCTGTAGCAGTTCAGGGGAGATTAACCGGATGATGAGAGAGTTGGGACTCGCCTTCATACCCCATGGCATGGTGGTTTAATAACGCAGAGCCCTACGTCCACTCCGGCTATGTGTCTATTAATCCTTTTTACGTTTAAAATTAGCATCAGCATTGCGTGCGAGCGTGAGTGTGTCTGAGCAAATAAGTTTGACACATCCTTTATAAAAATACAGCGATCATATTTTGAAATAAATTTCTTTTCAAGTATTAAAATTATCAGTACTTTTATGTTTAGAGCCTCCATCAAGTAAACAATCGAAATATAGTGATTTACTATTATTTAACTTAATATAAGGCATGTTAAGTGGAAGTCTGTCCTTTGCTGTGTGTGATAAGGGAATACGCAGGCCAGGCTGCACATGCGAAAAGCGGGACAAGTAACGTTCTTATTCACAAGAACCTTATTCACGCTAGCAAGTCCATGTAATGAAAACCCCGGTAAACCCCACATTACATAGGGAAAAGTGGGAGGGGGGTGCAGGGGTATATGTTACTTTTTTCTTATCTCTGCTCAAAAACATAGATTGTGAGTACTCATTAGAACCGCCTCAATGAGGCGGTTCTTATGGGTGGCACAATCTCTGTTTTTCAGCAGAAATAAGAAAAGTATCAAATATTACCACCTGATAAATGCAATATAAAGATAGCAGTATACGCATAGGCATGAGTAGCATGATATCCTAATGTAATTGCGAATAATAGCAATGATTCTTATAAGACTGCAGAAGATCCAGTTGGAAGGTAATGCTGTTTGAGGGAAAGTGATAGTCTTTCAGAGGAGAAAACTTTTCAGTAAGTTTGAAATTGTTGCCTCCCTTTTCAATGGTCGCAAAGGTTCTTTTCAAGGGTGTTCGAGGGTCTGCTTTTAAGGAAAGAATTTGCCACAAGAAGGGGCATATTCTTTCCGTTAAAAGTAGTCCCCTTTTGAGAATGGAGTCACTCTACAGGAAAATGTGTGGTACATTGTCGTACTCATGTGACATTACTAAGACGTGTCACATGCGTTATGATCACTACAAACTTTTATCCCTAAGTTTCTAATATGGCCTTTTCCATCCTTAAAATTTGGGCAAGTGCAATACTTTGGAAAGGGGTGTTTCTAAAACTAAGGAATAGAATGACAAACAGTGTAGATCCTGAAAAGACGGCTCGTGACCAGTAATCTCTTCTGGATTAACAACATTTTTACAAATGATTTTAAATAAGCCGATATCTACGAAACTGGGGATGGGACATGCTAGTTTTATTTTTATGTTGTTCCCTCGAATTCATATCTCGTTCCCTCGACATAATTATCTGGAGGGATTGACTTATTAACTTGAGGAACGGCATAATATCTTGAGGGGACGACTTGTTATCTTGAGGGAACGAGATAATATCTCGAGGGAACGGCTTATTGAGGGAACGACTTATTATCTCGAGGGAGGGACATATTATCATGAAGGATCGACATAATATCTTGAGGGGACGACGTACTTAAGTCGAGGGAACGACTTAATCAGACAGTCCGATTGGCTAGTTCGCTACCAAGTTGAGTTGTTGCAAAAGGGCGGATCATCTGGATCACTGGGAGGCAGTGTTGGTACAGTAGAGTACTATAGGATTCAAATATGGCATTCCCTCAAGAAAATTATGTCGTTTACTCAAGATATTAGCTCGTTCCCTCAAGATAATAAGTCGTTCCCTCGATATTTTATCTCGTTCCCTCAAGATATTATCTCGTTTCTTCAAGATATTATGTCGTTCTTGCGAGGTATTATCTCGTTCTCCCAAGATAGTTAGTCGTTCCCTCGAGATATTATCTCGTTCCCTCAAAATCAGCATGTCCCGTCAATCTACCACATGGCTTATAATAATAACAATTGTTACAGTAAAACTTCATAATCTGTCACATAACAACTTATTAGAACTAGAAAAGGACCCGCGCAAGCGCGGTTATAAAATTAATATTTGATCCATTGAAGGTTTCAACATGAAAAATTGATCCGCCGGTTACATTGACAATTATCAAATTTTAATGTTGAACAATAACTCAGTTAAATGTCAACGCTGACTTTGAAAATGAATTTGCTCACAACTGATGTTATGGTGACTGTTGATAAACAGACAACAGCCGTTGAGAATTTACTTGCATGTCGGCAAATTCTCAATGTTATGGCGGAAAGCTGCTAACCTATTTTGCCATGTTTTAAATATAAATACCTGTGTCTGCAGTAAGTATTAACAAAGTAATCTCAACTTCATAATGTCGTGAATATAGGAAATTCTCTTTGAAATCTAATTTTAGATATATATATATATATATATATATTTATGTTTCATACTCGTATAGAGGCAGACTTGGGATCTATTTTATATCAACATAAACCTTTTGTCACTCTCTTATAAGTTTCCTGCATTAAAAAAACTCTCTAACATTTTTCTTGAAGAAATGTTTCCGCAATAAAAGCCAAGGATGCAAATTCGACCTTTCCGTAAAAAAAATGTAAATGTCAACCCAAGGTCATCATTTAAACTTCGACATACGTAAGTCCCAAATGTTGCATACCAAGCCAGAAGGTAATAACTGACCATCTGGTTCCAGAGATGAATTTTTGAAAGGATTTTACCATATATGGGTGTGAACTAGACCCCAAGGTCATCATCTAATCAAACTTTGATACGCTCACAATGCTGCATACCAGGCCGAAAGGCCATTGGCTCTTTGGATCTAGAGATGATTTTGAAAATATATGGGCATGGTGGCCATCTTGTTTATGTGACCCTCCTCCTCCAAAAAGTTTTTTTACCCTGTCCCATGTAGGCTCCACATGAAAGTTGGCTTTCGTTTTAACAGTACTGACCCAGATAAGACTGCTCTTGATCAGGGTCTACACTGTTTGCCATTTCGACTGCATCTTGAGGAAACATTGTAGAATGAGAAGATCAGCTTCTTTATATTTTAGGATGGACGGACGGATGAACGCATAACTGTATGCAGTTATAAATGATGGTTTCACTGCAAAAAAAGTGACAATTAGTGGATTTTTCTGATAACCAATGAACATATCATTACAGATGATCATGTTTCGATATAAATGTTCAGATTTATAACTTTTTTTATTATAGTAAAATAGTTAACTGGTAATATGTATACATATTATATATTTAAATATATGAATTAAAAAAAT
This sequence comes from Loripinus fragilis, assembly GCA_964019695.1. Taxonomy (NCBI): domain Eukaryota; kingdom Metazoa; phylum Mollusca; class Bivalvia; order Lucinida; family Lucinidae; genus Loripinus; species Loripinus fragilis. The sequence goes on along the minus strand of OZ026527.1, from coordinate 94,262,396 downwards.
CCTAAATGTTTTACAGAGTTATACAACATTTATTTTTGCCACTTTAGTCGGTAGATTTCGGAAAACTTCGTAGTTATATGGCAGTGCGGCATTGGTGCGGTGTTGCATTTTATCTGGTGAGGTCAAAGTGCGGTGCTGTACACACTTTTAGTCAGACCCATAGGTGTCTACATCAAATAGTTAGGTATCGTCTGTCACCACTGACCATTATGATACTGTAGACGGTAAAAGGAAATGAAATATAGGAAAGATAGAAACCAGTGATAGGATAGATAGAAAAGGTGAAAAGATTCCCCGCTGCATTTACGACCCTTCAAAACCAGACCAAATCGGCAACGGTGACCGCTAAGGGATATAGACGCCCTGGCAACATAAGGTTCCATTTGCAGCTGGCCTCTAGCTGTATTTAGAATGATAAAAATCAGATAGCCCCCGCTTGAAGGATACCAAGTCGGGAGCATCAGCCATAGAGGCTAGAAGAGTGTTCCACAGTGGAATAGTATGGACAGAAGCTGCACTTCAGTGTGTCGGTAGAGGAGGCATACTGTCTCAGCTTCATGGTATGGTGAGATATGGTTCTAGATGAGGCTGGAGTGACATTGTCAACAGCTGGGAAGAGGCTGTACGAGGGTCATCCAATAAAGAATAAGATTTTTTTCATAGTGCAGTGAATTTACATGCTTGACTTATTGAAATCTCATTCAAAGCTAGCATGTCTTTTTGGCTATTCACTTGAACCATATTCGACGAGTTACACAGTTCCATTTCTTGTTGCTAGGCAACACTAGAAGACTTGACAAACATCCGTGGACAGCTCAGTATATATGGTCACCATGGCAACAGATTAAAATGTATAGTTTATTTGTCTATGAATACTTATATATGCCCATGCGATCTATTTTTAACCAATGGGGGAAAGTAATGTTTCAGAGTCTTGAGCTGTTACCATGGAAACAAAGCTTTAAAAACCAGGCTTTTAAGAAATAACAGGTATTTTCCACTGACCTTTTGACTTTTAAAGTGAATATCAAATAGTCGAATGTAATTTAAGTGAACCGGGTCCTGTTCATCTATACCTAGTCACAGTCACCTCTACATAGCGATATATTTGTGGGGTATCCTTCCCGAACATAGTTACCATAGCAACGGAAAGTAGTGTGTTTATAAAAAAAATCGAGTAAATTGGTTGCTAGGCAACCAAAATAAAGGATATGCATATTTGTTTTTTTCTTTTGTAGCATTTTATGTAACAATAAGATTGGTCAGTAGAAGAAATAATGTCAAGAGGTTAAATGCTACTTATGAGCAAAAGTAAGACTTTGAATGACCGTGGGTATGCAAAAAATAGTGTAAACGTGGCCGTGCATATTCAAGTCCTTCTACAAAACGCCCCGTTGCTTTGGCAACTGATCAATCACAAGAATATTGTTTATATTCCTGAATTGCTAAGTTGTTATACTATTAGCATGGTGAATTTTAACTAAATGTATATACAGATTTTCAGACTATGAAGAAAGTCTCATTCTTTATTGGATGACCCTCGTACTTCAATATTTTCGTAGAGGATGCATACAGTCTCAGCTTCATGGTATGGTGAGATCTGGCTCTAGATGAGGCTGGATTGACATAGTCAACAGCTCGGAAGAAGCTGTACTTCAATGTGTCAGTAGAGGAGGCAAACTGTCTCAGTTTCATGGTATAGTGAGACCTGGTTCTAGATGAGGCTGGAGTGATATAGTCAACAGCTCGGAAGAAGTACTGTCTTAGCTTCATGATATGGTGAGACCTGGTTCTAGATGAGGCTGGAGTGATATAGTCAACAGCTCGGAAGAAGTACTGTCTTAGCTTCATGATATGGTGAGACCTGGTTCTAGATGAGGCTGGAGTGATATAGTCAACAGCTCGGAAGAAGTACTGTCTTAGCTTCATGATATGGTGAGACCTGGTTCTAGATGAGGCTGGAGTGATATAGTCAACAGCTCGGAAGAAGTACTGTCTTAGCTTCATGATATGGTGAGATCTGGTTCTAGATGAGGCTGGAGTGATATAGTCAACAGCTCGGAAGAAGTACTGTCTTAGCTTCATGATATGGTGAGATCTGGTTCTAGTTGAGGCTGGAGTGATATAGTCAACAGCTCGGAAGAAGTACTGTCTAAGCCTCATGATATGGTGAGATCTGGTTCTAGTTGAGGCTGGAGCGACATAGTCAACAGCTGGTATATCCACTAATACATGCATGATTTTAAACATCATTGTGACTTGGCTCTTCTTGTTTCTAGTGTCTCCCAGTCTACCAGCATATCTGTCACACTGCTTGCGTTTCGATATCTGTTTGTTACTCGCCGTGGTCGTGTCCGATATGGTCCGTCCGATATAGCTCAGGGGATGTTGTTGTCGCCAAACCTCTGTCGGCGCGGGTTCGAGTCACGCTTGGGCAAAAAAATAAAACATTAGTTAAGTTTGTATATGGTTTGACTGTTACCAAGCGGCCACGGTGATTTCACAGGACACGTGCCTGTTAAGAGGACGGACACAAAGAATTTCTAGCGATAAGGCGAGCAATCTCCCTAAACGAGACGTTCGTTTTATTTTGTTGAAATGACGACTGGAGAAACTAGGCACATTAAACAAATATATATAGACGGGCCGTCGATGCACCATTGCCCCCGAATTTGTATATTTAAAACGGGATTTCCTTAGTGCATGTAATAACTCTACTTCTTATTGAATGGGAATTTATTTCGATCATCAACTGTACTTGTTATTCAGTAACATATATGGGAACTATACCGTTAAACAAGGGAACCAATCGTCCTATCACGCTATGTACAGTAAAACTATTTATACAGTTGATGTACAATAAAAACGACCATCTTGCAAAGTGGTCTATTTTTTGTCAGATATTTGATGTCTTCTTTCGCTTATACAACCCCTTTGCCCCCCTAGACCCAAGACGCCCTTTACATATGTTATGTATTTGTATAGCGACATTTAATTGTCCAAAGGGCATCTTGGGTCTAGGGGGGCAAAGCATCTAAAAACAAACTGAAAGACGCCAGTTTCATCTTTCAATGACAAACGTCACAATTTTAAGTATATTTCGTACGCATGCGCAGAAGAAAAACCGCAAAGTTTCGAAAATGAAGGGTACTTATATCCTTAATATTTTAGCACTTTTACTTTTTGAAAACCTGCAAAGGATTTACTAAAACTCTCGTCTAAACGGCACCCAGTCTAAAGACGTAAAATGAGGGGTGGGAGTAGAAGGCGCAGTTTTAACGGTTTTGTAAATGATGAATCGCTTTGAAACCTATTTTGATGCTTTCTATGTAAATTTTACTACCGGAACAGACCAATTTTAAAAACATTAGGGGAATTTCAAAATTTAGGTTTTGTAATCATGTCAACTAGGGAAAATATACGCCTTATCGCTAGAACTCCTTTGAATCTGTGGCCAGGAATTCGACATCAAATTTTCGAAAATTTCTAATTCCCCTGGCTGATCCTGCAAACCCCACCTCCCTCTATAGAAAAATTGATAGAGGCATAGATATATAGATTCTGTGTGTAAAATGTTCGAGTAACTCACTCACGTGAGTGTTGATACAATTTACACAAAGGGACTTAACCATAGCGGCGACCGTAAAATCGGAACACTACATTTTTTAAACTCTGAATCCAATCCATGCACTGCCATTGTCAATAGTGCGACGCAAATTGCACCACCAAGAAACAACGGCAACAGACAACAACTATGGTTCGAATCGAACTCAGCCATAACATATGGTTTGAATTGAACTCAGCCATAACAATACCATTCATATCGACCGGCTGATTAGTGTTGTCGATGAGTCTATTTTTTGATACCGCAGTTGGGAGAATTTGCTATTTGAGTAAACTTTAGTTCAAAACAGCTGTAAAACTAAACTTAATTCAAAATAACTCATATCGGAATTATCAATGCGGTCAATATGTTTACGAATTAATATTGAAGACCCGCTGGTAGTCTTTGCCATTTTCTCCACAAATCCTGTAATTTATTCCTTTAGTATAATATACATGTAGATTGTTTGCCGTATTGACACACTCAGGTTAAACTTCAAACTTAGCCAGGACTACCATAGTCAAAAACGTTATAGCATTTACATCACGTTAACAAGTCCATTTATATAGGGATAAGTGGGGTTTATTGAGATATTCTTTTCTAATTTCTGCTCAAAACATAAATTGTGGGTACTCATTAGAACCGCATCAGTAAGGCAATTCTAATGAGCACCCACAATCTATGTTTTAACATAAGTTGTGGGTACCAGTACTGAGTGCACAACTGCCCTGTTTTCATGGGATATCATCTGATAAGCCACGTGCGTACCAGTACTGAATGCACAACTGCCCTGATTTGATGGGATACCATCTGATAAACCATGAAAATTAGCAATGTATTGCATTAGGATTGTTATCCTTATAAGACACAACGAAGTATCTCTATAAACAATTTGAAAAAAGGACTCCAAACATAGAGCTTGCTGCGGGCGGGATACCCAACCCCACTCCGTTACGTCTTTTTGGCTGAATGGGGTGGGATTATTCGGGCTTTATACCAGCTTAGGAGGAATGGTTAGGATTTCTTCGGGTTCTATACCAAAGTGGGGTTGCAGGTGTATACATATTTTTCGTATTTCTGCTCAAAACACAGATTGTGGTTCTCAGTAAGACTGTTCTAATGAGTACCCACAATCCATGTTTTGAGCAGAAATAAGAGAAAAATCATATATCATCATCCACTGAATGCCATTTCTAGAGCCATGAAAGATAACAGTATTGCATAGGCATGTTATCCTAACAGAAATAAACCATCAAATAGGTAACGGCCTGATTTCGAATAAATTTTGTTCAATTGCATACCATCACTTCGTAGCACAAATTAGCATTTCGTCTGTCTTTGACTATGATTATCATTAGGATAACATGCCTATGCAATATATGCCTATATTTCATGGTTGTAGGAATGACATTTATCAGATGATAATCTGCGATATGTTTCTTATTTCTGCTCAAATCATAGAGTGTGGGTACTTATCAAAACCGACACAATAAGTACCCAACAATCTAGGTTTTGAGCAGTACGAAAAACAATATATACCCCTGCAAACCCCCGTTTCCCGATATAAAGTGAGGGTTTACTGGGATGTTCATTACATGAACTTGTTAATCGACGTGAAAATGGGTTTTGTCACCTAAGCCCTCATGGGCCACAAAAGCAAAAAAGAATATTTAGCGCATATGTCCAGACATATCAAGACAGTAGTCTTTGGCACACATATGTTCCGGTGACAGAGCCCTGGTCTAGGCCCTGGCAAGCAATCACGTTCCTGTTTCTTTGAAAGATGCCATGCGTAAGCTGCTTGAGCATATAGTGTACTAAATACCTGGCCCCGAGGTTATAAAAAAATTTTCATGCTCAACTCACTGAGCATGAAATTTATCCTGCTCATAAATTGTTGGCATTTTAACATTTATTAGCAGGATAAATACAACATCTGACTGTTTTAAGCAGGAAAAATCTTTATTTTTTAGTATTTTACTTTTCATGAGCAGTTGAAATTTCATGCTCAGTTGAATTGAGCATGAAAAAGTTTTGTTACCTCTTCGCCAGGACTCACCTTAAAGAAGATAACCTCTTGTCAGACGTCCTCTCAGACAAAAACAAATTAACACAGTTGTCAAACTCAGCTAACTACAGCACTGGGCTAAAATTCGGAATAAAGATGATTAGTTTGACACGTCAATATTCGATATTAACAAAGTTAATGTCCACATGAGCTTCTGAAATGACTGCACGGGTATGGAACAGGTTGCAAGACATTAAAATGAATAGAGTCAGCATCGGTTGTTGTTAATGGGGCAAAATCAGAATGGTCTCGTGGTTTATCTGGGTCCAGTTGTTCAGAGCCAACGAACTCGTTAGTTAACATGATGTTAAATTTTAAAAAACTGATAATGGTGAATACACTGATATTTTCATGAAAAAAGGTGAGTAGCTTTAACTCAGCAAAAGCTACTCGTATTTTTTCATAAAAACTATCAGTGTATTCATATTTACAGTGCTAAAACATTTTACAATTAGTGTCCAAAACGACTTTGATGCTTTGAACAACTGAGGCCTGGTGTACCACAGGTCCCTAAGTAATAGATAAAGGATACTTTTCCGAGGCTTTCTTGTTTAAACCGCGAGGTGGGCATAGCCCACCGAGTGGTTTAAACAGAAAGCCGAGCAAAAATCCTTTATTTAGCTTGTAGTATGGCGCGGCGCAAATAAACACGTGTTACTGACACCTGGCGAAATTTACATTCGCTCCTCCCAGCATCCGGCCTAAGCTGTCAATTATGTTACATTTTAGTACGGTTAAATTGTCGCTATTTAGGAAGTTCCCGCCTACATCGCTGTTTAACTAAAATTGGAAGTTAGAGTACGGTTTTAAGCTCCTCCTTCGTCGTTATTCTAGGGTGTCCGATTTAAACATCAGCAAAGATCAAAGAAAAAAGCATCGGCCATACTACAACTGTCAATGATATATCACGGTGGCTATTTTATATCATATGAATTTTGTTTTTCTGTTGGCTAAACTCTTAGTGGTTATAAACTTGCCATGTAATAAAATTTACACCAATTATCGTTAATTTTATGCCCATATAAATCAAAGATAGTTTTATCTTACGCTCTTGTCCAGAGTAGATTGAGCATACAAAACCGAAGGCTGGATTTCAGAGTGTTGGCTCAACTGTTCTAGGTAACTCTCTCTCATTCTCTTTCTCTCTCTCTCTCTCTCTCTCTCTCTCTCTCTCTCTGTTTTATTAGGTCACATTGGAAAAAAGTTTTATAAGCCAAACTATTGAGATTCAATATAATAGTTAAGCATATAACATTTTAATTTGAATCGTGGAATTAAATGTTTGAAGAAAAATTACGATGCTATGTTTGGGGTCCATAGGAATGGACTGTGTTATAAGTGAATCATGTTATAAAGGGACACTTTTACAAAGGAATTATAGGAAAATGACTATTCATTTCATGGTAAATATCCTATAATTCCCTAGTACAATTTCATGGTAAAAAAATGGGAGCCATTATATGACCGTGTTATATCCAAATCTATGTTATAACAAGTCGTGTTATAAAGGGACTGCCCTGTAAAGTATTCACTGTCCTGTAAGGTGAATCTCATTTTTTTTTATTTTCACGAATTTCAGCTTGCTACGAATTTCAGCTTGCAATCTTACTATGAATTTCAGCGAGCATGGTATACATGGCATACACCTGCAGATATGAATGGCGTCAGAGCTCCGTCACCTTGGCAACTAGGAGGTTCGGACATGACTTTTTGGACATTTTCCTATAGGAGAATGTCCAAAATCCAATGTCAAACTTCCCAGTTAGAATATATGACATCATCATGCATACCATGCTCACTGAAAGGACCTCTCGGTTTCATATGAAATCAGCCTATTTTTCAGACCTGTATTTCAGTTTCAGTTTTGAACAGTTTCAGTCTCTACAGGTTTGGTACTATAATGAAAATACATTACAATAACATGCCTATGCAATACATTTCTATCTTTCATGGCTCTAGATATTTTATGATATTTATCTTATTTCTGCTCAAAACATAGATTGTGGGTAATCATTATAACCGCCGCATTGAGGCGGTTCTATGTTTTGAGCAGAAATAAGAAAAATAAGGTCTACTCCTGCTAACCCCATTTCCCTATATAAAATGGGGATTTACTTGGGTGTTCATTACATAGACTTGTTTACATGATTAGTCATGATATAACGTGAGTGATAGGAACAAAAGTCTATATAATAATGCTTTGCAGGGATCACAGCTTACCCATATTGGTGGGGTGGGGGTAAAATTTCTCATTTTAATATTTTTTTAGGAAGTATGATTTTATTTATTAATTTGAATATTTATATGTGCTGGACTAATATGTGTTTGCAGCTATAAATTTGTCAAAGAAACGGCATTTTGTGATTTTAAGGGTAGCCAGGTGTTTTTTGGAGTACCTGTCACACCCATTCCTAATAGCTCGTCTTCTGTTATATATTTGAATTTGACTGAATGGGTATATGTTTCCTTTGATAAATACTCTTTTCGGATAAATTCATTTATTAGTGTTATTAGGTGAGACGTATGTCTATACAATTTTGCTTTTTGCAACAAATGTTGTTCAAAACGGTTTGCGGAACTGATTCCAAAAAATCGCAATCTTCGGATTAGCTAACTATCCTTATTAGTTTTTCCATTTTTACACCAATATATTACTATCCTTATAATAGTCAGGAAAAAAATCAGAAAAAGGCGCTTATTTAGGAAGGTACAGGCATTTTGAGAAGAAAAGGTTTTGAGATGCCTATTAGGGGTATTTTGGTATGCTGAATCCAAAAACCAATGTTGGCAAGCTGAAAAATGGCGTCATCACTATCTAATTTGCATATTTCCAAGATGGCCGCCAAATTGAAGAAAAATGCATAAAAATCTGTAGAGTAACGTGTTAAGGATGCCAAACTGGTACAAATCAATCCAAAATCATCTTCTCATCATTGGAGGTCTTCACTGACATCAATTTATGCAATTAGAACTAAAATATGACCAAGAGGTAATCAGGGGGGGACGACTTGAGCAAAAATCTTGCTTCCGACTTAGTTAAGATTTTTTCATGATAGTCAATGCATATTATGTGGACGAAATGTGTCAGGAATGATTTCATTAAATTGAGAACTTTAAAAAAAAATGCATCGCAATGATATCTCTATTGTTTTCAGGAAAATATGGCAATTTAAACATCATTCTGTAAGTTTTAGCTAGGGGAGGGGGTTAATTCGATTTTGAAGAAAGTGGGCCTCTACCTACAAAGTGACTCGTATCTCATCAGCAACTCGCCCTACACTATTAAACTTGCTAGCAAATTAAAGCTGAGATATAGTACTTTCATCTGATGGAATGGCCTGATATGCAGATTAATTATCTAATTTGCATATTCAACAATACTGATGAAAATTTCAGAAAATAAGGGAAAATTAAAAAAAAAGCAAATATAAACTGAATTCTGCCCCAAACTGTCCTTGTTGCATGTTATTATATCATCAGTGATACAATTTGACAAGTCCTTTCATACATTATCTCATTTGCATATTCATAAATATTTATGAAACAAAAAATATAGGTAAAATCATGGAATAACTCCCCCCCCACACACACACACCTCGGGAGGGGGCTGATTAGACTTACCTTGCACCCAAGGACAATTACTCATTGGTGTGAAATTGTTCAGTGGGACCACTCAATACCAAAAGTTCTTATTGTCTCCAAAAATAAACCAGTGTGAATTACATAAAATTGCATGGTATCCATGGCAACCAATCGGGCACCGTAGCTGGGTCATTTGCAAGTAGACCCAAGATCGACACTTATGTGTCGCATAATTTTTTCGTGGATATTTCTCTCTTCCACTTATTCAAGAAAAGCAAGCTGTCAGTTACTGGCGAAACAAAATGGTGGCAAAATAGCAAAGAAAAACATGGGCCAGGGAGACGTGCATAGAACAATTGACCATCACCCATAATGTGAAAATCCACAATATGATTCTAAAGAAAGTGTGTGTACCTACAAAATAATTCCTATCTAAGCAGCAACTTATCCTAGACTACCAACCCTGGTACCAAATGAAAGCCCAGACAAAGTTAATGGTTCAATGTGCTGGTATTCAAATTTTCGCTTTTGCATATTCATGAGTATTAATAAAAATAGAAATAAAAGAAAATTCATAGAAAAAATAAGGGAGGGTGTACCTATACACATTACACATATGTCAGGTGCTAGTGCTAGTTATCATAGACTATCAAGCTGGGTACAAAATCAAAGCCTAGACAAGGTACTTTTACCCAATGATATGATATGCAAATGATCTAATTTGAGTATTCATGAATAGAAAAAAGAGAAAATGGTAGAAAAATAAGGAGGGTACGTACAACATTGCCTAAATGTCAGCTGCTAACTATTCTAGACTACCAAACTTGTAACCAAATAAAAGTGAGACATTACACTTTAACTCAATAGGATGATATACAAATATCTTATTTGCATATTCATGTACATATTAATGAAAACATTAGAAATAAGAGAAAATTGTTAGAAAATTTAAAGAGGTGTACGTACAACATTATCCATATGTCAGCTGCTAACTATTCTAGACTTCCAAAATTGTTACCAAATGAAAGGTGAGCCATAATACTATACCCATATAGTCTGATATACAAATCTAATTTACATATATTTGAATATTATTGAAAACATTTAACAGAGAAAGAAAAATTATAGAAAAAAATAAAATGGACAATCTACAAAATTACCTATATCTCATCTGCTAATTGTCCTAGACTGACAAGCTTGACACCAAATAAATGCTAAGACACAGCAAATTTTATGTCATGATCGGATATTCTTGAAGATTAATTTAAATGTTAAAAATGAGAGAATAATGGTGATAAAATTAAGGGGATATACCTACAAAATTACTCAAATCGTAGTTGCTAATATTCCTAGACTACCACACTTGGTACCGACTTAAAGCTAAGACATTTTACTTAACTCAATAGCCATTATGTGAAATTATCTTCTTTTTTTTTTTAAATTTATCAAATATTAATGTAAACATTGGAAATGAGAGAAAAAACATAGAAAAATGAGTGAGGGCCTACTTCTAAAATTACTCCTATCTCATCTTTTACTTGTTCTACACAATTAATCTTAGTATGAAATTTAGGCTGAGACATAGTATTTTATTCAAATGGTCAGATATACAATCATTTAAAAGACACATTTAGCAAAGCTTAGTACTGGTTCAACCCAAAAAAACATGTCCCTGTTTAACTGAAAGATTGTTGAAAGGACATAAAGAAACAAATCAAACAAAACAAACAATCATTTAACAAACATATTCATGAATATTGATGAAAACTATAGGAAACTAAAGAAAAATTAAAACGAATCAATACTGTTTTATCATAAAAAATACTCATTAATAAACAAATTAAATAATTTGCGTATCAAACAACACAATTATACAACTTTTTCTGGACTTTATTTTGAGAACAAGTTTAGAAAGTAAGTGAGTATGAAATCTAGGATAAATGGCAGCTGAGATATGAGTAATTTTGCAAGTACATTCTATTAATTGCTATCATATTTTTTTCTCATTTCTAATACTTAATTAATGTTCATGAATACAATTTTTAGATAATTTGCATATTGGACAATTAAGTAAACATGTTATGTATAAGCATTAAATTGGTACCAAAGTAAGAAAGAGGGCAACGATCAGGAATAGATACAATCAAGCACCACACCTGACCCAGGATACCAATGGGAAAGTGACAACGTCATAATTAGACATCACAAATGAGATCAAAGAGGTCCAAGGCTGGTAGTATAGGATAGTAAGCAGCTGAGATGTTGATAAATTTGCATGTACACCCCTTTATTTTTTACGATTTTTCTCTTTTTTTTTTAATGTTTTCATTTATATTCATGAATATGCAAATTTAATAAGTTGCATATCTGAACATTGGATGAAAGTCATATGTCTTAACATTCAGTTGGTACCAAGTTTAAAAGTTTGGATGAGTTGCTACTGAGATATGAGTACTTTTGTAGGGACATCCCCATTCTTTAGAAGGGCATTATGCGTTGCCATGGAAACCATGCAATTTCACATAGCTCAAATGGGTTTATTCTTCAGGGCAATATTTTTCCCCATTTAAGTGGTCTCCCAAAACAATTTGACACACATTAGAAGTTTTCCTGATGGTGCAAGGTTGGTCTAATTGGACCCTAGGGTACTCAGGAATGTGTATTCTTTCACTTTTTATAGACACAAAATGTACCGTATATTTCGGCATGGACATTATGACATTTCATTTTAAAACAAAACAACTTGTTGATTATCAAAGTTTCTTTCTTATTTATTACTTGAAAAGCTGGTAAACTGTCCAAAATCGTGCTATGAATAAAACTAGCATTTAAATAGCAGGACACTGCATCAGGCAAGTTTATAGCTGATTTTATACACTAAGCGGACATTTATTACCATGAATACAGTAATATCCTGGAATTCTTATGTAAATTACCGCCAAAACCATGTGCTCTAACTAAATTTGGTAAAACAGTCTTAGGACATAATTCAAATGATTTTTGGATAAAAACATTTTCAAAAAATAAAATATTTCAGTTATATGTCAAATTCCATGATTTTTGGTGGCCATTTAGGTCATTAAGACGTCATTTCTCAGCTTGCCAACATTGGTTTTCGGGCTCAGCATACATTTATTACCAAATTACCCCTAATTAAAGTGTCAAACCCTTTTCTTCACAAAATGCCTGTACTTGTTAACTTTTCTGATATTTTTTCCTGACTATAAGGTTTTCCATTTTACATCAATATTTTGGTATCTCTCTTTTTTTTCTTTTCCGAAATGTATCAAAGTTAATAAAACTAGCTGATTGTTTTTTTCCATTTTTCATTTTTACATCAATATACTGTTTCAATATATTTTGACATGTCCTTTTATTCAGAATATATCATTTTAAGTTAAGTCTTTTCGAAAGTCATATCGTATCATAATTCCAACTCAAGACCATTATGTTCATTTTGCGCAATTTGATTGGTTGAAATAAAAAGTTCTACACTTCAATAAAGTCCTTGAGCAGGTATCTTGGAACTATTTTCCTTCTGATGACTCCCAAAATTTACAATTTGTTGTTGTTTGTAACATTTCCATGATAAAGTTGGAATTATAAGGGATGAATTATTATTTTTGTGGATTTTTTCGATGTGTTGAGTTCAGTGATTCACTAACAAACAGAATAAAAAATAATAAGTGAGTATGGTCAGGAAATACCGCAATCACAAATCGCAGACATCCCGTGGCACCGCGAGGAAGAGCCGCTCAACCATCATGAGACACCCACAATGGGAGTAACAATAAACAAAAAGTCAACAATAACAGAACCACCGCCCTTCTCTACTCAACTTGTGAGTGATTTGCCAGAATTCACACATCGATATAATCCACATAGTGAATTACTTAATGCCAAACATATAGCACTGCACTCAGATTGTAAGGTTTAAGAGTTCCATTAGGATAACATACCTATGCGATATAATGCTTTCTTTCATGACTCCAGAAATGCCATTTATCAGATGATAATCTGCCATGTTTTTCTTATTTCTGCTCAAAGCATAGATTGTTGGTACTCATTAGAACTGCATCATTGAAATGGCTCTAATGCGTATCCAAAATCTATGTTTTTGAGCATAAATAAAAAAATAAAGTATTCCCCTGCAAACCCCACTTTTCCCTATATAAAGTGGGGTTTACCGGAGTGTTCAAGGCATAGATCTGTTAACGTGATGAAATTATCCAAACGCTTTGTTAGGTTTAGTTAACATTCGGCTAGCCAACAGTTTAATCAGTTTTAACCCCACCCCTCACCAAGGACACGGACTTAAACTGTTCATGTTAAAGTTGTACATTTATTTTAAGAGTTCATGTTTTCCAAACCTATGATGGATTTAGTTTATATTTGGTATTGTTTTTTAAACTTTATACACTTCCACCCCACTCCAAGCATGGACTGGAGGGGAAAGTCAGGAAGTTTCATGGTTCTGTCTACGCGACATGTTTACCGTTTTTTTTTAAATAACATTTAGGTCTGCAAAACCGGTTTCATTTTTTCAATGCATTTAGTCCTATTGTTTTTTATGTGATAATATAGAAAAATATTCATTTTCTCACGTTCAAGTTTGCTGCGTTTCATTTTTTACCCTGCACAAAGCAACGTTGTCCGATATCCTGTAAAATTGTTTTCGTCACGTCTAAAATTGGGAGACAGTGGTGACGCTGCTATTGTAAACATAGAGTAAGGATCAAGTTAACGGTATCCAAGGACTTCTGAAGATAAAAACTGTCAAATGTCCCCAAAGAGGAGGGCGAACATATATCTTATCGGCGTTGGCGTTCGCGTTGGTCCTTGTCTGCATTCTTTCTAATGAACCAATTGCTGGATTCTTACCAAAATTGCATTGATACATATTTGGGATATAGAAAGACGTGATCAGGATTGAGTGGCCATTACCATTTTTTTCAAGGTCACACGGGCAGTTAGAATGTCACATTATGATAATAACATGTTTGCACCTTAAAAAACATGTTTGTACTCTATCTCTTGAACTAATTGATAACTTCTGACCAAACTTAGTGAAAGACTTGATTAGATTTTGGTGACAATGGTGACATTTGCTCTATTTTCAAGGTCACCACGTGACTTAAACTGAAAATTGAGCATTGTTTGCATTGAAACAAATGAACCAATTGGTGGATTCTTAACAAACTTAAATTGATTCATCATGGGAATAAAGTAAAACGAATGATTAGGTTTTGGTGACCCTGTCTCTATTTTCAAGATCGCAGGGGCACTTAGAATGTCAAATATTATACAAAAGAAATCATGTGATTAGGTTTTGGTGACCGTAGCCATATTTCAAGTCACAGTGCACTTAAAATTTACAATTTTGTCCAAAAAAAGTTTGCCTGCATCCTGTGTCTTGAACTAATTGATTGATTCTAACCAACCTTGCGTATCGTATGATTGGAATGGGTAAAAGACTTGATTAGATTTTGGTGAACGTGACCCTATTTTCAAGGTAACCACATAACTTAGACTATCAAACATGAGCTTTGTGTGCATTCTATCTGGAAAATATATGAATTCTTACCAAACTTACATTATTAAGTTTTGGTAACCCTTACCCTATTTAAGGTCCTAACTCTTAGCGTATATATTTAGAATCAAAGGTATCTGTGAATAGATATACAAGTTTACACGGACAGAGAGAGAGAGAGAGAGAGAGAGGGAGAGAGAGAGAGAGAGAGAGAGAAGAGAGAGAGAAATCTACGTGTTTCGAGATGCACACAATTATTTTGGAACGTTCACTTGTATGCAATTTCTATCTTCCTAGAAGGCAAAATCCCATAAATTTCGCCCCTCGAATCTGTGCGAGCTCCTGGCATCACGTTAAGAAGTCCTATAATAAAGACCTCGGCATACCCTACTTGGTAAGGAAAAGTGCAGTTTGCAGAGGTATACATTTTTTATTTTTATTTCTGCTCAAAACATAGACTGATGCCATTTCTAGAACCATAAAAGATAGCAATATATTGCATACGTATTTATTTATTTATTCAAAATTTTAGTCAGTCAATTTTTTATATATATATATATATATATATGACAAGGATTGGGCTTAGGCGTAGCCTCTATTTGCCCTCTCCATAAATACATGTACTACGATAGTTACATAGGTTCATACTACACATAATACTTTGTTATGCATAGGCATGTTATCACAATGATACGCTTTTGTAACCTCTAGACGGACATTACTATTTGTAAGCTGTGTTCTGAAAAAAAGTACATACAAATAAATAAATGCGCCCCGGAGCAAGAAAGGGAGGCACATTTATTCTTTCACTGTTCTTTCTATTATTGAAAAAATGTAATCTTTTATACCTTCTTAACAAAAGATCATTAAGATCTTTTTCATTTCATATGAACATAATGGAAAATGTTTTAGAATTACATTTGTCCAGACTTTGTCAAATGTGAATGTTTTTTAAGTTTCTTGAGCAATTTAAATAACCCTGTAATACAGATTATATATACATATTGACGTAGCAGTTACACAGTACTGACAGGCGATTAAAGCTGCATAGTCTGTAACGTTTGATATTTTTCGATTTTTTTTATTTTCTTTTTAAATCATTTGTAAAAGTAGAATTAAGTTATGTTTTCACAATAAATCTGTTCACTATAGCTGAAAACTGCACAGAAAAGTGAATTATCTTATAAAACAGGTGTGTTTTTCTCTTGTTGGTAATTATTTGCGTCCCTCCAATAATTATAGACAGTTAAATTTAACATAAATGCTGTTGTTTTGATACTGATAATTTGTTAAGATTTACGAAATTGGCAAAATGTTTACCTGAATTTTAGTTATTTTACTGTGTTCTTGAAAAATAGAAACATTAGTTCTAAAATTAAAAAATCAAAAGTTACAGACTATGCAGCTTTAAGTGTTTATACACGCTATGGTTGTCAGTTAAAGACTCACTGATCCTTGGTCAAAGGGAAATAATCCGTTATCGCCAAACTGCCTGTTATATCGGTAGCAAATGAAGAAAAGTTGAATATGTTTGTATGTTTGTATGTTTGTATTTCACTTCTCAACACAGGTTCTTTGAACAAAAGAACTATACCATTCAGATGACTTAGGTTACGGGGTAACTTACTAAACTGGATGAACTCGTTATAATTTCAAATTATAAGGAACTGCAGTTTTGATCATATGCATTCCATGCAAAATGGTTTTGTTCTCTCTTTCAGTCGCTATGCCAGGTTCTGTTGAAGATGTACGACAAGCCGGTGTGGTCAGATCACTGGGTGTCATTCAGCAACGTCAGGTCGGTAAGATCCAAATAAAAACTATTCACAGGGGGCCAACAGAAAGAGGCGTATTAGGCTCGTCAACAACGAACTTTCAAATGCAGCCTGGAGGAAACGACAACCTATGCATTGAGGCTGCCAGTAAGGAAAAGGTATCCTACTATCGATAATTTCTGACACGAGTGACGTATCTGATAACTACGATCATTTTATTATTCTCATGCTTCGTACTTTCTAGAGAAAGGAGGCTAGTTGAAAATGATAAAATTAATTGTTGCATTATCACTGTGGCAGCTTCTCAAATCTCTAAAATTCGAACTTAATGATGCAGTTCTTCTCATACTAGTTATACACAGCATGATCTTCGTCCATATATTGACTCAGAAGTTAATCATATAAGACACTTTATTAAAAGTCCTTTTATTAATAAGGAAATGGAGTTCACCGATCAACCTAGTATATAACCTAGTATATTCAGAGATAAATCAGTGGTTTCTTCTATACCAGATTATTTCAGAAATACTGAATCACCAATTATTTGTAATAAAATTGATAAAATAAACCTATTAGGATTACTATATTTAATTTTAAAAGAATAGTTACTGATCTTGATATTCAGTCTTGAGAGTGTAAACACTCCAACTTTTGTTATCCCCTGCGGGTCATATTACTACGGGTAATTTGAAAATTATTCCCGACTCTCGAATTCGCTCCATTATCTCCAAATGTCCGTAATACAGATTTCCTTCTAATATTAACTTCAACAAAGTCGGGAAGAAATTGCTGTAGCTTTGCAGGAATTCTATAAACGTTGATGCAAGCAGGAGTATGCTGAGTCTAACACTTTGAGTGACTGGAAACTTAGTATCTTTAAAATTACAGACGAACGCGTATCATTCTACCTTTTACACACTAAGCCTAAATTTTCTTTTTCCGGGTATGAAGCAAAGATCTCATTATTTTCGAAGGAGGTATGTTTTGGTACCAGCTAACAAGGCCGCCAATAATGTTGTTATCTGACTGTTACATTATATTAATACTTTTTAAAACATTTTTTGCTGTTGTTTTTTCTCTCTTCTAGTGATCATACAGTTTGTGAAACTTTAATCTTTCTTCTCTATAACATCTATATCAGATATTGGTCTGTCTACATTATACAGACAAGTAGTGGGTATTCCGATGCGCATTAACTGTGTACCCATTATTGCAGATGTGTTTCTGTTTTATTATGAGAGAGACTTTATGCTGTCTCTCTCTGATGATAATCAAGCCAACATTATTGAAGCATTTAATTCTACATCTAGGTATTTTAGATGACTTGTTAAATATAGGCAATCGATATTATAAACATCGTAAGGCGTTCTCTAAGTTTTATTATCTGATTTAATTTCCAATGATGCAAGACTAACACACCTGAAAGTTGATGGAAAATGAACATAAATTAGTTTTAAAAATGTAATGGTATAATACACAACAAAGGCAACAATACCGTGCGCTCTATTTTGTTTACACACGTTCCTGGAAAGCGAAAATGAAAAGATACCCGCTGTATTTTAGTAACTAGTTTGAAACAAATATTTCCTTGTTAAAATAGAACAGGGCTAAATACGTTGTAGATACTGACTTCAGTTACAACAATGTTTGGGAAATTAATTAAAACTACCTTCATTAATTTAGTTATGCCGGCGCATGACACAATTAGACATGTTCGTATGGCAAAGACTCAGATCAGCATGCGCATCCTGGCAATCTGGCCAGAGTCTTCGTTTTCCGCCCGAAGGAGCTTTGCCTCATTGGCTACCCATATAGCAGGCTGTTCTGAGTCTTCACTGGGCGCACATGGCATCTTGTAGGTTTTGCTGTGCTCCTGCTATGACTTCAGATGGGTACGATTCATAGGTGGCACAAACAATTTTGCTATGGAGATTAAAATTCTTTAGGGATCACCTGTAATTATCCAGTACGACAGTCGTTGCTGACTTTATAACTGATATCTTTCATAAATTCTGGTAACAGCACTAACTTCCAATTGAAAACCATAATCATATTTTAGAGTTTCGTACGGGATATGTTTCTTATGTTTCACTATATGATGGCGGGTACTTTGAATTGCTAAATCAAATTTTTGATTATTATGCATACGTTTCTCACGGTCGTTATTACAAAGACAAGCTCAGAATCCTGTGCGAGTGTTTTCTATTAGTATCTCTAAGTTTTAATCGGGGGATGTAGCTTCAAGGGCTGAGCTTAAAGAAATGTTTTCCTCCATGCGTTCAGTATTGGCTACAACTTTAATGTAATGCGGCAGTCTGCATGCTTAGTTTTTAACCCAACCACAGTTAATAGCTATGCTTCCCTCTTTAATTGCAAGGTGGTGGGTTGGGTGTCAGATTCTATGATGGCCCTGACTTAAAGCTATTCGTTTTAGTTGGTTGGGGCCGGAGCTTTTTTGTCCGTTGCTTGGCCCACCCAGGTTCGACTGGTGATTCTCTTTTACTTCTGATTTTCAGTGGTGTAGTTCGACACCCAAGGGATCTTCAGGTGCCAAAACACGTTGTATCTATCGAGTCCTCGTCTTTGGGTCATCATGGTACATTTTAATATTCATTTGTTTTACCGTGATGATTCATTGACTAATTAGAGGTTCATCATGCGGACCAAACAACTGAACCACTGCAGAAGCCAAGGGCGAGGTTGGGTACCCGTTAAAGCGGGGTTCAAATGGTGATTCTCTTTTACTTCGGATTTTCAGTGGTGTAGTTTGACACCCCAGGGATCTTCAGGTGCCACAACACGTTGTATCTATCGACTCCTCGTCGTTGAGTCATCATGGTACTTTTCCGTGATTTATTTGTTATACTGTGGTGATTCATTGACTAGTTAGATGTTCATCATGCGGACCAAACAACTAACTAAATGTTTTGAACCACTGTAGAAGCTGAGGGCGAGGTTGGGTACCCGTTAAACTGGTTAAAGCCCCCCCCCCCCCGCAGTAATTAATTACTGACCGTTCCAAGGCGGTACTACTGTTATGGTTCTCTGTTGCTTGTTTTTGAAGTCAGTTTCGTTACCGTCTTCACAGTATGTATGTGCAGAGTATATTAAATGTTCGGTTAAGGTAGCTGAGTTGCCACCTTTTGGTAAAGAGCTGCTCACTCAGTTAACCGTGCGTTCTCTTCGTTATATGTCTTTTTTTAGTTTTAGTTATTTCCCATTTTGGTTTCGAAGACAAGATTTTTGTTCTGATTGTACCAGTTCCTGGCCATTGCTTACCTTTTATTTTGAATTAAAGTACTTTCTTTTTATTACTTGTATAAATCCATAAATCCTTACTAGAATTTTAAACTTTTAGTCCTCATACATAATAGATGTTGTTTCGTGAATGACTCCTACTTGTAATAGTTTATAGAATCTCTAGTAGCTGAAAAAGACGGTGTAGTAAAACAATTCTTTGTAAACTGTGTCTTAAATTGTTCCAGATTTTGTTCACCTGGGTTTTTAACATTCGGATAACATGCCTATGCAATATCCTGCTATATTTCATGGCTCTATAAATGACATTTATCAGATGATAATCTGTGATGTTTTTAGCTGCCGGTCAGCTTATGCTGTGGCCTGTTTCCGTCGTCCATGTCCATTCGTCCGTCGTCCGTCCGTCGTCCGTCCGTCATTAACTTCACTTTTTCGACATCTCCTCCAGAACTGTAAGTCAGATTGAGCTGATGTTCGGTGGGAAACATTGGGGCGACATGGAGATTCAGAATTGCTAAAATTGTTGCGTTCCCATGTCCAAGATGGCCGTCACAGCAGCCATCTCTAAATTCTTCAATCGACATCTCTTCCCGAACCTTAAGACAGATTGAGCTAAAAGTTGATGGGAGGCATCAGGGCGACATGGAAATTCAGAATTGCTAAAATCGTTCCGTTCCGATATCCAAATCTTCAAACGACACCTCCTCCCGAACCCTAAGACAGATTGAGTTGAAACTTGATGGGGTTTGCAGGGATATACATTTTTTGCTTACTTCTGCTCAAAACATAGATTTTGATTATTCATCAGAACCGCCTCAATGAGGCGGTTCTAATGAGTACCCACAATTCATGTTTTGAGCAGAAATAACAAAAATATCACGGAATATCATTTGACAAACGTCATTACTAGAGCCACGAAAGAGAGAAATATATTGCATAGGCATGTTATCCTAATGGATTTAAATCATGGACCATTAAATATAGATCATGTTGACCTACATTTAATATCAAGTCAATCGTTGTCTCACATTGAATCAATATACCAAATATGACGTTCATCCATCAAATAGACTTCTGTATATAAGGCAAAATCGCTGGACCATGAAATATAGGTCACATTGACCTACATTTGTTATGTAATCAATTTTTGTCTCACACTTAAACAATATCCCAAGTATGACGTTTATCCATGAAATAGTCTTCAAGATATAAGGCAATATCGCTTAGCGCGGCGAAATAAGGTAGTTAGATTTGTGCATGACGTTAAAACAACGTCGTATCAACGTGGATGCGACGCCGTGACGTCGCATCCACGTTGATACGACCTTGTTTCGACCGTGTGTGCCTGGTGGGAGGCGTCTAAGATAGTCCAGCATTAAAAGCAATCATTAACCTGATACTGGTAGAATTTAATTTGGATATTAACTGCAAACTGACATCAGAATCCGACGTCATTGATATCATAATACTGACTTGCATATCCAACCTAAATCCAACGTCAAACTGACGTTGGATTCTGACATCAGTATGACGAAAAACTATGGTCGTGTGACCGCTGGGATAATTGAAAATGCTTTTCTATTTTTAGTACGACGTTATCATCGGGTTACAGTTAACAGCACACAGAAACAATTCCTGTCCAGTGCGCATCGGGTCGATTACGCTAAAGTATGGGCGACGAGAAAAGAATAAGTACGTTAACAGCTCAATTTCTGCTGGTTCAAAGGAGTGCTATTATTTCTAAGTTTGACAAGATACAGTGCTAGGTTTCACACCAGACAATGTCAGAGTGGTCTGCACATTTTGCAAAGCCCAGACCAAACTTTACATTAGGATAGCATACCTATGCAATATACTGCTATATTTCATGGTTCTAGGAATGATATTCATCAGATGATAATTAGTGATTATCATATGTGTTTGTTTATCGCCCCGATTTATCAAATCAAGACCTCATTATCTGCCAGAAAGCTTTGTGATTATTACAGTTAAATTGTTCAGAATCATAAAACAATGTTCTGACAGACAAAACTATCAAAGACAGATGGAGAGACAGACAGACAGATAGAGACCTGTCTGTCCAAGGTGCTAATTTAAGAGTTTCAGCACATAAGGATAACATGCCTATGCAATATATTGCTATATTTCATGGCTCTAGGAAGTAATCTTATTTCTGCTCAAAACATGGATTGTGGGTACACATCAGAACCGCGGTTCTAATGAGTACCCACAATCTATGTTAATGAGCACAAACCCCACTTTTCCCTATATAAAGTGGGATTTGTCGGATTTTCATTATATGGACTTTTTAACGTGACGAGTACTCTTGATAGGATCTTCCCAGCACATGACAATAATAGTAAGGGATCCAGAGATTCAAAAATTGGAAAAAAAAGTGGCCGGAAAGTAGCAGAATTTTAGACTATATCCTCAGTTAGTATGGTGTTTCAAAAATGTGAAAATAGACATAGCACAAAATTTAAGTTTTGCAAAAGATGTTATTTATGGGGTAACAATAGCTATCCTTATGCAGGCTTCATAGTAGGTTATTCGCTACATTACTGAAAAGAAAAGTAATTTAGACCAGATAAGTCACATTTCCTACTATTTGCTTATTGCCTTACAGTAACTTAATTTAGTGAAACAAACTAACAATAAGATTAAATGACTTACGCCTACGTAATTGTTATATACGTTGCTCACATTCAAATATATTACTATTGTTTACTTGGCCATGGGCTGCCCAGATACTTGTTGAGAGAGATTTTTGTACATTAAGATTTTCTTAGCTACTTTATATATTATAAAATTTGATGTCTGTTAGCTTTTGATGAGCATATGCATTTACCATGCAACAGCCAAGTTTAATACGTTACCATTAGATAATAGAGAAACTCCTAGTATAGTGTTATTATAATTTGCATCGTTTTCTTACATATCATTATGATTGATCTTTGAATTACATGCAGCCTAATAGCAGTATATTAATATTAGTTTAGGCACCTGGAAGTTCTGTTATATATTATATACTTTCTTTTTAAAACAATATTTTGTGCAATGGTATGTGTATATGCGTTCAAACAGCTAGTGGGTGAAAATGAAATTGACTAACATCTAAGTGCTAAAAATTAGATTGAAATTATTGTCTTTTTCAACATTTAATATGAATGAGATACAACATCAACAAATTCATATTTGGTTTAAATGGAAAGAATTGAAGATAAAGCACGTAAATGCCATTAAATTTATGGTTTAGGAATCAAGCAAATAGGATAATTGATACCTATTTATTATTCAAAATTAAATTATGTTTCAAAAATCAAAAAGCTTAAATGTTTTTTTAATCTCTGTACCATGTATTTGCTTTTTATGCATTAAATGGCGTTAAATGACATATACTAGACAATTTCTTTCACCGTCAACAGCTCAAGAATAAATAAAAAGCACGCAGTAACATAGTCAGATCCATCACACATTGTCAAAGCCATCAAATATATGCATTTATAAACAGCTATTCATTACAGCAGCTATATTTTAAAACAATAAGGCACAAAATACGAGGGCCATTTGGAAAGTTCTTAGCATGGCATCATAACTCCACAATGCATTGATAAAATGCTATCAAATAATACATTTTTGGAATTTAGAATTCAACGGCTACTTGATGGTTAAATTTTTTATCGAAAAAAGACTTGTCGTGCAGCGCATGCTCAAAATGAGTAGGGGTTTATATACTGGCGGAAATTTTAAGCAAAATATTTGGAAAAAAAGCGAAGGAAAATTGAGGACTTTATTTCCGATCTTTATTTGACAAATTAACGATTTGGTGCCAACTTATTTTTTATTAAATTATATTATGCGATCGCTGCTTGCACGACTACCACCTTTACATTCGGAAAATGTTGACTAATAGAGAAATGGTAAACTTTTAAAAATGGGCCTTTTTTCGATTTTTCTTTATACTTTTACTATAAATTGTGTCACTACATTAGCTCGAAAAATGCCTATTGAGTATATGGTTTGCTTTATTTGTAGCGAACAATGCATACAAATCATTTCGTCGCGCAAAAATTGTAGCTTGTTTAGTTCTGTATTCAAAAAAAAATATTCCTAATAACACTACCCCTACTTTTCTAGAAGTGGATGAGTAACTTAACCCCTCCCATTTTGTCGATGGCATAAGAACTTCTCATGGTATAACAGTTATCATCACAAAATTGATCGATTTTTACTCTCAAGGTATTTTTACTTTTTTGTTTGCCACTTTTTTAATTAAAATGAACCAGAACGTCAGCTCATAGTTAAACTTACTCTGCCCCATGGCAAGATTATAAGAGTTATCTTCCCTTTGTTCTGGTTTACAAAATTTATTTTGGTTCCAATACAAAGAACATAAAGTGTGCTTGACAAAAATACCAACGCTAGGATTTTTTAAACTACTGTCGGTTATATATTTTCAAAATATGTACATTGTGACATGCGATTTTTAGTCGAAAACATTAGCACATTGCTTTGCTTTCTAGACGGTTTTGGTATTGCCGTACCGGTATTTAGATATTAGAAACATCCAACTCGGTCATCAATTGTATAGTAGCTGTACCAGATTGTGGCCTACCAAATGGTACAAAAGTATCTAATTTCATGAACTATTGATAATGTTCTGCACACTTTTCAAAAGGTAATATGTTATATTTTCCTCTGAAATTTTGCGTTTTCCAGTATACAAACAGTACATGTATTCACAATAATATTTTTCGTGTTTGCATTATAATATGCTCATTAAATTTGTGCCGTAACATAGAAGAAGGATAGCTCTTTAAAATGATACCACACATGATAGTGTTTGTAAATCGGTTACTGAGATATAAGACCTTGCTAACAACTTTCAAAATGCCCCTCGTAGAACTTAAAACTCTAAAAACTGTAAGATATTCCAAGCAGAAGTCCAAATCAAGAAGTGATACATTAAAGATACCTTCATCGTTGTCATATAAAACAAAACTAAAGTTTGTGGAAATCGTGATGATATCTGTTTCTGATTTAGCACCAGCCTTAGCTATCCTTAGGGTTATAATACTTTAGTATCTACAGCGTGTCCGCTTTGGTGAAAAAAGAGTATCATTTATGTTGGTAACGTACATAACAAAAATATAAAGATCATTACTTTAATCATTGTGTTGCCTGGATCTATACGTTTGTGAAGCAGTGAAACAGGGCAGCATTTATTCTTAATTACCATTTTAATACTTTAAAAACAGACACGTGTCTGATAATAAGTGGAAAAACTCTCCTGCATCGTTAGTATTGTAGACATTTTTAAATGATAAGACTTTGATAATCAGGACCTTGAGCAAACAACTTTCTAGAATAGGACTTGATTGATCATATATTCCAAAATTTTTGCAGACGTTTGCTTTTTAGCTATAGAGCTTATCAGCATACGTGATAGAATCTGCTTTAATGTTTGTTTTATTCAGTAGGACCCTATTAATTTTTACACTCACAATTAGTAATCATAACAACCGTCATTTGGTCCTTAAAACTAACTAATTAATAATCATAAACATAAACCAACTTGTTAAACGATGCAATATTAATGGTTTATTGATAGTTCGTGTAATAGAAACAAAATGCATACTTATACTAATGCCAAAGAATACTTTCAGATAGTATACTCGACAAATGCTATGCTGTATCATTGTTACATATATTGCAATTGACAATAGAGACAATGTTATCACTATCTGAGATGTATCATGATACTTTTACAAATCAAAAGAAATACAATTTTTTATGCAGACGATTGAACAAAAGAGCGGCAGATAAATTAAACATGCATACATATATTTGATAAATTTATGCATACTTTCTTAGCATAAAATGTAAATCTATAATTTGTGTTAGTAATGATATTAACTATGGTACCTTCTCTATTGTCCATATATTTATTATTATATTAGCACAGTAGATAATTAAATGTATGCCTTTTGTCTCTATACCTTCCTTGATGTGTTTAAAACTCATCTATTATTTAACGCACACAAAATGAATCAACTGACAGGATTCTTGCAACAGTTTGTTTAAAATGGGGTCCAATGATGCTATGGTATTATGATAGAACTTAACATCAGCTATATTAACACTAATTGCTAACACTACGTATGATCTTATGACTGCTATTTTTACTCTAAGATATTGCTTTTCCTATCAGCATTCTGATTAATCTTGTAAAATCTTTAAACGGTAATTTTAATGCGTCCTAGTTTATTTTGGCTTAAAAATTTTCTCTATGTTGAAATTTTATAAAGAAAAAATTGTATTGTAAATGACAACTGAAGAAATCTAGATTTCTTGGATATGATCACGTCCTTGCCATGTAAAATCCATCATTATAAATGATTTCACCAATTCCAATGGCAATAATTAATTTTGAATAACCCATTCAGTTTTAAAGTTTGCATTGCGTTTACAAATGATTAGTAGTATAAAGTTAAAGGGACTATCAGTTTCATTAATCGAAAAATGAAAGCCATGTAAAAAATGTGTTGAAATTAAATTTCATAGCTAGATTACAAACACTCATGTTTCCTTAGATTTAATGTAACGAAAACAACATTTTATTTTATATATTCATTAAGGAGTAATGGTATCTAGATTGCCAGCAAACGTCTTCTTTCTATAAGTGAACATGACTAGGAAATGCCACAATCAAAGACTCCTGAATGACCCACTGCACCTAAAGGAAGGGACACGGATCACAGATTTCTACAATTGAATTAAAGTGGAGCAACCAGCTCTCATCTTGTCAAGATAATTGTTGAACTAGAAACAAATTAGAAAACAAAGGCCCGACACAAAACTCCCACAGTCAATTAGAACAAGAGCAAACAAAGTTTCCAACATCCACATCATTTGATATATTCTTACATATTGTATCATAAATGAATCTGATTTGGTAGAACAGATATGTTATTTCTTATTTTATATATTATGATGAGTGTGAACAGGTTCGACACAAAGCTTTGGTTGCTTTTAAATAACTTATTAGATTTTTTTGTCTATTAAAAGAAAAAATGTGCAAATATCTAAATTTGTTTCAGGTTTTCAGGCTCAGTTGTATATGGAAAACAGTTAAGACAAATATATAATCATATTATATATTTCGTTATATATAGTTATATATGTTACCCAGCAAATTTGACTGAACAAGCTTACAACAATCCTAGATGAGATGTTGCATCAGACTTATCATTTTATAAGTTTATAAATTATATAACATAACATAGAAAAGTTAGCAAACAATGTGTTTTTGTTTTTAAGTCAAGAAGTATACAGTATATTAAAAGAAAAATTACACCCATATACAGTCTCCTAATTAGTACTGATATTTTTTTCCTTTTGGAACAAATGCTCTTTTTATACCTATCAAACACAGCCCCCTTCTTTTAATGAAATTAACTTTTCAGTGATGTATAATTTAATTTTGTTTGTCTTCAACTTTGTTTTATACGTTACATATTGAAAATCGAACAAAAAATGATATTTACACCAGAAATGTTGTTAAGTATTACTCTTAAGTCGGTGATATCAAAAAAATTATCATAAGGTGTTTAAAAGCTAACAGAAAAAAGTGCATGCTTATTTTCAAACTTTAGAGGTTCTAAACTTATATAAAGTTATCTATGATCACCTAATTAAACAGCTTATAAATGACAAAGTATTTATGTAATAACATATCTGTTTGCAGTTTTGAAATGGTCAGTTAACGGTTTTTAAAAAAACATGTTATCCTGGAGTTAAAGACCTATTGAAAATTTTGCCAGGTGAAACTTTTTCACAAAATATCAATAATTTTAAGGGTATGTTTAAAATGTAACGTAAACGACATTATAATGGAACCAAACAACTTTTAAAAACATCAATATGTGTATAAAATTGCATGTTCTAACAGATTGCATAAATGTTTTATTAATTTAAACATTTCAACTTCTACCTAAATAGACTTAATTACATATTGTTGTCTTTAAGAAAATGAGGGGTAACTTATTAATCACACTGTTACAGGTATGTTTGCAAGACTTAAATTGAGTACAATATCTGGTTTCATTTTGCCTATACTATATACTAAAGGATAAAAGAAGAGAAAATTCTGCTAAAATGGGGGCATACCTAAATGCTTATTTTTTTACATTTTTGAACCCTGGGCCCTTTACTATAAGGAGAGGCTCTGTGACTGTCGCAGACTTTAAAAACTTTCATGGTTGTAAGGTGTGGACAGAAAAATCCGTCCAAGTGTTACTGTTCGGCATTATGAGGCTTGCTGAATGATGCCAAATAGTGATCCTGAGGGACGAATTTTGAGTTGAGTTCGAGCTGAGGTTTTACGGCACAGTAAACAGCTATGGTCATGTCAAGCCGGTCAATTAACCTGTTCAAACTGTTCCTGGGCAGGGTAAACCTTGTAAGCGGTTAACCAGTACTGAGTGCAAATACTTACGCTGGTAACTGACAACTGCCTTCTTGAATCAGCGGAAACTATTATGATCAATCCCCACAAATGTTATGTGGCCAGGCTGGAATCAAACTCGCGACCCCTTGATTTGGAGTCCAACACGTTGCCAACTGCGCTAGCGGGCCTGGTCCCGAAGGATGGATTTCTCTGTTTACATCAAACAGCCATAATAGATTCTTTTCTTGTTTGTAATTTCATTGTACTCAAAATTATGTATTACTTTAAAAACAGACATTCAGGCCAGCGACGTTCGGCTCTTTACGTGACGAATATGAAGTTTCAAGTGACGTAATTTCACAAGGGCGACCAGGTGCCCGGAATTTTCCTGACTGGTTTGGAAGTCCGGAATTTTTCCTACCAGCCTGGAAGTTACATAAAATTGTGAATTTTCCTTACATTAAGGCTTATTTTGCCTATTTTATGCTGTTTTGTGCCAAACTAGTCAGAAATTTAAGCAAAATTGAAAAACTTAGGTGTCAGATTACCGTTCTGTCACAGCCCCGAAAATATATTTGGGAAAGTGGTCACCCTGTTTGACACGCGAGTCATCTTTCATCTGCGGGTGTTTTGCCAGCACCCATCAGCTACGGGGAAATTCCTGTCGGGTATGCAAGAATTGAGGATTCCATTTTCGTTACAAAAAGTGGCTGAATTTCCGTAACTAAAAGCTGCTTAAACACTACTAAGGTGACTGGCTACACCTCCAATGTTTTGCTACTATCATTACAAGGACGACAACTTTAGCAGTTAAGTAATCACTTTCCTGTATGAAAAGGGGGCTTGGTCTTAAAGGAAAGAATTGCTCCCCCATGGAGCAAATCTTTCTTTTAAGAGTAAGCCCTTTCCCTATTTAAAAGGAACCAAATACTTCCAGTTCAAGAGTGATGACTTTGGAAATGCAGAAGAAAATATAAAAGAAACAGATTTTTAAAAAGCACCATAAAGCTTGCGTGGTGAAAACATTGAGTTTTAATTTCCTTCAGTAAACCAAATATTATACAGCATTGAAACAGTAAGGCATATCATTGTTTCAAAACAGAAAATGCTGTCGTTTTCAGTTTATGTCCTCTGGTTCCCAGTTACGAATTAAGGTAAATGTATGTCGAAACACATATCCCTGATCACGTCTTAGCGTATATAGTATTTCAACCACAGAATGACATCATTTTAGGATGAAGGTTGGCAACCAACCCAAATAACTTTTCAAACGCATTTTGTTAGAATATCAGATTTTAAGTGTGCCATGTGTTTATATTAAGGTACTTCAGTAGGAATAGCCCAATTTCGCAAGTTTTCGCCCATCATATTCCAGACAAACTGGCTGTCTCTTTCAATTCGTCCTCATCCCTTTTATCTAGTTACAAGTGGTTTCTAACTATTGGTTCTAAATACAGTTTCGTAAAAGCTTACAACGTGGAGATCTAATTTTTTTTAGATTTTTTTTACCTTTTTATAAGATTTTAAATCCATCATCTGCATGTATATTTTGACATGATCCCCATACCTGGTATACGAGGGGCGTTCAAAAATAGTGCAATAATTAGCTCTCTTTTTTATCGTATGCCAAATTAAGCGCACAAACCGTGTGACTTGATCATATCTACATTAATTGCTGGTCCCAGGTTTACAGTTGCTCAGTATTAGAAAAACAGATAACCAGTACCCCCCCTCCCCCAACCAGTACCCATATATGTGTGTGTGGGGGTCTGGTTAACTGTATTTACATTACTGACCACTTGTAGACCGAGAACCAGCAATCAATGTAGATACATGTACGATGAATAGCGAAAAATCTCTATCATAGCTTAAATATCCTCAGTACAGTATATGTATTCAAAAGCTTTCTACAATATGCTGGGAAAAGCTGAAAATGTGCTCGAAAAATGGCCTATATAAGGCGGGTCGCCAAATATTCATTAAGAACATTGCGATACATATAGGGAGGACCAAATGTCTTTCACCAAGGCTTATAGATGGGTGACTAAATTTAAGAGCTTAAACAAGATGCTGCTTATCCTGGTCATCCTGCAATTAACAACAATGACCAACAAAAAACGTAATACCCAAAAGATCCTTGATTTGCTTCAAAAAGATGCAAAGTACCGTGAGACACTTAGGCCAGTTCATAAATAAGTCGTTATCACAATTTAGTTTATAACATATTGAAGAAGCATCTGAAACTTAATGCAGATTGGATACCCAGGGTGGGGGGCATTCTGATATTTTCATATAATACGTGTATATGTATCATCATTTTTATCTTTTATTATTATTATTATAATCATTTTTTTTTTTGGGGGGGGGGAGGGGGTCAGAAAATTTAATATTTATGGAGGAGGCGGATTTTGTGGATACTTTTTTGGGGGCTCATGTCTATGCATTTACAGGGGTTTTCTTAAGTTCAAGGTACAGAACGGGAATACACTTTGTAGGTATCTAAATCTAAAGTATCTCTTGGGTATGCCTGATATTCCTGATATTTATTGGTGTGTGGGGGGGGGGGGGGTAACAGTAGATGCTTGGTCTAAGCTTACGTAGCAAATAAAATTGAGAGTTCCCCTACCCCAAGCCCTCTCCGCCCCTGGATGGATACCTCATTTTCTGACAAATGAGCAAAAGAGGATCCGATCACAGTGGCCAAAAAGCTGATCAAAATAAATCCAGGTATACACGTAAGGGAACCACTGTACTCGAACTGTGCCGTCATCGCGGGTTGGTTGCAGTAAATGAGGAAAAACGTTCCTATCTGTTTAAAAGGGTAATATTTTTGTCAATACTGTACTTTTGATTTTTTTTCGTTGGTTATTGTCACTTAATATATCCAGATGTATGTCAGTTTAACAATAATTTTGCGAGTTGGGTGATAGCTGTCTCAGCGCCTGAGTTGTGCCAAAAAGGCAACTTTTACCTAAAAAAAGAACGAAAGGGATTTTTGTCTATGTTCTGGAATGTCTGCTGTCTTTAGATAAAATGCAAAATATCAGTACTTTACTGTACAAACAGTTTGAAATCTCAGAGCGACGCATTTCGAAGGTTATCAAGTTTTTCATAATGTATGCATAGTTCTGTACATCGAGTGTTCTGGCCCAGTGATCGGGTTTTCGATTGGAACACAGTGGTCTTATTTAGACCCTCTACGACTGTTACAATTTCCTTGACTGCATAACAATTTGCGTACAGCTACAAGATGGTGTCCAGCTCCGCAAACAATAAACAGAAATGTGCAAAACTTTCTATTTCTTCACGTATTTTTATTCTTTATTAGATGCCAAATGATGACTTGCATAGCGCACACATTAGTATGTGAACTGATTTCATACACATAAACGCCAGAAATCAACTGTTAAAGTCAACCCTCTTTATAACGACACTGTTTGTTCCAAGCTATCTTTGACGTTAAAGTGAATTCGCTGTTATAAAGAAATTCTGACCATTGCCAGATTTCAACATAATAATTATTTGGTAAAAGAAAATATTGTACAAATGAATTAAAATGCTACTATTCCAAATGTATACATCGGTTCAATTTCATATTGCATCAAAATGCACAAAGCTTCCCACTTATCAAGTGAGACAGAAACCTGGTCATGCAAAAAGACCTTGTTCTGATCACAAAATTGTCTGTCAAATGGTAACAATTCTGTTATAATGAATATATTTTCAATAGAAATTGTATATCTGTTCCCAGAAGTCACTGTCGGTGTTGTTAAGTGAATATTCTGTTATAAAGAATGAATTATAATAGAAACAGATCCGTTCCCAGCAATTTTATGTCAGATATTGAATATTATGTTATAACGAGTGACGTTATAAACAGTTTTGACTGTACTTAGCTAGCTTTTTTAGTTTAAAATTCCAATTGAGACAGAGTGGACTTAAATACCTTAGAGATAATGAAAACAGAACATAAGCACCTAAGACTCCTGCACGATAACGCGCCAGCGCATAAGGCATGCACTGTGGCTGAGTTTTTGGAATCGGAGATGGTTAACACACCCCAACCCCCTCCACCCACACTCCCCAGGTCTTGCCCCTTGTGTTTATTTTCTATTTCATATTTTGATAGAGATATCATTCCAGAAACTCCGTCTGATATGCTGTTTAAATTACCAGTATCTAAATGATAATGAGAATGCTTCAATAAATGGAACGGCTGTCTGAAACTGTGTACTCAGGTAGGCGGAGAATATTTCGAAGGGCAGACCACGACAAATCAGTACAAATACAAACAATGACTGAGAAACAATCTAACATCAATTATTTTTGAACGCCCCTCGTAATATGGATTGATATATTTCTAAAGGTCTCACCTGAGTGCACATAATTTCAGTAACATACATACTGGCTTAGTTATAAAATCAGAATACAATGTCATGCACAGCGCTTACAAACTTTCAATGAGTAAACGAATGTGTTTTTTTTTTGTTCTTTTAGCTAATTGTATCAAATGATTCATTGTACACAGGGGTGTCAGGTTATACTTTTCAAAAATAGTGTGATCGTTTGCCTGAATATCTTTTTTTACCTTTACAAACATTGTAAACTTAGATGAAAAGCCGCATTATGCGGCATTTCATCTGGGTCTCTGCTGTTCGTAAAAGTTAGGGGTTTCCCGAATACAAATGCGGCATATCATTGGGGTCTCTGCTGTTCGTTAAATTGCCCATTTAGGAGTTAGGGGCTTCCCGAATACAAATACGGCATTTCATCTGTGTCTCTGCTGTTCGTAAAATTACCCTCTTAGGTTTAATCCGTAATAAACTGGAACACTCTTAATGGTTCAGGTGATGAAATATTGCATTTACCGCAATCTCTTTGGTTCAAGGGCAGGTATCAGATATAATTAGGAAAAAGTTTAAAAAGAATTTTATGTTTATAAAAGCCCACGCTTTTTTTGAAACAGCAAAATGGATATTGTAACACCTCCGTCTGTCCATTCATCCGTTCGCCCGTCTGTCCGCCCGTACTCATGAGTGACCCTTGTTGGCTACTTAAGATTACCGAAAATTCTCAACCCAACAATAATCCATTCATAAAAATGTCCGTCCGTCAGTCCGTCCATTATACTATCTCCTCCTCAACCATTGGACGAAATCCAACCAAATTTGGTGTGTGAGTTACTCCATATAAATGGGGCTTGCAACAGTAAACACTTTTTGGTCCCACCACCAGGGCCAGGGGAGATGTTAAAAGGTCAAATATCATTAAATTACAATAACAAAATCAATTTCAAAGATTTATACCAAAAATTGCGTGTTGTCTTACAGATAAAAGATATAAAACATGCCAAACGAGATTTTTGTCCTGATGCCTAGGTCATACCCCAGAGGACTTGAGGGCCCCGGGGTGCACAGGGGATAAAAATGTTTTACACATGATCGTATGGCATATCAAATTGACTGGGATGGTAAGTAGAACAGAATGCAAGTAAAATTTTACACTAGGATCAAACTGGTGACCTTGGGGTTAGGTCAAAAGGTCAGATATCCTAAATTATAAAGCGAATTTCAAA
Source organism: Loripinus fragilis (assembly GCA_964019695.1). Lineage (NCBI taxonomy): Eukaryota > Metazoa > Mollusca > Bivalvia > Lucinida > Lucinidae > Loripinus > Loripinus fragilis. The sequence goes on along the minus strand of OZ026527.1, from coordinate 94,228,555 downwards.
GATTTTTAATACCAAACTTTGTGTGTGTTCTCACAAATAAAAGTTATAAAACATATCGAACGGTATTTTCATTGTGTCGCCTGGGTCATACCCCAGGGGTGGGACTGGGGTGACAGGGGGTCAAAACTTTGAGCGTGGGGATTTGCGATGACGCCCTATCGACAGCCCGTTCTAATTAAACTTAATTTATTTGTATACAAGGCTAAATATGAATAGGGTATCGGTATGTATAGATGTACCACAACCTCTCACTAATTTCTATTTCAAAAGATTAATGTAGAATGCGTAAAAAGAGCCAGTCAGAATGGAATATCTGTGTCTGTGAAAGCTTTAATAGTAAATGTAAATAAATGCTTGAAACCTTTTTTTCTATTTAAGAAATGAATTCAATTTTTGGAAGGTTCATGGAATCATGAATACTTCGGGTCTCCTGCAAAGTAAGTGATGCCCAAAGAGAGAACAGAAGCTGGCATGTCCTCACATGACTGAACAAAAGGGTCGTTAAGGTCCCTGGATTGCTCGCCTGAATCCTGGCACATAAGGTGATGTTTTGGCCAATGACTAAAAGTAAACATATATCATTTAAAGTTATTTCTCCTTTTTGGCTCTTTCAGAGCCAACCTGAGTGTTCTGAGCAGTTCTGGTAGAGGGCATCAATAGGAGCATTTATGTGAAATGATTTTGAATTTGGATCAGTTGTACAGGAGATGTCGCTTTAAAATAATTCTTGCTGAGCTTTTTAGCGGAGCATGCCATTTGTACTATTTAAGCAGTGAGCAACATAAGGAACATTTATGTGAAATTATTTTAAATTTGGACCAGTGGTTAGGGAAATGATGTTTAAAAGAGTTCATATTGATAGCTCTGGCACCCGTCTTGTTCAGCGGAGTGGAACCATTTGTGCAATTTTGGAAGAAAGTATTATGGGGAACACTCCTGGGAAATATTTTTTAATTTTGACCAGTAGTTCAACAGGAGTTGTCATTTAAACAAAAAAATTTGGACAGACAGATGCTGGATTTAAGACAAAACACAAGAGCTCACATTGAGCCTTTGGCTCAAGTAAGCTAAAATTGCTGACTGGGACGTAAAGAATCAAAACAATCTATTAAACCAGTCAATTGAGCTGTACATTGGCAATTGACAATTTTTGAAAGAGCCAGTATGTATGGTACTGTAAAGGCTGAAATGGTGTGCACTCAGGTGCGAAGCTCTAGTTATGTATTTTTATCATATGGGGATAATGTCAAAATATACATGCAGATGATGGATTTGGAATCTTATAAAAAGGTAAAAAAATTCTTAAAAAAAACTAGATCTCCACGTTGTAAGCTTTTACGAAACTGTATTTAGAACCAATAGTTAGAAACCACTTGTAACTAGATAAAAGGGATGAGGACGAATTGAAAGAGACAGCCAGTTTGTCTGGAATATGATGGGCGAAAACTTGCAAAATTGGGCTATTCCTACTGAAGTACCTTAATGCTATATGAAATGAATTTTGACTTTGCAAAGAATACCTAGAGATGAAGCAAAATATTTATTTGAGCATTAGGGGGCCTTTTAAGTCTAAATTAGATAATTGATTGGCATCAAAAGAAAGTAGTATTTTAAGCCCGGAAAGGCATCCCATCTAACTGCGGAGTGCATCCTGTATGCTAGCATAGTGTACGTATACTTCTCAAATTTGTTAGGGCTCATATCAGTACAAATTGTATTACACAAGACTTTGAAAACTTACTGATCATGCAAATATTAATTGTTTTCTTAATAAAATGACGTAACGTCACTGGATAACAGCTTGTTCAATATGATAAAATGTTCAAATCTCCCGAAATGAAACATACACCTGAGTAACAGGACATTCTCTCCAATAATGACCGAGTCGAAAGCGAGGCCATTATCGGGAGACGGTAAGTCCTATTACGAACGTTTTATCTAACATAAAATGTTTCAACGGTTGAATATATCACATTTGATCATGATTGTCCTGATCTTGTTATACCTTTTGCATTCAAAAAAGTAATGTTTTGTAGTTTCAACTGCACAACAGTCACAGTGAGGACTGTCAACACTATTTTTTTTTTTGAAAAAGATGATGGTTGAGAGAACTTCAATCTTTTCTAAGTCGGGTATGTTGTATTTGAGATATTCGGTTGCCAATGTAATAATATTTAGGGGGAATCTTTAAATTTTTGCTAAGTTGATATTTAAATCTTTGAATCTAGTTTGACTGTCTTGCTTCAAGAGATAAATCGTCCCAAGCTCTTATACTAGAGGGTAAATATAATCTATAATACAGCTGGGTTCAGGACAATGTGTGTCTAAAGTTATTTGCGTTTCGCAAGTTATAAGTGGTAGAATCTTCCACAGAAGCAGGAATTAGGGAGGATAGATAATTTGGCAAAACGCCGGTACTCATCTGAAAAAAGAAACATAGCTTAAGTTTATGTTGTCTTTTTTCAAGTGACTCCCAACCCGTTTCCCGATATAATATGAATAAGAGACTAGTTTAGTAGCTCCAGTGGCTATTCGTGCAGCTTCTATTTGTATTTTTTCAAGTGCATTAATTTTGTATTGTGTACAGTTATTCCATACCACATCTTCGTACTCTAAGACTGGTCTAATAAAAGAGGTATAAATAATTTCAAGCGACTGTCTCTCTAAGATATTTTTTCAATTTACGCATAATATTTAATTTTGTCCAAGCTTTAGAAGTTATATAGTCAATGTGTTGATGCCAAGTTCCATCATTAGAAAAGAAAATGCCGATTTTTTATGACTAGCTACTTATTTGATTGGTTCATCATTCAATTTTAATGGTGGATGATAGGGTTTATTTATTTTCTAGAAAAAAGAATAGATTCAGATTTAGCAGGATTAAATTTGACAGGTCAACGATCAGCCCACATGTGAAGTTTTGTCAAATCGGAGTTGAACTACATTGCAGCTACATAAGGTTCATTGGCTATTAAGTATAAACTTGTATCATCGGCAAAGAGTCTAATATGTGAGTGTTTGTCCTCAACAATATTATTGATATACATTAAAAAAGAGGAGAGGGCCTAGAATTGAGCCTTGTGGAACACCAGCTGTAATAGCAACCCATTCTGAGCAAGCACCAGGAATAACAACTCTTTGTTTCCTATTAGATAGATAGCTAGCAAGCCACTGTAAAAGTATTTCATCGATTCCTTTATGTTTGAGTTTGTACAATAAGCCTTTATGCCAAACACGATGGAAACTTTTGCTTACGTCACAAAAATAGCCCTTACCACCTTACCATCATCTAATGCCATCTGAAGTTGAAAATGCAAATGTTTTCTTCAGTAACCTTCGGCTCTGGTGAGCTAAAAACTGACGAGAAATATGGTTCCAAGTTGTTCCAAGTTACTGGTCTGAGGTCGGTATTGTTTGCTTCTCCAAGCCGAAAAAAATGCTAAACTGACTAGAGAACCATTTAAATCGTCGAGACGGAATTATTAAAGCATTTTTGCTTAGTGGGTTGTTATGCCAGCCAACAAATATTAGGATAACATGCCTATGCGATATGTTGCTATCTTTCATGTCTCTAGGAATGATATTATCAGATGACAATCTGTGATATTTTTTATTTCTGCTTAAAACATGGATTGTGGGCACTCATTAGAACCGCCTTACTGAGGTGGTTCTAATGAGTACACGCAATCTATCTCTTGAGAAGAAATAAGAAAAATAATGTACACCCCTGCAAACCCCACGTTTCCCTATAAGATGTGGGGTTTGCCGAGGTTTTCAATGCGACCAGTTTGTCTACTTATGATTTTTCTACTCTTTACACTACTTTACCTCATAATTTAATTAAAGATAAACTTATTGATCTTATTGAAAGAACCTTCCAGAGAGAAGGCTCTCCTTACCTTGCATGTAGTGACAGAAATGCATTTTTTACTTCAGAAAAACCTAAAAAATATCATGCATGGTCGTGTCAAAATGTATGTGATGCGCTGACCTTTTTGTTGGACAACATTTTTATTCGATTTGGCACCAAGCTCTATAGACAAGTAGTTGGGATTCCTATGGGCACTAATTGTGCTCCCCTGGTTGCAGATTTATTCCTGTTTTGTTATGAAAGGGACTTTATGATGTCTCTTTCTGATGATAAGCAGGCTGGTGTTATTGATGCGTTTAACACTACTTCCAGATATTTGGACGATATTTTAAATATTAATAATGTTTATTTTGAAAATATGGTTAGTCAAATATACCCTTCAGAGCTCCAACTTAATAAAGCCAATGCCTCTGATACTGAAGCCGCATTTTAAGACTTGCATTTGTCAATTTCTAATAATATTGTTTCTACCAAAATTTATGATAAACGTGACGACTTTGATTTTGAAATTGTCAATTTCCCATTTTTAGATGGTGATGTTCCTCGTTCTACATCCTAAGGAGTCTATATCTCTCAACTCATTCGTTTTGCTAGAGCATCTAGCTATGTTACTGACTTCAACACTCGCAATAAATTGTTAACTCAGAAACTTCTTAAACAGGGCTATCGGTATCATAAACTTCGCAAAACATTTTCAAAATTTTATAGACGATACTATGATTTGATTTCTAAATTCCAAGTTGGACTTAAATCTCTCTTGCGCCAAGGACTTTCGGAACCTGATTTCTATGGTGACTTGGTGTATAAGTTGAAGAAGATTGTTGGCTCTAATAATTTTTCAGCGCAGTTCATTAAAATAATTTCCCATTATAAAAAGATTGGCTATAACATTAATGTATTGCAGCAGACTGCATGCTTGGTAGTCAATCCAATCACGGTTGGCAACTTTGCTTTCCTCTTTAATTGCACGCCGGTGGGTCGGACTTCAGACTCTATGATGGTTCCGACTTAAAGACTTATCTATTGATGAGATGGTAGGGGCCTGATGCTTTGGCTGTTTGTCGGGCCCACCGGGGTTTACCTGTTGGATTTCTTTTGCTCTGGTATTCAGTTTAATTTACTGTTGAGTCCTTATCCTTGCTTTATCTCCTTGTTATATCTTGATTTATATGTTTTAGGAGATGATGCATTGATAAGTTAGGGGTCTTTCATGCAAACCAAATATTTATGTGTCTTGATCCACATCTGAATTAAGGGTGAGGTTGGCGCCGTTAAACCGGTTTAAGCCCTCCAGTAAAATATTTTACTGACCGTTCCAAGGCGGTACTTCTTTTGTGGATCTTTTATGTTTTTGTTCTGTCTTGTGTTTGCTATGTTTTGTGCTATATATTTATATGTGCTTTGTGGTCACCTGCTGGGAAAGGGCTGACCTCTTGGCTCTCGTTTGTGGTGTCTTCTGTGAGTTTGTCACTTTCCCATTGGTATCCTGGGTCAGGTGTGGTACTTGATTGTATCGATTCCTGATCTTTGCAACCTTATTACTTTCATTACATGGACTTGTTAACGTGATGGATGGACAATAATCAAGTAAGAGTCGTTAGTCATTTCTATGAAAGAAGTTACTTAAACGTTAGCAATTTCTGAGGGGTATACATATTGTCATTTTCAATCTCAGGTTGGGAGGTAATCTTTCAGGAAAGGGTTTTAACGTATTATTGCCTAGTATCATAAAGTATAGCGTTTCATCTCACTACTTGGACAAGTCCATACTATACTGATTTAAATGATGATTCTGTACAGAAACTGCGACCGTTCTGTGGCGTCTGATCTGGGACAATACTGTTTGCAAAAATACAATCCCTTTTTTGGGTCGGTTACAGTAATTGTTAAGAATATTGAGGCTAATCAATGAACAAAGACTTACAAATTTAAATACCTTCACATAAGGGAGATACTATTAAAAAAAAAGAAGAACAACAACAACAAGCACTAGTCAAATGTATGAGAACGAATTTATCCAGCCACCATTCACTGATAGTTCAATGGCCGGTCAACTAACAAACTACAGACAGTGTCCGGCGCCCATGGTGCGCTGAGGAGACAGAAGCCTGGCCATAATAATAATAAATGTAATTAATCAAAAGTATATAGTGAGTATCGAGCTATGAGCTCATCACCTGCACATTCTGTGTTATATGACAAGTCTCTTACTTCATCAGAACGGTTTAGTTAGCTAAGATCAAAGTACATATTTATTTTACCATGTTTAGATATCTTCTTTCTTGCTTTCTCTTTTCATGTGGAGGTCATATAGATCAAAATGGAATTTTCGATGATAATGTAAAAAAAAAAAAAAAAAAAAAAAAAAAAAAAAAAAAAACTACATACAGTGTTAGTCTGTCCATGTATACTTCGCCCTGTCCGAGTTTTCCTTCTTTGTTGGCATGGTTCTACGAGGGGATATCAAAAAGTTTTGAGCCTCAAATAGAAAGAGCCAGATATTCAGAATTGTACTGCTTTATTTTTTTCAACAAAGTCGCCTTCCAACTCGACACACTTGTTTCATCAAGTCTGTCAGTCATTGATACCCGATCAATAGAAGTCAAAATCTTGGTCCCCTAACCAGCCCTCCACAGCAGTAGTCAGCTCATCATAATCATAAAACCTCTGGCATCTTATGTATTTTTTTCAGTCTGGGAAAGAGATGGCAGTCGCTGGGGGCTAGGTCTGGAGAATAGGGTGGGTGAAGGAGATCGAAGCCACATTCGCGCAAAGCTTCCATCATCACTCTGCTGGTGTGGACTGGTGCGTTGTCCTGGTGAAGCAGAATCCCATGACGGATTTTCCTGCGGCGTTTCTCCTTGATGGATTGACGCACCTACTTCAGTAGGTTAGGGTAATATTCCCATTCATTGTTGTTCCGTCGGGCAGGTAATCAACGTGGACCACTCCTTTGCTGTCTGAAAAAATGTCGCCATAACCTTCGTGGTGGACCTGAGGTCTTTGAACTTCTTTGTCTTTGGAGAAGTAGCGAGTTTCCATTCCATCGATTCTTGTTTACTCTTCGGATCATAATAATAATTAAATGAGTAAATAAACTTCAGGAACCGACTGAATCAGAACCCAAACCTTATCCCCAACATTAAAGGGAAAGATGAACAAATACATCCCAGCAAACAACATAATTACAGGTGATAAGCCGAGTCAGCAGCTCTTTCCTAAGCAGGTGGCAACTCAGATCCCTTAACTGAACTAAATAATTTAGACCCACAGAAGAATAAAAATGAAAACAAATTAAGTTAAACAGCTCTAAACATAAGACAATTGCAACCGCAACGAAAGCACCGCCTTAAGCCAGGTTTCATCACAGGTTATAGTCCTAAAGTGAAAGTCACGAGGGTTGGTGTTATACCTAGTTAGCAAGGCTCCATTGATGGTGACCCTCCACAGCTTCATGTTATCCAAAGCATTCTCAGAACCCATCTTACACATACCTTGGACATGTGGAGTTTGTCATGAAGTATGCTATGTATGGATCCATATGAAATGCCAGTTGCTTCTTCTAACTCATAAAGAGTGATACGACGGTTTTCATTCATTAGTTGTTGCACTATCTCAATGTTTTCTGGGCTGGTACTGGTTGTTGGCCATCCTGACCTTGGGTCATCTAAACTCTTTTTGCTATGCTGGAATTCCTTCGCCCAGCGTTTGATAGGTGCAGAAGAAGGGGAAGACTCCCCATAAACAGCAGTCAATCGCTTTCCAACCTGTTTGACAGATTGACCCTCTAAGACTAGAAACTTTATTACCTCTCTATACTCAGTTTTGTCCGTTTTGCCAACTCCCTGGGGGTATGTCCCTTCAACAACTTGTTTGACTAAACAATTACAGCCAGTCATATTATCCTACATGCAATCAGTAGCTAACACACTCATGTACATCAGGTGTGAAGCATTGTACTATCTGAAAAGACAAATGCCAGAGGCTCAAAACTTTTTGATATCCCCTCGTATTTTACCATCTTTTGGGTGTTTAATTGCCAAAAACCACCCGAAGTTGACAGGATTGTTCGTTTAGCATCGTTTTAGACTGTAAATAGAGCAATACTAAATTATGGTGTCTGATATATTTTTTCAATTTTTATTCTATTTGTAACAGAAATTCATTTTTATGCAAACAGTGTAGACCCTGATCATCTGGGCCTGCACTGTTTGCCAAGGTACCATTTATGGGGCGCTAAGCATAAAAGGGTCAAAGTAATATTACACATTTAAACGAAACAGCTTTTCAATAAGTCTGGCATACGATTAGAAAGTTGAACGTTATAATCAGATTAATATATCAGGGTAAGATCAGAAAAAAAACAATAAACTTAATAACACGTCGCAACATAATAACCACTGCGGCTCGACCAGTCAGACCCTTCAAATTCTCAACGAAATCTTACCAGTAACCTGTCATAGTCGGGGAACCAAAGTGGCCTATCGTGCAAAAACGCATTTTTTTTGCACCCGAAAGGTATACAGCTGAATTTTTTGCATATTGATAGTCTGACTAGTAATTGATATGAAACCACTGCAATGCGAATTGCATTTATCGGGAAAATGCATTTTTGTATGGGAAGCCGTTTAGCTATCAAAAAACCTATTAGTTTCCTAAACACTCGCATTTTTGATAATAGAGTATTTGTGGATTAATATTTAGGCAATTATCAAGATAATACAATATCTTTGCCATCGAAAACCTACCAATGCATTTTAAAGTATGGGCAGCCGTCCGTGTACCAATAAAGTATTCCAGCAGACACATACTTCTTTTTTCATTACAATAAGTTTCTTATCAAACTTAAGTTAAGTCTTATTGACTACCAGGACAATAATTAATCATTTGGTCACTGTAAAACTGTCGTACCTTTACAGTAAATAATAAGCAGAAACTAAAGTGTTGCGCTGAACCCACAAAATGCTTGATGACAAACATATAATGTTAGGAGCAATGCTTTTTGTTTGTCCATGTACTTAATTTTTCAAAGAACTATTTCGACCCCTCCATGGATCATCATCAGGTGGCGATTGCAGTCTTTTTGTAACCTCTATCTAACGAGTATAGTGTCATACGAAAGTGTATTATGGTTGGCCAGAAAAGGACCAAAACAAAAAGTGTCTGCAATAGATATCTCCACTATAGTTGTTTTTTTTTACGTTTTTTTTTTTTTTTTTTTTTTTTTGTTATGTTTTATTTTTTCTGATATACAGCTAACTTAAGCTATTAGACTTCGAGCTAAAAAAGGTCCTGCTCCCCCCCCCTAGGGAATTTTGCAGACATATCCTATCTTGAAGGAAATTTCAAGCCGCATCTTTTAAGAGATGTTTGCACTCTGTGCTCCGGGGCGTTAGTCTCTTACAGCCTGTTACATATGTTACTGTACCAAACTAAGGAAAAAATCAAAATGAAAGTTTGAGCTACAGATAGAAGACATTAAACCATCTAATTATTCAAATTTCTTATGTAGTTTGCAAGCTGGATGCCTAAGCTACATAAAAGCAGCATTTTAAACAAAATTTCAGCCTTCAATGGTGTTATATGCGTTAAATAGATTAAATTTCCCTTTGAAAGTTGAAATCGTGACTAACATCATTCATTTTACAGACAATTTGTGCATTTTTACAAGTGTTTTTAATCTTAGTTTACTAAAATACTTATTTGACTAATAGAAATAACAAAGTTTGCTTTTCTATCTCAAATACATTGTTTTATATGAGCTATTAAACAACCCTACCCCCAATTTTAAGTATCCATTTTTGGTATCTATTATTGAAGAAAAATATATGAAAATATTTGACGCTCGTGGATATCTTACATTTTTGGCACTGTCTTGCTAATGCAATAAAGAATCATACATTTGCAAGTTTGACATCAGGATCAGAGCACCTATTAAAGTATGTAACGTATGTTACATGGCATAATGAATGAGCTAGGAAATTTTCTTGGAAGTAAGAGATGATATTTCAGAAAAATTCCATTTTTCACATGTTTTCCTATTAATCTCTAGCCTCTGTTGCCTTAGTCTTAGTAATTACAGTCATTGCTGATAACAAGCCTATGGAATTGTGTTACCTATGTTATATATAACCTTTTTAATCACATATTTCCTTATGCCTATAATATTAAAATATATAGACATATAGATAGAAAATAATAGTTCTCATTTAAATGACACAATAATAAATATTCCTATTAAATAAAATTATTAAAAACAATCTTTATTCAAGTCACCCTCACAATGTCTATCATTGTGCCTGCTTCTATGGCAAAATAATCACCCATTTCATCACAACCAGTAGAATCATGGCATTGTATTAGGACTGCAAACTGAGTACAATCCTGTTCCTCTCCACCCCTTTGGGAATTGTGCAGACATATCCTACCTTAAAGAACAATTCAATCTGCATCAAATAAGAGATGTTTGCACTCTATTAACTGGGGGTTTAGCCTGTAATGGTATGATACATATGTTACCACATCAATTTAAGAATAAATGAATTGAAAGTCTGAGAAACAGAAAGAGGGCATAAAACTATCTATTTATTTTAAGTATTAATGTAGTTTGCATGCTGAATACCTTTGATACATAAGAAAAGATTTTTTAACAAATATACAGCTTCCTATGGTGTTATATGTGTTACATTAACTAAGATTACTTTTTAAAATTGGTAATTGTGACAAACATCTTTTATAAGCATTTCGTGTGATCCTCCTCTTTTGCCATCAAAAGACTTAATTTTCTTTGTATGCGTGGCCAGTGCCAGCGTCAAACAACTTGACTAAGCCAAACTTGAATCCTTAGCATTCTTCAAAAGCAGAAACAGCATGTCAGTGTCATGGGATCAAACACCTGATTAAATATGGGTTAATGCCATTTCACATATATGCATACAATGGAGTATGACTCTGGTATATATCTCTTCCTGTGAAGTGGCAAGAGCAATTTAACTGCAGCTGCATCTGTCCCAGTCAAATGATAACTTTGCTCTGATTTTGCAAAATCTATGTCTCTACCTTGTACCTCTAAGAATACTTTAAGATTTCTGACATTGGTCAAACAGAAATTTGATAGGCTGCTTTTTTGCATCATTTGCCATGGAACCTATCCAGTCTTTTGGTGCTTAAGTCCTCATGTCTTAGATCTATAGCATTTTGCTGCGCCCAAAGAACTTTAAAAGTTTTCTTTAGTTACAATGTTGACTCTTGATGGTTTTGGCAGACCGTCTGAAACAATTTCTGTTACACGTTGAAAGTTATCTGGTATAAGAGAAAGAACATGAAGTTGGACATTGCCATCAATTATGTTTGCAGTAGGTTGTTTTTTTTTTATGTCAGTACATTGAAGCATGTCTTAAAATAATGTAAAACCTATGATTTCACAGTTTTTACAGCCATATCATTAGCTGTTGCATTCAAAAGAAGGAAAGTGGACTGTGTGTAGAATGGGATAACCAGTAGTTCTATATTATGCTCTATGGAAGATTTATACAGAGTAAACAAGGTGATTAGGTGCCTCATTTCATGATCCATTGAAAACACTGAAATTGAAAACACTTGCCTCTGACTGTGTAATCAAAAAGGATGTCACGACAATGCCCTTGCTCATTTATTATGACGAGTTATATATGTTACATCCTTTAATAAGCGCTCTTATCTTAGAAACTTAGTGAATCATTGAATCGAAAGGGTCTATTTGCGCTCTGTTCATCCTGCATTTCATTGCTTTACCTGCTGTGATACATCTAGTTCGTTTATCTGAAGGGAAAGAGTTACCTCGGTTTCAGCACTTCAGAAGTACTAAGACTTCAAATAAGTTTTTGAATGTTTGGGGAAAGATAATAAGTGCAGAGACATTACTAGATGAAAATATGTGGGTTGCATGTATGGAAAGGCTACATTTATAAAAGTTAACCAGCTAAGATATGATTCTTTATCACAGAAATATCAAGGTACATCAGTCCAGGTACTCATTGCTCTTAATGGCATAGTTTTCCTCCTTTTAAAGCTTTAGTCTTTCTCCTACTTGCAGAGTATCACTTGAAACACATACTCAAAGAGCCAACTATTAGGAATTCATATCAGTTTCCGAATGTTCTAAGCTGTAAATGGCAAAATTGGAAAGTTGATAATGGCTCATCAATTTAGGTGGTAAAATTGAATAACAGTAAATGATTGAAATATTGTGTGATGATTTTACTAGTTGCAAGGAGGCGTGTGATAATAATAATTACCACAGAAGCAGACAACGACAAACGTTTAACATGAGTGTTAAATCGATGAGAAATAGTTTGGGACATTTCATTTATTGTATTTTCTTGTAAAAATGAAAAACTATCTTTTCTATTTGTGGCTCTATATTTAGCATTATATGCACCGTATTAGGAAATGTGTCCAAAAGGTCATTGATAACATCTGTAAAAACAGTCCATGGGCTTGATAATCAGAAATGAATATAATTTCTAGTGTTTTGGCACCAAAGACTTATAATTACACATTAAGTGTCCTGATCTTAAACTTAATGACATCTTGCAGATATATGAGCAAGACAGATTAAGAAAATGTAAAATATCCACACGCTGCAATTGCTTTCATGTGTTTTACTTAAACGGTAATAACAAAATTCGCTTCTCTGTAAAACTGGGAGTAGGGCTGTGTATTAGCTCCTATAAGACAATATATTTAAGATAGAAAAGCAAACTTGGTTTTTCCTATTCATCAATTGAGTATATGTTTGTAAAATCTAATTAAACAGTTTGAATCCAAGTCATAGAAGTTGTTTAACTAAATAACGATAGCCACAATTATAGCTTTTAAATTATAATAAGGTTCATGTAACGCACATAACACCACAGTTAGCCGTATTAATGTTAAACAGCTTCCATATGTAGTTAAGACATCCAGTATAAAGACTATAAGAATGTCAATTTATTAGATAATTGTAATGACTTCTTTTAGTAGCTCAAACATTCAAATTTCTTATTCTCAAATTGATATAGTAACATATGTAACAAGCTGTTACAGGCTAACGCCCTGACTTACAGAGTGCAAACATTTCTTATTAAATGCACCTTGAATGGTTACATAAGATGTAATTTGTCTGCAGAATTCCAAAGGGGATTAGGATGGAGCAGGCCCTTACTCAGCTTGATGTCAAAATACTGTTTGATGATTTTACTTATCACGCTAACATATGTAACGCTCTCTGATCTTTAAAACTTGATGACAACTAGCAGATATATAAGTCTTTATCATAGGAGCCAGTTTAAAATCCCTAAACAATGTAAGATATCCAACAGCTGTAAGTTTTTTCACAATTTTAGCTCAAACTTTCAAACTACATTTCCTTTATTTGATATAGTAACGCATGTAACACGCTGTTTCAGACTAACGCCCCAACATAGAGAGTGCAAACATTCCTTATTTGATGCAGCTTGAGTTGTACTATAAGAAGGAATATGTCTGCAAAATTCCCTCGAGGAGATTAAAACATTTTTAGGAATATCTTACGTAAAGACAATGAGCTTGCCCATTTATTACATCAGGTAACATATGTTACAGCCTCTGATATTAAAATTTTTGCAACAAACTTGCAGATTTATGAGTCTTTTTATATAAGCAAATAAATCCCAAACAATGAAACACATTCATCAACTGTAAATATTTTTAACTATTTTTACTTTAATTTTAATACCAAACATTTCACCTTAAAAGTGGGTAGGGGTAGGGTTGTTTAATTGCTTATTCCAGAAAAAATATTCAAGCTAGGGAAACAAACTTTAATTTTTCTGTTAGCCAATTGCATAAGCTAGTCAGACATGGTTAAAAACATTTTGCAAAACACACAGAGAGATTGTGAATGTAAATGATGTTAGCCACACTTGCAAATTTTAATGGGTTATCTAATTTATGTAACGCATATGACACCTTAGGAAGCGGCAATTTTGTTCAAATGGCTGTCATATGTAGTTAAGATATCCAGTATGCAGACTATATGAATGATTTTTAAAAATAAATATTTTAATGTCTTTAATTTGTAGCCCAAACTTTCAATTTACTTTTTCTTAGTTTGATTAAGTAACGTATGTTACAGCCTCTTACAGACTAACGCCCCGGAGCACAGAGTGCAAACATCTCTTAAAAGACTCGGCTTTCAATTCTCTACAAGATAGGATATGTCTGCAAAATTCCCTAGGGGGGGGAGCAAACCCATTCTCAGCCATCCGTCTATATATTGAATCCTATAGAGTACGTCCTCAGTTCAAGAAGCCTTCATCATCGGAAGACTCTTCGTGGGGTGCTGATATTTTTTTGGGGGGGTGAACGGTAGATGCTTGACCCGAGCCTAGGTATGAAGGAAAAATGAGAGTACCCCCATCCCCTGGGGAGATATCAGCAAATTTTTGTATTATATGTCACTATGTGGATTGCATATGAATGATGGCAGATAAATTCAAGAATTCCGGGGGGGGGGGGGGGGGGTCTAAAGATGCTTATCTATATATTCTGACCTATAAAAACCAAAACCTTAATCATAAAATTCTATGTCAGTGACCTTGACCATGTTGTTATGACTTGAGGGGATGGAGCATAAAGTTCAAGATCAGTATAGGTCAGTATAGATTGTCAGGCTTTCAATATTCATAACCATGACCTCACATAAGGTCACCATGTGTTTTGATGGACTGCCATTGGGAATAATTCTTGTTTAAGTGGCCACAAAGGACTTTGATTTATTAGCTCACATTGTTGGCCTTTGTCTAAGAGGGTCTGGATGGGGTATAATGATTAGTTAATAATGGCGCTTTTTTTATAATGAATAGTGAATAATTAGGCAAAAATAATGAATAGTGAACAATGACTGCATAAAAAATAATGAATAATCCTGTTTTTTAATGAATAGAAGAAAACATTGACGAATAGTGAATAATCAGATTTTAATTAACTATGGGTCTTAATTTAATGAGAAACCCAAAATTTAAATGAGATGAATAATAGGCTCAATTTTTAATGAACAGTGAACCAGACCCCCCATCCAGACCCTCATCTAAGGTCAGTACATATTTTTATCTGGCAAATGCATTCTACAGAATGTATGATAAATCAAGATTACTTACCCTTGCTCTGTCAATTCTCAATGACTCTTGATAAGCCTCATCTTGCTGGGCAATCAGACCCAATCTTGCTGCTGATCTTTCCTGCCAAAAGATAAATCAAGTCTAAGATGCATTTTTAATTAAATAATTATGGTAACCAAATTTTCAATGGCTGGGAGTGTAAAACTAAAGTCATCTATCTTACTGTTAGAAACAAATGTTTCATCATGCACCAATTATTTGTAACCAGATCCCCTAGCCTTGATGGTAACTGGGCTTTTGCTTTTCCGTCCAGCAAAACCCCTGTCAAATACCCCACACAGCATATGCTGTTTACTCCTTCAGTTTATTTTTTATGACAGTGCTTTTTTGTGATAACATAATTAAACCACTCTGTCTGACAATGCAAAAATAAAAGCACAGCTCATTTCCTTGACCGCCCCCCCCCCCCCTCCCTCATGACCAGGGGTGTGGTTATAAATAGGAGATTTTATATTTTCTGTGCACCCTCAAATTCTTAAAAGTAACCTCCACCCACATCTAACAATGTGTATGTATCTCTTTATCAGGGAGGGGTTCTGGAGCAGCCTAGTCCCCCAGAAGCTGTAGTGTAAAATACTGCAAAGTTTTTTCACTCTCGGCATTTCCTGAAATTTGCCATTATAGGACAGTAGAAAAACAAGAAAATAAGGAAAAGGTAAAAAAAATAGGGAAAAACAAAATGGTCATTCATTTTGTAAGTTTAGGCATAAATACATTTTTCATGTCTAAGGATGGTTCTAGATTATAAAGAATGAGAGGCCCTTTTTACAGACATGACCCCTCCCCCCCCCCCCCCCCCTAAAAAAAAATAACAATGAACCAAATACTCGTATCTGCCAGATCCAACTTAGCTATTAATAAAAAAATAAATTCAGCTTGCGGCCATCTTACCACCAGGAAGTTAAATGCTGAACCCTAATAGTCCATCCTACCTAAATGACTTGTCCTAGAGCAACCCTAAAAAGCAAATGCTGAATGTTTTATTTGTTGGAGTGCCCCTGGTTTCAAAAATATATCTTTATGAAACTGAAAAAGCAACAAAAACTCACCTGAGGTGTACTTTCCTAATGGATTGAGGTAGATGGAGAGTCAGGTAGAGTGATAGGCAGAAATCCAAATAAAAATGTCCAGCTCACATGTTGCATTGAAAACAATAAGGATACTGATCAGCTGGCTTCTCCAGCTGATCTGGATCTACACTGTTTATAAGAGTTGTTATACTGTCTTCTTATTTAGAGTTTATATACTATTGCATTGGTCATTTTAGGGAAATTGTTAAATGGAGATTATACATCCTTCATTTAACAATGTGCTCAGCCCTTATATGACCTAGCCAATAGTATTGACATTGCAGGAAGTACCATTGTGATAATATCATGCACTATTGTGGACTAAAATTTCAAAACTATTGTGTTATATACATGCTTGTTTCAGGGAGGAAATTATGAGCATTACCCTGGTCCGGTGTAGCATTCAGACTATGTTCTGTATGTAGGTGTACCAATCTGGCACTGATGGTCAAAATCCACTAATTTTGCTGATTTTTTTTTTTCGGGGGGGGGGGGGGGGGGGGGGGAAGGAACATTTACACACTATTGCCATTTAACTTCCTTTTTGTGCCTTTTTTTCCTGATCTTTGCAACCTTACTTACTTTAACCGGGCAATTTAAAGCGAAAATCCTTTGGTTTAGAAAATGGAAACTGTTGTCATTAACCCTTAAAGCGTCAAGAAAAAAATGCATCTGAAAATGTGGTCTGCTGAACTCGTCTGCTGCAAATAATTGCCTAGCATTACTGACGAATTAAGTATAGAAGCACATAGCGTGGACCCAGAACATTGAAAACAATAAGGATATAGGAGCAGTCTGATCTGGGTCCACATTGTTTGCCATAGAGGCTTCTTAAACATTTCAGCAGAGGAGAAAAGCAGACAACTTTTGTTGTCATTGGCGTATTAAGGGTTAAGTGAAACGACTATTATTGCCAATACTTTTGACATGGCAAGTTCAGTCCTGTTCAGTACATTGCCTAGGTATCTACTGCAAGATACAAATGTTATATCTTGATTAAGCACAGTAAGGTATATATGTAATCTATATAAATATGTTGGCACGTAAAGAGCTACGTGCATTAAGACCCCCTATGAGGCCAAAAAATGAAATTCGCTTTTCACCAAATTCTTATATCAGTTTATTAGAACAATGGCCCAAGTGTATAAGTCTGATATAGTTTGTCTTTTACCGTTGCTATGGTAACAAAAATGGCTGCCGAAATAGGCTGAAAATAGGAAATTAACCCTTTTGGACCAAGTTTGAGAGGTTTGACAGAGAAATTAACAGAGCACAAGCAAATACCAGAAAGATGGTTAGAATTATCATGACACACAATATATCAAAGGTTTTTTTTGGTATTTAGCTGTGCTGATATCTAATTCTTAAAAAATTGGCCTCTAAAAACCTTAAATTTGGTCCAAAATGGCAATTTCTCTATTTTAAGCCTATTTTGTCTGCCATTTTTGTTACCAGAGCAACGGTAAAATAGAAATCAATGCCGAAATTTTACACTTCAGTTATTCTTCTAATGCATCAATCAAAAGAAATTTGTGAAAAGCAATTTTCAGTTTTTGGCTCCTGAGGGGGCCAAATTAAACCATTAATGCACATACCCCTTTTACTATGGTCATGTAAATTTTGGCCATTTACTTGACCCAGGGTTTACAATTTCCAAATCACTGAAGTCTCACCAATGGAGAACTTAAATTTGACAGTATTTTACTATTCCTGACAGTTTTTATATTTTTCGGATTGTTTAATTTAAAATTGCATTAAAGGGCTTTTTCTATTTCTTTTATTTGTTTCATGTTTTTTCAATAACTCATACAAGCAGAAGGCTGGTCTTGAGAATTTCAACATTGTTCTAAAACCATTTAAACCTTTATTATCAGAGAGTTTTACAGTAAAAGACCCACTCTTTGCCATATATTTTTAATATCAAACAAACTATATATGGAAATAATCTGTGTTGTCATTATGAGCAGTAGCTGATCCAGACTAATCATAGTAATAATGTTTAACTGCATAGAAAAGTATGAAATAGTTGAATACTCGTACTGATGTATTTAACACAGGATATACTTAGCTACAATATGAACATACCGTAGGTGTAGGTGTTCTTCTGTCAGTGTCAACTCTGTGTGAGGCTTGAGTCTGGAGAGGCTCCTAGAAATTTAATAAGGTAGAGATTCAAACATTGTCAAAATATAAGATCTTTACAAACTAGATTATATTATAGACCAGTATAAGATTGTGCTCAGGCTTGAATCTGGTATAAGCACAGTCAATTAATAGGTCAAATTAATTATGTTAGTCTTTGAATATTAGACTTTTATTTTAATTTTGAAACTGATTTAACCTCTAGCACAAGCCTAGAACTAGCAAATCCTGGAATTTCAAAAATTCATTTGATGAAAGTACAAGTGTATACAGTTCTTTGAAGGACCTGATTTATAAACTAGTTCAAGTCCTACGGACAGACTGTTCCAAAGTAGTAGAAGCTATTTTTGAAACAGTCTGTAAGTAGGGGCTGTAGTAATGATATTATGTTGTATTTCTCTGTTCCCTGTTCTGGCTTATAGTTTTGGTGACTAAATTTACACCTATAATTTTAGTCATATCATATAATGTTAAATTAGGCATAGGTAACTGTGTTATCATATGCATATTTTGGGAAAAGCTGTTCACTCAGTAAACCATAAATTATTTTTGTATTATAACTATTTTTACTATTTAAAAGCAATTAGAATTAATAAACCAAACATGGCTAGAAATGGAAAGTTGGATAGCAAGGAGAAAAGAATCAATTTTGTGGCTTAAGTAGAAAAGCAAGGATATCGGGAACCCCAGAGTGATACAATATTAATAGAATATACTTTTGATTTTATTCTTTACATTCCCCACCACCATTGTTTTCAGCTTAATAATGTCAGGACTCAGGTCCCCATGGAAGATCTTCCTGATTGAACCAGTACAAACGAGGGATGAATCTGTTGATTCCCGATATTTCCATCCTTAATCTTACTATTCTCAAGGACACAATGGGATTGAGTCAAGCACTCTATCACTGGGCCATCACACTCTGATTTTTTAACAAGAAACGATATAACGGTAAAGCTGGTTAAATTTGGACAGGAAGCTTAATTCGGACATTACTTGTCTCATATCTTAATTATTGGAATAAAAATAAACAATGTAAACAGTGAAAATCCTGATTAGACAGCTCATTATGAGCCATCTCATCTGGATTTCCACTGTTTACAAAAGTATGTCCGAATTTACTTGATATCCAAGGTAACCTGACTTTACCCTATATGATAAGATATTATTTTTAATGTCAGAATGATGGAAATATTTTTTTTAATAAAAGTGTGAATGAAAAATGGGCTAAATTTTTAACTGTATCACACAGTTGATGGGGTACATGTCATCGCAAATCCCCACTCTAAAGTTTTTGACCCCCCCAGCACCCTCAAGTCCCATCCCCTGGGACATGACCCAGGCTACATAGTGAAAATTCTGTTTGATTATGTTTCATATCTTTTATTTTTGAGTATACAACCAATGCTTGGTATAAAAATCATTGAAATTGACTTTGTAATTGAAATTTACTGATATTTGGCCTTTTGATCTCACCCCAAGGATACCAGTTTGACCCTGGGGTGAAAATTTTACTTGCATCTTGTCTCATTATCCCCATCAATTTGAAATACCACATGACCATTCAAAGAAAAAAGTTTTGGCCCCCCTGTCCCCCCCCCGCCCAAAGTCCCACCCCTTGGGCATGACCCAGGCATCAGAACAAAACTTCCTTTTGATATGACTTATTTCTTTTACTTGTTAGATTTGGAATAAAAACCTTTGAAATTGCCTTTGTTATTGAAACTTTAATGATATTTGACCCACCCCTTGACCCAAGGAGGCAGGGCAAAAAAAGTCTTGCTGTTGCACACCCAATTTATGTGAGTAACTCATACCAAATTTTGGTTGGATCGGTTTAGGAGAACGGACGGAGGCAATAATGATTTCCTCAAGTTTTGGACAATAGAATTTCTTGATAAAAAAACTTAGTTGTCTCAGGGTTTAAATTTGTAAAACTGGGTTATTTTCTCTTTGGGTTTTGAGGCTTTGCGTTCTGGTCCGTGGTTATAAAATCTTTATATGCTCAACTCAACTAACTGAGATAATATTATTGTGCACATAAATGTTAAAATGCCAACAAAAGTTAGATTTTAACCAAGTATTAGCCGAGGTATTAGCATGATAAATGCGAAATTTGATAATTAGAAAATATGAAATCAAACATTTAACATTTTAGAAGCAGCATCAGCTCTCAGCTGAGTTGAGCATGAAGAGCCCCAGGACAAGATTGTTCCAATTTTAGAGAAATTTTCCCTTACCACTGATGCTCTGTCTTCAACTGACCTCTCAGCCCTAGTTGGTGTTGGCTCAGTTAGACTTCGACCCAGAACCTAGAAAAAAAGAATATGTGACGAAAATTAAAGGAATGCATGTCAAATCGGCCTTTGGTCAGGTCGGCCTTGTCCCATATAGCCTATTATCACATATTTGGGACGTTATTTGGCGCTATAAACCAAAGTCTGCATATGGGATAAGCTCATGTGCGGATCCAGAGGGGGGATAGGGGATGTGGACCCCCCCTGAAAAATCACAAGTTATATGGGGTTCTATAGAAATTAGCATTTTGACCCCCCCTGGAAAAAGTTGGACCCCCCCCCCTGGAAAAATGTTGGACCCCCTCTGTCATATATGGCATCATTGTTTGAAAAGTCGCGCTGTATCATTTTGCCCCGTCGGGCATGGACCCCCCCATGAAAAAATCCTGGATCCGCGCATGAAGCTCTTTCCTCAGAGGCTCTTTCCCACCAACTGGTGCAGCTTTGGAAGTCATGCATTTTGAACGGAGAGAGGTTATCATGCCCGGCACGTGACGGTGATCATTAGATGATGTCAGATGTAAACAAGTGGCGTGATGAAACGCAAATTTTACGTCAATCCTATGTTTTGCCTACAGTGAATTGGAATATGTGATAAACAGATTATAACACGGGGTTGTGGTTGCCGCCCTCACTATCGACCCTCGGCCATTCTCGGCCCTCGAACTATTAAATCGCTTAGGCTGATAATGGGGTCTCGGGTTGATACTTCAGGCGATTACCTACTCTTTAATTATCTTCATTATCTACATGAAGTCAGCAGGCCTAACATTCTGCTTGGTATGTGTTTTTTTTCAACAAAATATATTGTTTGTCTGTCAAGCTTGGACCCGCCTTCATAATGGAAGCATATAAAGATGAAAAACAAAAATAATACAGTCTCCCATGAAGTAAGCATCGCTTATTCTTTTTAAAAACAGCGGCACATTTATTGTTAGGCCCAATTGCTTTGATGATCATGATCGCCGTTTATACTGATTTAATGTTAGATAAGCACATATCAGTGCTTGCCAAAGTGTGAAAACTTAAATAAGTTAACTTAATAAGTTTTAGACAGCAATTAGGCTAGCAATTGGATCAATTTATATTTATCTTTGATTTAGTCTGAACTAAAAAAAATGTATTCCATATATGTAAATACACTGGGCCGTGTTGGCTCATGCCGCGCTGGGTGCCGCGCTGACCCGGGCCTTGTTGACTCAGGGACTGACTGGACTTAGGCCGAGTTGACCCGCTAGGTCGATGAAGTAGGATATTACAATGGAAATGCCAAATTAATAATGACCAATAATAGATCTATACCTTGTTTAATTTAGTTGCCTAGGCTGTTGCGATCAGTGTTGTTCTATCGCATCATACCCTTGCCAGTACGTCATTTTTGAAGAACATACCATAGGAGACCATAGGATAATTCCTTAATCTGGGTTGAATTGATACTTAATGAGCGCAGAAAAAATGCGATTTGTATTCCTGTCTGGAGCATTTAATTTATTTTATCTAAGCTTTATTATAATAAAGCTTAGATAAAATAAATTAAATGCTATATACTTTCCTGTAAGCAGAAAGTAAGCCCGTTCTGACCAATAAAACTCGGACATAATCTTGATTCTCAAATTGGCTAAGCTAGTTACCCAGGCTGATACCACTCGTGATTCCATATCAGTCCTCGCGTGCACCCATATCGGCCCTCGCGTGCCCCCTCAGCGTCATTAACGACGTCTGTTAACATGTAATAACAAAAATTGTATTAAAACGTGGCCGCCAGCTCTGACACCGGACGGACCGTAACGCGGCGCCAGTGGCTATACATGTATTAATGAGGCCCTCCCAGGGAATTATCCATTTTATCTAAAAAAATGGTGTTGGCTGTAAACTTTCGAACGTCATTACGTCGTCACAGCCGTACGCAACGTTTTCGTGAACAAAAGCATAGGCGAAGTCCACAACGCTTACCGTATAACGTCATGCAAATGATGCGGGGCTCATTTTAAGTTTTTTCAAGTTCAAACCCATGTTCAAACAGCACGTAAATTTCCTGATATGAAAATGGATTTTCGTTCATTTGACAATGGGCTTAAACAGCTATACGAATAAATATTTGCAAGAATAACCAGTCATTATAAAAGATTGTAAAATAGCACACATAAATATGCATATACATGTACTTACTTGTTCCAAGTGGTCTGTAAGTAATTTGTTCTCTTGGGCGGATGTACATGGTCGGTATATTTGTGCCAGCTCGAGTCGACACATAGAAGTCATGCAAATCAGAAGCCGAATGCAATATTGATTCAATGGCATGGATTTCACCTGCTGCATTGGCATAGCAGTAGTCATATGGAGTGGACAGCAAGGCAGGGAAAATAGAATAGAAGTAGTCATCAACTTGGTCTGCATCCATATTTATACTGAGCCGAGTGACACCTCCCGAGTTGCTGCCTCTCACTTCATGGGGCGGAATGCCTAAAATAAATTCAAAATCAACTTTTTTGTACTGAAATACACTATAACATTAAGCAGAGCACATAATAGTTGAGCCGAGACATGAGATTTCCAACAATGTGTTATGTGCGACCAGCAAAGGCTCAGATCAGCTTGATGCGCAGTCTGGTCATAGCATTTGCTAGTCGCTTGAATATTCTATGAGTGTTAAACTACTAACTGTACATCAGCTAAAAAGGAGAATGCACAGGCTCGTCTCGTATATACACTATTATTGGAAATCACATGTCGCGGCTATAAGTGTTGCTGTCGTTATTATTATTTTTTTTTTATTTATTTTTTAACAGGGGGGGGGGGTCACTTCCTATAGAAGGAAGTAAGTACTGGGGTGTGCTGTCTGGTCTATGATTTTTCTTTTCAAGAATCAAATAGTATGTAGAATCTATAGCCCTTCTTTATTTTTACATGATTCAGTAGACTCAAATGAATACTTTTAAGAATGCAGATCTCTGCCAATCATACAAGGCATGCTGTCAGTGTGAAAGAACATTTATATATACGGGGTGTCTTCAACAGTTACTTACCGGCCTGATTTATAGCCATTCTTTTTTAATGTGGTGTTTTGAGTAATTAATGCGTACCGCAAATATACAATTCCCATTTTTCGAGCGTGATGTGCTTTAGCAGACAGGTCGATTCTTTGAGCATCGCGCCTGCGCAAACCATGATGTAGCATCTGTTATTTGCGCCGCCGCCTATAGTCGACATATATGAAAGTCGATGCGATAGATATGCGCGCATTTTGTGGATAAGAGCTTAGTTTATTTTATTACTTATATATAGCTGTATCTTGTTGACCGGCTAAGCGGGTAGCAATCGGTTTAGTCAGCCAACCGTCTGTTGACTATAAGCCGATCGTCGACCGGCTTCATACTGTGACTCGACAGTTGGGCAATCACCGAGAGACAGTAACCAGAGCGACGACCGATTACCTTATTTTGACCACTAATAAACCAATAGTCGCCCGACTGCACAGATTGTCGGCCGTTGATCGCCTGATGGTCTCCCCTATCGCTGGACTTAATGGCACTATAAGCTAATGACAGACAGACAAAAACTTTATAAAGCATAATTCACTGACGCGCAAATGTTGACGTACACATAGCATAAGTACAGTATACTTCGCTCATTTCGATGTTCTGACTCGATTAACACTCCCAATTGTGAGGCCCTGGAAGGGTTTTTAGGGATCCAACGATATTGGCCAAAAACTTAAAGGGATACGGAATGTTTTTTTTAAATATACGGGATACTTTACGGGATCAATTTTAGGGATATGGGGATACAATGCTTTCTCAATTTCGGGGATATTTGCCATATTTATTTTAGGGATATGTGATATTTTTCAAAATAATTAAAGGGATATGGGATAATGGGACCCCCTTCCAGGGTCTCAATTGTGTCTTGACATATTCAAAATATCGATAATCTTCCAGACTTAAGAATGCAGTTTGACGAGTTTTCAACGTTATTCATGAACGCCTGTTAAGGGAATATATCTTTCAAAAGCTCTTACTTGCATGAAAATTTTCCTGTATAAACAAGAATTGCTTTTTTGTCAAGGAGACAGATACTTTAGGCCACATTACTTTTGGCCTTATTGTTGTATGAACAACTTATACATCTCACATAGATCACTTTACGCCCCAACAAATAGCTTTTGAGCGATCGGCAGCATGCTAAATATCAGTCTTTTTAAAGTTACTTCCTGGTTTGATACCGTTAACAATGCTGTGACACGCTGGATGAACTTTAGAGAAAACCATTTGCATGAACATGTATGTTGGGGCGTAAAGTAATCTATGTGAGATGTATAAGTTCTTCATACAACAATAAGGCCAAAAGTATCCGTCTCCTTGACAAAAAAGCAAATCTTGTTTATACAGGAAAGTCATGCAAGTAAGAGCTTTTGAAAGATATATCCCCTTAAGTTTGAAAGTTTTTGCATGCTTGTCTTGTCAGACGTGTGGCCTTATAGTTATATTTAGCGTTAAATTTCCATTTTAAAAGTTTCTATTTTTGTTCAGTATATATTGGGAAGTGTGAGAGCTTTCAACAGTAGTAGCATATTGCACTCAGAGTGGTTAAAACTCCACAGAGCATTAACCACTCTGGTGGGATATGGTAGGGTGTATGCGTAAAGACACTATAACTATTTAACCCTTTCATTGTAAACATATTACTTGTAATAGTGAGAATTTAAGAGCTTTCACCAGTTAGAGTCATATAATACTAAGCCAGTCTGAGAGGGATATAATTGGATAAACGTGTTAAGACACCAGATCACCATTTCATTGAAAAAATAGTATATATATATATATATATATATATATATATATATATATATATATATATATATATATATATATATATATATATATATATATATATATATATATATATATATATATATATATATATATGAGCGCCAATCTGACAAAAGGGTCCTTCGGGCATTTTAGCAGTTTTTGTGTAATCAAAATTTCAAAATGTCTAAATTTTCAAGATTTTGCATGTTCTTACAATAGACTCAAATTGCTTCTAACATGTAATACAATCAAAGGCGCAAACAGTTGTGATAAAATTAAGTGATATGTATAATGTATGTTGCCATGGCAACAGCTGTGCATATAGACTACACACTTCCTTAAAACAGGATAGCTCATTTCAAATGGTTTTGTAAACATGGGATGTGCGTTATGTGGGCTATTTGTGCAGACTATGCAATTGCATACACATCAAATTAACAGAAACATGAAGCATTCTTGAAATATTGCTCCTAGCGTCTTTATATTAGCGTCATATGTTAACACAATGACGTTGACGTCAGAACGTCATTAACAACGTTAAGTGACGTGATGTTTAAAACTCATCATATATACGAGTTTAAACGTTCATATCTTTGCTATTTGTAAAGATAATCTCTTCAAATTTTCTGTAATTGTTCACAACAGCTATGTCTTTCTTTATCTGTAAATATCTCACTTTTGACTTTTATTGCCAGAAGGTCCCTTTTTGTCAGATCTTGGCTATATATATATATATATATATATATATATATATATATATATATATATATATATATATATATATATATATATATATATATATATATATATATATATATATATATATATATATATATATATATATATATATACAATAGGATATAGTGAATCAACTGAGCCGACAGATGCTGTAAATATTTTGCCTCTAGCGATATATATATATATATATATATTTGAGAAATAAAAGAGCTTTCACTGGTAAGAGTCATGTTGCACTCAGAGTGAACAAGACTCCATAGAGCTTTAGCCAGTCTGGGTGGGATATGATTGTATAAATGTGTTATGACAACATATGATCAAATACTTAACCCTTTCATTGTAATGCAGCATAAACATATATATGTAAGAGTCAAATTGCACTCATAGTGGACAAGACTCCGTAGAGCCTTAGTCAATGGGATATGGTTTTAAAAATGTGTTAAGGCACCATATGTTCAAATACTTAACCCTTTTTATTGAAAAACAGTATATATATAAGCATATATAATGAGATGAGCTTTCAACAGTTATAGTCCTATTACACTCATAGTGGACAAGCTTCCATTGTGCCTTAGCCAGTCTGAGTGGGATATTGATGGATAAATGTGTTACATGTTAGACGCCATAACTTCAAATACTCAACCCATATGGTCAAATACTTAACATTTTCATTGTTAGAACAGTATAAACATATATATTGAGAAGTACAAGAGCTTTAAATAGTTAGAGCCATATTGCAATCAGAGTTGACAAGACTCCGTAGAGCCTTTGTCAAGTGGATTTGGTTTGAAAAATGTGTTGGCACCATATATTCAAAAACTTAACCCTTTTTATTGTTAAACAGTATAAGCATATTTGCTATATGACTCCTATAAAAGACCTCCTCTGATTGACTGCTGGTTGAGACAGATCATGATGTCAAACAGTGATGAGCTAAAGACAGGTTAACATTAGTGTTGTCAGTCTTGACAGTGAGCTAAAAATAGATTGAACTAAATCTAGCCCAGGTGACATTACTCTTGTCACTCTTGATAGAGAGCTAAAAATAGATATTGCAACACTGACTGATTTCTTATGTATATTTCACAGGTAAAATGTGTTGAATTCAGAATTTGTTCATTTTATGAGCCCATTTATGGCGAATGGAATTTCTCACCGTTATCAATTGGAACAGTCCATTTCTGTTTTCAGGGATGTTAGGTGGTATTTTTCATTTTTATTCAATTTTTAATAGAAAATTATGCAAGCAAACAGTGGAGACCCTGATCAGACGCCCCATTCTGTGGGGTCTGATCTGGGTCTGCACTATTTGCCTATGTCCCACAAAAAGGATGCTAGGCATATTTGTGTTAAAAATGCAATTATTTTGCTTATCTCATTTAAGAGTTGCAGAAATTTGGGAAGTATATTGTTGAAATAATCTTCCTAGGAACATCTGACTTGAGTAAATATATAATATGAAAGTACTTTAAATCAAACTAGGAAACGAGAGACAGTGTCATATAACAAAACAATTGGTGCATTCTTTTTCAGTTAACATCAGGATTAGTCAACCCTCGAAAGTGATGTTCACCTCGGCTTTGCCTCGGTGAACATCACTGTTCTCGGGTTGACAAATCCTGATGTCAACCTCAAAAGAATGCATCAATTGTATAATATTGAGAAGTAAAAGAGCTTTCAACAGTTATAGTCATATTACACTCATAGTGGACAAGCCTCCATTGAGCCTTAGCCAGTCTGAGTTGGATATGGTTGGATAAATGAGCCACGGCATGAGATTTCCAAAAATGTGGTATGTGCGACCAGCAAAGGCCCAGACCAGCCTGCGCATATGTGCAGTCTGATCAGAGCCTTTGCTAGTCGCTTAAATATTCTTTGACTGTTACGCTACTGACTGAATATCATTTGGAGTCTGTAAGCTTAAAAGCAGACAGCACAGGCAAAATACCACAATGTTGAAAATCACATGTCACGGTTCAAATGTGTTTCATGTAAGGCACCATAACTTCAAATACTCAACCAACATATATATTGAGAACTCTAACACACCTCGCCTATAGAGCGCATGGTATAAAAGTGATATATATCAAACAATAATTCAATTTTGAAAGTGCGAGGAAAACGTGCGCTAGCTGACATCATTTATTGCTGCAAAATGACGTCAACTGGCGTTAGACGGTGTAACTTCGTACTAACGCTTGAAAAAGCGTTATTCATATATGCACATGTATGCCACACATTCCAACTATTGGCGGCACATTCCAACGATTGGCGGGAATTATTCTGTGCAATGGTGGAAAGTTGGAAAAGGCTGGGCTTCACATGTGTTTTTGTCGTTTATCGTGTGTCAGAATCTAAATAGATCAGCTCTAGTGCGTGAAGTGTTCAGTAACAATTCCCTGTTTGGAGGTCAGTTGTAAAGAAGATCTTAACAACTGACCTCAAAACAGTGAATTATTACACATCAATTCACTGCTAGAACTGATCTATTTCTTACGTATAACAGCTTGCAACAGTTAGAATCAAACTGATAATTGAGACTCACCAAGGCCAAGTTCTCTTAAACGTTCGTGGTTTATGGTCCTGTTGCTGGACACAGGACCTTGCAGGCAAGTTACTCTAATCCTGAAGTTCAAAGTCGGTCTTCCACTGCCCCTTCCACGTCCCCTGCCCCTTGTCGACGCATTTGATCCGTCTCTTGGTCGAAACCGCTTCCTCAGTTCACTCACAATGCCGGACACTCTCTCTGGATCTAGTCTCATTGCACTTATTCGCCTCATAGTGGCGTTGGTTATCTCTTCAATTCTTGAGATGTGGGCTGCTGACGCTATAAAATATATATCCAATGCATCATGAGACTATAAATGTTTTGTTTCATTTGATTCTTTACATCCCAGTCAGCAATCTTTCAGTTACGTCGGGGCGGGTCTTCCTGGGTTGTACCAGTTCTAAGCAATGATAAATATGTCTTGCTGAATGACACGAGGCAGTGACGCCAGTGAGGCTCGAACCCGTGGCCCTTCGGTATTAAGTCAAACAGGGTGTCAATGTATCTACAGTAGATTCAAAGATGCATGATAATAGGATTATGCTATTTTTATATAAACTGGTAAATTATGGTGTATATTATACTGCAGTAAATGATATATATTTGTATAAAGTACCCATAACCTGGGTTAGTATGTATTTTTTGCTTACATCGATTCTCAAGTATCTATAAATCTACAGTATGTATTACAGTAGTTTCAAAGATAGATGAGAATCGTAGTAAACAAACACTGGTGAGTTTACCTTGATTTTGGGCGTGCAGGTAGTCTCAGTTTACAGTTATAATGAACCTACCACATATAATTGCATATGTGCGTAGCAGTGAAAAGTCATGTTTACCTGTTTATAAGAAAAATAGAATTGCCTCACTACTATGCATCTTTGTTTGTTTTGTTTGTTTGTTTGTTTTTGTTGCTTTACGTCCCATGTCAACAGCTATGGTCATTGCGGGACGGTCAGTTCACTTAACCACACTTTTTCCTGGGCAGGCTTGAGCAAGGGGTTAACCAGTAATTTGTGCACATACTTTCACTTGTAACTGACAACAACCCTTCTTGAATAAATCAGCGGAAGGAGGAGAATGACCATAGAAATTATTTCATGATCAATCTCCACGAAAGTATGGTACCGGGCCGGGATCGAACTCGCGACCCCTGGATCTGCAGTCAGACACGCATCTGTAGCCAGACACGTTACCGACTGCGCTACGCGACCCGGTCCTATGCATCTTTGAAACTACTATAACATTTTGTATGGATGTTGTATTTATTTTGTTTGTTGTGTTGCTTTACGTCCCAGGTCAACAGCTATGGTCATGGCGGGACGGTCAGTTCACCTAGCCTAGGCAAGCTTGAACAAGCGGCTATCCAGTACTCCGTACACATTCTTTCACTTGTAACTGACAACATGGAGAGACAATATTAGGAACATTAATTAAGATCTCAGCCGGTCCCACAGACACTTAAATAGTGAGCGATCACTATGTCGAAATACCGTGGAAGTATCTCGAAATTACGTCATTATAATCTATATTTCGTGGCAAAAAATCAATGTTCGTGAAAACATCTCGTATAAAAACTATGATATACGGTAAATGTTCTAAAATTTCGAACACTCTAAAATTACGAACACCTAAAATTAGCGCCGAAAATAATTTTTAAAACATCCTAAAAAATCGAACACTGACCTTTTTCAGAAATATGAATTTCTAAAATTACGAACACACGTTATTTTCGGCGGAAAACCGATGTCCGTTTATCTGTTTGTCCCATCTGTGTTCGGTATACTTCTACCGTACAGCACGTGAGCGGGAGCGACATTTGGATTCTACTTAGATGGGTAATCTGGCACGTGACGTTCTATTTCGCTTGCCAGCGCGCGACGTTATACATTATTGAAGGTCACCAGCATTGACGAACTTGATGCACGGACAAGTTCCTGCAACGATTCTGAAACTGCTTTGACTAACCCTATTGAGTATATGTATTCACCCAAATGGCTGAGATCATTATTTATGACCAGAGGTCGCGATTCAGCTATTTGTACGTGAAATATGCACGTTGACACACGCATAGTGTGCTGTGACACGTACTCGTTTTTTCTAAAGAGAGAGAGTTGCGGAAAATGAGAGGATCACTTAGGAGAATGAAATAAGTTGATGTATAGTGATTGCGGTGGACGTTTGGAACACAAGGGGTCATTCGGTTTCGTGCAAAATGCAGAGAAAATCGTGCAAGTCGCATGTTTTTTCTCACCGAGACATCCAATGCGGAAAATGAAGCCGCCATACAGTATATTTAATATATACCGACATGCCTGCAAGAACTCATCTCATTTTTATTCACGGTACATTACCGTTAACTTAAGGCTTAAGTATGTGTGATTCTCAGGCTATCCGACGGACACGCCCTACCCTCCCCTCCCCTCCCTTTTAAGCATTTTAAAGGATTTCCCAGTTCAGCAATATGTCCAAGCCACGTGCGACACGGAGGGCACTTCTATCATTCGAATTCTATGCGTGTGCTCTTTTCTTGAACACAGCTTGGACCCGAGCATGAAATCAACTTGCGCGGATCCCCATATGAGCTTGTAAAGACCCTGCTGGTACTTATGACAGATGTGATCAGCGAAGGCTCAGGAGAGCATGTGTGTTTGCACAATCTTGTCAGGATCTCGCTCACTAACAAAGTTTAAAGTGGTTGAAGACTCGAGCCAATTAAGAATTCTAGACATCTACGTACTTTGTCTTTAAAATACTTGTCAGCGGTTAATAATCAAATTCCTCAAAATGGAACATTTTAACAAACTGTTGAGCTGATAGCGGTGTCTGTTTGTCCTCATGAAACTGCACATGGAAGGTCCTACGAGTGCATTACCGGTATAATGTACGCACAGACGCACATACATGTACCAAGAAATAAATTGATTGTAGCATGATTCTGCATCTTGATGAATTTAATATTTACATATTTAATTTCATGAAATAAGCCAGCTATGCGAGCAGCGAAGGCTCAGACGAGCCTGCGCATCCATGGAAAATCGCCAGCGCCTTAACTGCCCACAAACACATAGAAGAAATGCATGCCGTGGCTGTGAATTTAAAATCAGTAAAGCCCTTGAGATGATGGGGACATCTCGGAATTCGCTTTGTTTACCACACGTCTGTAGAGGTATGTACCCCCACTTTGTTACATGCGAAGAACAGTCTGCGCACCGCACAGTCTTATCAGCACCTTTGTTTCTAAAACAAAACATTAAACATTTTGTCGGGCCAGATCTGGGCCCAACTGTCTCATGTGTCTGTTAAATTAGTTTGTCACAGCCTCTTTGGGGGGGGGAGGGGGGCTGGGTCCGGTACTGCTAATAGTATCAGCAGCAGACAAAGGGACAGGGTAATGGTTCACGGACATGGTTTGAGATCAAAGAAGCCGACTATCAGACCACGTGTTGTTGTTGTTTTAAGACTCGGGTAGCACGCGGTGGGAATTGGCGCACGAAAACGGACTTAGCACACCAAACATAATTGCCTAGCTGTGTCTCCTTTTCATGAGTTTGCATGAAAAAAAAAACAATTTCAATGAACTCGAGCATGAAACGGCGCACTGCTTGCATGAAAAACTAGATTTGTGGTACTAACTTGTCTGAATTGTTCCTTTTCTTTGAGATATGAAAGTACCCAGCGTATCGTACGCATCGGCTCGAAGCCAATATATCTTAAATTGAGCCGCGACACAGTGTGGCATTCTGACGAGTGTAGACTCAGACGAGCCGGTGCAGCCTCCTTTTAAGCTTACAAACTTCAAACGATGTTCAGTCAGTAGCTGAACACTCATAGAATATTCAAGCGACTAGCAAAGGCTCTGATCAGACTGGGAACATGCGCAGGCTGATCTGAGGCTTTGCTGATTGTTGGAAATCTCGTGTCACGGCTCAATTATATTCTTTCGAGGCATCGGACGCAAAGTCGGACATTAATTCTTGCTCGGACCCAGTATATTTATTGCGTCCGAGATTCTTGCCCCTGATTTGGTTTGGCAAGACCTCGGAGACCTTCTGGATCCAAACTATTTTCAAACTTTGAAAGCATGTGGGAGAGAGAGAGAGAGAGAGAGAGAGAGAGAGAGAGAGAGAGAGACTAGCGCTTGCATACGAATCTCTTGTAATCTCGAAAAATAACATGTATCGGTGCTGGAGATGCTTCTCGTGCGCATCGGCTTCGGATATTCGACAGTATTGATGCTTTGCATGCTTTCTATCGCATGCCCAAATGTTTAAATTGACGAAACATTCTTTTCTGAATTCCATTCGGATCTGATCTGGATCCGAACTCTGACAACGTTTTTTTTTTCTTTTTTAAGGGAGAGAGTATCCAAATATCACTAAAGGCGGGCCATCATCGTGCCGATGATGGCCAAACGTTGAATGCTGGCTTGGTTGTTCTGAGAATTTCAGGGGATTCGATCTAGTATTGCTAAAGGGTCCAGACCCCCTGTCCCCCCTCTGGATCCGCGCATTGGACCGGACAATGTATACACTTATTGCGATATACTGAAAATCCATTTTATCGTGCGCATCGGCTTTTGTACGACACTTTGCATACTTTCTATCGCATGCACAAATTTTTAAATTGACGAAACATTCTTTCCTGAATTCCATTCGGGTCTTATCTGGATCCAAACCGTTTTTGCAAATGTGAATAAAGAGAGAAAGAGAGAGAGAGACTGGTACATGCACATCATTTCGGGAAAATCAAAGTGCATCGACAGATCGACAGTAAGAGAGAGAGAGAGATGTGTGTTCTTTTTGAATTTCGTCATTTTTTTAAACTGAGAACTCGTCTACGTATTTCAAAGTTTCTTGTATATCTTTGCAAAAGATTCTGACCGACGAGATGTCCTTGAGTGACTGTATTACATTATAAACGGCATTTGCGCAGATGGAAAGCGAAAGCGTTTTGGCTTTCTGAAGGAAGAACGAAAGTGTAGCGATTCATAGGTAGTCCGAGGTTAAATAAGTGGACTTTTACGCCTTGTAAGTAAATTGAGTGACATAACATGCACGTGCCTGGCTCTCGACTTGGCAATTACCGCACGTGCTGGACATTTTACTGACTCAGTCCGCGGTTGAAAAGAAAAATGAGTAGATTGCGCAGAATCATATCGCCGTGTTTTAACATGCATATATACCGTTTTTGCGGACGGATGGCTTGTCCATCCGGTAGCAATGTTAATAGACACAAATTTAAAATTCTTTCCCTGTTGAGTATGCCAATATTCTATACTCCTTCCCTATTTTCAACGATATGCTTTGCATGGATTCAGTTTTTACAACTGATTCAGAGGCTGACTGGAAAACAGTGTAGATCCTGATCAGTTGACTTCTGTAACACAGACTGTTGTGGATCTACATCGTTTTCACATGCTGTATCCAAGCCTAGCATGATAAAGGATTAATACGATCCTAACAACACCTATTAAGAAAGCTTCCGCGTAAAAATAGTTCTAACTTGCTTCGTGTTTTTTTATTCTCGTTGTTGTTTTTGTCTTTTTAAAAATAGGTCTAGATTTACAGTATTTCAGATTTATCTGCTCGAAGGTTCTTAACCAATTTTAAATATATGTAAATTATTATCGCGCATTAATAAATTTATATAATTAGCGACCGCGTGAGTCAGTCAGAGACGAAAGCAGGGAACCAGTAGATACATATGCAAGAACTGGCTTTTAAAAAAACAGCGGTCGTTTAGCGATATGATTGTAAGTCGTCTCACGCACTACATACCTGTGTTTGAACCTCTCAGACTTGTCCAATAGACCCCTTTCACATTGTAATCTCCCTTAGCAATCGCTCTTCAATTGAAAAATCGATAAAGCCGTTTTTTGAAAATGAAGGGGCAGATTGCTTATTAGTTACACTGGCAAAACACATAATGATGCTTTATAAGCCGATTGTTTTTGGCCTTCATCGCTAGAATGAGATATCTTATTCTAGGAATCAGATAAATAAATGTTTTCATATACATTTTTATAAGTCTTCAGTGTTTTTTTTCACTTTAATTTGTGTAAAATATACTTTGATCTCGAGCTAAAGTCGGCTTCTTTAGGCACGAAATCGCTTCTACTTTAGGCACGAAATCGCATAAACGTTTTGAAATACATGCCAACTAATAAGACAAACGAGCCTGTTATGCGAACATCGACAACTCAGACGAGCCTGGGCAAATGCACAGTCTCACCACGCACACACATCGCATCCATTGTTGTGTCTGAGAACACATTAAGAAAGGCGGTGCATGTAGACGGAGGCTCGGAAAAAATAGATCTAAGGCTTCCAGCCCCACTAGATAAGCATGAAGTAGCGCACGCATGTTACTGCATGCTACCAAAGAAACGTGCGTGTATGCCGCTAGATAGTTGCACATAATGACTAAGCATATGAATTAAATGTCGAAATCGAACAGTTAATACCTCCATTCATAGACCCATTAAATTACATCATTTCTACCTCGGACCTAGTTTATTTGGTCCGAGTTTCTACACAACGTCCGCTTATGCACAGGCTCGCGAGAATCATTGCTGCTCGTACACACAAATTATGGATGGATGTACTATCTTTTAAAACACCAGTCCACTGGTTAAGACTGTGTGGCGCTTTTTACGTATATGTGATAATAAGTACCAATTAAAGAAAACGAAACATCACGTCATAAATCAATCATGCCCGTGCCAGGCACGTGTGCTTTTATTGCTTTTAAAGGGCCTCAGGCATAGATTTAAAGGACCTGATGCACAGTAGGAGATATTCATCGTATCCATGCAGTCTGGTCAGCGCCTTTATTGTTCGATTGTTGGAAAGTATACTATCTAAATTTGCTTAATGCAATATTTCATTTTTAGCTAGTCTCTGTAGCTGAACAGACGGGTTTGAGTCTTACTCAGTCAGAAACCCGCAAGATAGCATTCTCGCGGAATGGCCTTTAAAGTGTTTTAACCAAGCCGCCAAGTGTGTGGAATGTAATCATAGACCATGTAGACATTGAATAAACATGAGACTTACCAGACTCTTCACTGTTCGCATACGCATTGTATGGAAGGAAATTATTGATACAGTGTAAGTTATAATGTGTGACCAACACAGTAATGCACCCGTTCATTTGGAAAAAAAAATGGATGCTTAGATATCTTTCTGATCTCAAATATTCAGAATATTGGAATTAATCGCTTATTTTCGTTACATTTATCATATAATTTTAATATTTGTCCCGTCTTTATTTGCGAAATTTATTTTTCTTTTAATTGTTTTCCATATTCCATTGTGTAATGTAAGGCAGCCATAAAAAGGTTGCCTCTG
This sequence comes from Loripinus fragilis, assembly GCA_964019695.1. Lineage (NCBI taxonomy): Eukaryota > Metazoa > Mollusca > Bivalvia > Lucinida > Lucinidae > Loripinus > Loripinus fragilis. Next base: position 94,192,549 of record OZ026527.1, on the reverse strand, counting down.
AACGTGTTTTCTCGCGGAGATAACGCGGAACGAGACAGTTTGGCGCATGCGCACTAACAATGTGAAAAGAGTCTATTACAGACTCCCGCAATGGGAGTAACAATAAACAAAAAGTCAACAACAACAGAACCACCGCCTTAGAACGGACAGCAGCCTAAGCCACCGAGGGGCTTAAATGCATTGTACTGGTACCAAATCTTCGCCCTAGATTCTGCTGTTGTTGAAGTACAAGAAATGTTCAGCTCGCATGGAAGTCTGCTAACTAATGCAATGTATCATCATGGAGAAACACTCTAATCAAATTAACACACCATGATGAAACAAAGAAAAGGGCTCATGACTCACAGATAGTCAGAGCTAAAGAAAAACCTCAAATTGAGCCACGGTGGGTCCAGCTAAAGATAAGGATCAGGCACCAACTCACCGATTACAGCTTTATGTCAGAGCCATCATAGAGTCTGAGGCCTGACCCACCGTCGTGCAATTAAAGGGGAAACCAAAGCTACAAACGGTGATTGGGTTTAAAACCAAGCATGCAGACTGCCGCATGTCATCCAAGTTATAACCAACCCTTATATAACGTTTTTTCAATCTTTTTGAATTGATCACTAAAATTAGGTTTTTCAACAATTCGTTTAATTTATAAACTAAATCACCATAAAATTTAGGTTCTGATATGCCTTGTTGCAGAAGAGTTTTTAACCCAATGTTGTATCTAACAATTAACTCTTAGTGTCTGTGGTAGAATTTAGAAAAAGCTGTTATTGTTTACCATTTAAAACGTGCTTCAACCGCGTATAGGTGTACTCTTTTTATGTGGCTGGATTTTAAGTACCCGGCTTATGCATGACCATTTAAAGTCTATAGTGAAAAAGATATGTTATTATCATGGATCTAGCATGCGACACATTTATGGAACGTTATTTGACAACACTGGACAACCCATTTTTACAATATTTTTTTTCTGAAACTGAGGCCAGAAAGCAAGGTAACAGTAACACTAAATGATATTCTACACTCCGTGACCCCCAAGATGTGTCCACAAACCAAATTTGGTATTCCTATATCAAATAATATAGGATTTATGCTCGAGACACGATTTTTCTAGGTCTGAGGGCATATGTTAAGGTAGGGTACGCGGCGCTCCGTGACCCCAAGATGCATGAATTCACGAATTTTGGCATTCCTACTTCAAATAATACAGTAGATATGATCCCGACATTATGTCAACACTGAAACACTGTCTCAGAACTGACAGCAGCAGAAACCACTTGGTGCCTAAATTAATTTTACTGGACAGATCTTCACTCTAGAATCTGCTGAAGTAAAAACCTGAGGAAGAATAGTATCTTAATTTGACCATATGTACATTGAAATGGACGGTGATACTAAAGGATGAGAGTAAGTCCTGTCCCTTTTCACAGCTTCCAGCAATTAAGTACCTATACTCTTACATTGTAGATACGTATGCATAACCATTAATAGCCTATAGTAAAACTGTTTACCATGTACGTTATATGGCAGTACATCAATTCATATTAAATCCGTATGATGTAGATACAATAACAAATGACAATTTATATAGGAACCAAGTGGTTTCAAATTCTGATGCTGCCAGTTCAAAGGAAGTGGTTTTGATGTTGATTAATTGTTTAAGAAATAGATTCGCGCTCACAGTGATTTGTTGCTTAATATATCACTGGATGGAGGTCAGTCGTTAAAGTGAATAAATCATGAGCGCGAAGCGCGAATGATTTATCTACTTACGACTGACCGACAGACAGTGATATATTAAGCAACAAATCACTGTCAGTGCGAATTTATTTCGATTCTAACACACAAAAAGATTTAAAAAAGACCCGAATCCTTCATAGTCTATAGCGATACCGCCATCTTGAAAAGACTGTCAGAATTTCCCGCAACCCTTGTTTAGACTGAAACGCATATTTTTACGTATACTTTAAACGTCAAGTAGTTGTAAAAAACGACGTTACGCCGTCTATTGTCAAAGTTACAATGCCGTTTGTGATAAATGACGTCATGAAAATCAAACTGGCGACCGAATGACGTCATATTGGTCCGTGCCCAGTCCGTGCAGTGATTTATCAACCAATAAATCACTGCGTTTAACCATTGGCTATATAGGCGAGGTGTGTTAGAATTATTGTTTCTTTCATTTTTTTTTCTTGGTCCTTGTTTGACTTTTTTGTTGTAAGCTTTTAGTTAACCATTCTTGTTAGCTAAATCGCAGGTTGTACAAAAGGTATCAAACTAAAAATCTCCCTATTTGAAGACTTGCACGTTTAAATACAGCCGTCCGCATCAGTACTCTCAGTGCTTTGATTGCTCATGCTAAAGACCACATTCTAAAATTACGAACACAAGCACTTTTTCTGAAACGTAATTTCTAAAATTACGAACAGCGGAAAAATTATTTAATTTTTAGTGTTCGAAATTTTAGAACATTTACCGTAACATGTCGGAATCTCGTGGTGATAAGTGGGAATTTCATGACAATTGTATTCACTATAAATTCAGACTTTCGTGTATTTTCTACTTTTTATGTTGTATATATACGAAATATTTTTAACAAAATTTTGAGGTGCCATCTCGTTATTTCGTGTAAGCATCATGCTACTGCATGACATGTTTTCTTCAACCCATTATGCATTTTATAGGCTATAAAATTGTATAATCGTATTAACCGACAAAATCCATACCACTCAAAACACGATTTGCATAAATTTTAATTATGATTGTATTCATTTTATTGTAAGGAAATCCCTGAAATCAATATAAATTTAGAGAAACTTCCTTTTTGGCTCATAAAGACCTGGGAATATGGTGGTAGTGTGATTGGCACAGTGGATGCTGGATGAGCTCAAACTTACTATGGGTAGCCATAACGCCAGCTAAGTGATCAAATTTCGTTGCTTTTGTTTACGAAAAAGTGTTGGTTGCCTCAAAAGAGTGCTAAACCATCGAAAAGGCAGTGATTTCCCAAACTTTTTGATTGCACTTTGCACTTTTTACGTCGGAAATAGGGTGCTGCAATCCAATAATGCTTTTTCGAGCGTTGCTTATAGTAAGTTGTCTCCCTTTGGACAGTTTTTCGATCGTAAATTATATGCTTATGATGACATGTTTAGAAAATAATTTCTTTCCTACGTATATATGTTACAGTAGTAGTGTTTTTAGAAATTGTTTATCGTATAAAGCAAAAATTGCAGTGGCATGTAAAATTCAGTCAGAAACGGCACCTTGGGGATGAGCGTCAAGTGCGGATCCAGAGGGTGGGGGGGGTGGGGGGTGGGCAGGGGGTCTGTACCCCTGGAAAATCACAAGTTATATGGGTATCTATAGGGAATAAGCAATTGGACCCCCCCCCCCCCTGGAAAAAGTTGGACCCCCTGGAAAATGTTGGACCCCTTCTGGAACCTTGAAAAATGATAGATTTCTTTTAAATTGACCATTTGACTTCTGTAAAATAAGCTGAGAACTAATAAAAACAAAAAAAACTTTAACAGAGCTTTATTGTCAGACTGACCTGGACCCCCCTGACGAAAATTCCTGGATCCGGGCATGAGAGTAAACATAATTCAGCCGCAACATGTGATTTCCAACAATGTGGCATTTTGACAAGTGTAGACTCACACGAGCATGTGCAGTCTCCTTTTAAGCTTAGAATCTCTAAATAATGTTCAGTCAGTAGCTTTACACTCATAGAATAGTCAAGTGACTAGCAAATCCTCAGATCAGACTGCGCGTTTGCGCAGGCTGATCTGAGGCTTTGCTGGTCGCACATACCACATTGTTGGAAATCACATGTCACGGCTCATATGTTTTTGACATTGGTCACCTAAGGGATTATACAGCCGCTATCGTGTAACCACTTCCAATCGATGGTACAGTCACGGGACATAATTGTTCTCCACCTTGAAACGTCGCCTTTTAAAACAGTGCATTTCCAGATTCTTTGTAAAATGTTCTATGGCAAACTTGTATGCATATTTACAAAACTTACACGAATGAAAAGCAAATAGAAAAAAAAACAATATACAATTAAATATCAAAATAATTACTCTATTGGTTCTCAAGTAAATACGTTTAAAAAGGGCGTAATCTTTAGAATATCATGATTCATGGAAAATGACGACTTCTTTTCCACAGTGATGTTTTAAGCGAAAATAAGTAGAGATTTCTCCATGTTCTTCATCGTTATCAAGAAAGTTATACACCATTTTCCAGCCCACATTTTCCCCAATCTAACGATGCCAGGATACACTCAAAGAAAGAAGCTTTGTGGTGGATATACTGACATCGTTAGATCGGGAAAAATGTGGACCGTAGTTATGATTTGCAGTTTGGGACTTTTTTTAAAAACAACCATCAGAGTCACAATTTTAGGAAATTGAAAAGCTTTCTTAAAACTATATGAAGGTTGAAGGTTTTAGAAAGGTTTTTTTAAACGTTTGTCAAAAACGTTTAGGAACCCAAAACGTAGATTGCAACCAGAAATGTCACAAACACGTGACGAATGCCCCCAAAGGAATTGGTCTAGCATAAAACACATTTGAGGAAAGTTAGATGTAATATATCACGAGAAACCTAGAAATGCGGCCAGAAGTCAATGTCAAGGTCAAAGTGACTCAAAATGGTATGCACCACTCCTCCATCCCAAGAGGAATTACCACCCAAATTTGGGATTCCTACATCAAATAATATAGGAGATATGCTCTGGACACATTAATTCTTGAAAACTAGGTCAGAGGTCAAGGTCACAGTGACCCAAAAATGGTTTGTGACACTCAGGCATCCCAAGATGCATTTACATACCAAATTTGGAATTCCTATTTCAAAGAATATAGGAGATATGCACCAGTTTCTAGAAACTAGGCCAGAGGTCAAGTTCACGTTCACAGTGACATTATTATCGTGCATCACTTCATCATCCCAAGATGCATCCACACACCAAATTTGAGATTCCTACCTCAAATAATATAAGAGATATGCTCTGGACATAATTATTATAAAAACTAGGTCAGAGGTCAAGGTAATAGTGACCCGAAAATGGTACATGACACTCCACTATCCCAAGATGCATCCACACACCAAATTTGGAATTCCTAAGTCAAAGAATATAAGAGATATGCTCAGGACACAATCATTCTTAAAACTAGGTTAGAGGTCAAGGTCACAGTTACCAAAAAATGGTATGTGACACCCCGTCATCCAAAGATGCATTTACACATCAAATTTGGAATTCCTATCTCAATGAATATAGGAGAATATGCACCAGACACAATAATTCTTGAAACTAGTTCAGAGGTCAAGTTCAAGGTCACAGTGACCCCAAAATGGCATGCGACACTTCGTCATCCCAAGATGCATCCACACACACAATTTGAGATTCCTATCTCAAATAATATAAGAGATATGCACTAGACTCAATGCAGTTTCTAGAAACTAGGTCAGAGGTCAAGGTCACAGTGACCCAGTTATGGTACACGACACTTCGTCATCCTAAGATGCATCCACACACCAAATTTGAGATTCCTACCTCAAATAATATAAGAGATATGCTCCGCACACAATTATTATAAAAACTAGGTCAGAGATCAAGGTCAAGGTCACAGTGACCCGAAAATGGTACGCGACACTCCGCCATCCCAAGATGTATCCACACACCAAATTTGGAATTCCTGCCTCAAAGAATATAGGGGATATGCACCAGAGTCAATGCAGTTTCAAGAAACTAGGTCAGAGGTCAAGTTCAAGGTCACAGTGACCCAATTATGGTACGCGACACTTTGTCATCCAAAGATGCATCCACACACCAAATTTGAGATTCCTACCTCAAATAATATAAGAGATATGCTCCGGACACGATTATTCTAAAAACTAGGTCAGAGGTCAAGGTCAAGGTCACAGCGACCCTAAAATTGTACGCGACACTCCGTCACCCCAAGATGTATCCACACACCAAATTTGGAATTCCTACCTCAAAGAATATAGGAGATAGGGACCGGACACGAAAGCGGGACGGACTGACAGACGGACGGACGGACAGTGCGATTACTATATGCCTCCCAAAGTTCCTTTGGGGGGCATAAAAATAGGGTTCCTAAACGTTTCAATCAATCGTTCCCCTAACATAAACAAAACGTTTACTCAACGTTTCGGCAACGTTATTATGTTACCTAAGATACGATTTAGTCGTAAAAATAGGAGAATTGCTTCGCTTTCTGAGTTTGAGCTGCTTTGGTAAACTGTTTACCTCCATACTTAGCGCTCGTCTTAATAAATTTCTAGATGCACACACTATACTTGAGGAAAACCAGACTGGTTTCCGGACAGGCTACTCAACAATGGATCATATTTTTGTTTTGCATGCATTAGCAGAAATTGCAAAATCCCAGAAAAAGAAATTGTTCTTTTCGTTTATTGTTTTTAGCAAAACATTTGATTCTGTATGGTGAGTTGGGCTATGGAAGAAACTTTTAGCCAGTAAAATTAACGGAAAATGTTTCCAGATTATATTAAACATGTACAAGGGAATGAAATCATGTGTCTCATATAATGGAGAGCAATCTTCACTCTTCTCAAGTTTTTGAGGCGTAAGACAAGGTGATAATTTATCCCCTGTATTATTTGCCTTATTTTTTAAACGTCTTAGAATCTTTCCTATGCGACAAAAAATGCAACAGTGTTAACTTTGAGATCCAATAAGATGATATCGTGTCTGCATTATAAAATCCTCATGAAATTCATGCTCTTAGATAGAAGAAAAATATATCTTTAAAATGAAACCAAACATGATAGGATTTGTATACTTTTCAGATGCTCCCCGTATCTATTTTTTAAAGACATTTTATATGTATTCTTACATTCACGTTGATTCTGGTCATCTTGTCGAGACATACTGTAAGAATCTGACATTCTGTGTTTGGGAGCTAAAAGTAAAAAATATTTACCCGTATATAAATACGATTTACTACAGTTTGGACCCAGTATAAATTTTATTTTCAAAGTGTTTTTCTTGGACATGCAAATAAGAAGAAAAAAGCAAACAAATTATATTCTGCCTGGTAGGAAGCTTACTGGTAGCTTAAATGTGTCTGAAAATTACCATTTTTTTTTTTATAAAATTGGCTCTCGCCATTTCTAGATAAATATGTGCCCTTTTGTGACCATTTAATGAAAGTCTATTGCACACTATTTTATAAAAAAATGTGATTCAAACAATCAACAGTTTCAAAGAAATCCCAGTTCCTATAACAGCTTTCTCTATGGCGCTGGAATCGACGTCCATGTCCAAGCGAATATTTTCAATGAGATAATATGCACGTTTCTTTATTTCGTGGCTTTCATTAAGCAGTGGACAATGTTAAATTTATAAAGCTAAGATAGACACGTTAGTACATTGGCACTCATTTGATTGTGGCATAGACCCTGATTTGACTCCTCTTTAGAGGAGTTTGCTTAGGATTAAAGCGGTTGGAAGTTGAATCAGTCAGATATCGGTCTTCCCCTACCCACTGTAGTCATACCACTACCGCAATTTGGGTCTCGTCACTTATTCCGGTGTAAAGGTACTTTTCTCATCATGTTTAATTTCTTCATTTTATCGCAGATAAACACCTTTCTAATTGATTTTTGTTCTTCAAATTCACATTGTATCTTTTAGCTTTAAAATTATATGAAAACTTAAACGTTTGGTGACTATGTATGAAATAACTAATTACTGTTTTGTCATCGTGGATAATTAATCAATGACAAAATCGTATGATTATGACTAAACCGTAATTGACATTTTATTTAAATATAACTGTAAAAAGCATATTCAAAATCTGAATTTTATTTCTGTTTTGGCAAAACAACACAGTGGTCGTTGACTAGACGATGCAAGCTTGAAGCAAACAAGTTCTCATTTTTGTCAGCCTTTATTTGAAGGTAATTTTACTATAATAAAATGCCGTAGTGGTATGACTACAGTGCTCCCCTCCCAACAAATTGATGAACTATTAAACCGTCTTTGTTGGATGAACATTCTGATATCTTGCATTTTCTATCGTAATATTCTGGACTTTTATTATTCACCCCGGTAGTACGTCGGCTGATAAAGAGCTTTACTGTAAGTAAACGGGAGAGACTCCGATGAGAAGCCTCCTTTGGGTGCCTCTCACATGGGTCTCACTGCTCGCTAATTTCACATTTTTGGTACAGCCTGATTCACCTTTAAGCTTTGAACCAAATTTGCATTTGCAGATTTACTAAATGTGTACTTTGTACTACGGAATATGTATATCATTCCTTTTCCTGATATTCGATTGCATAGGGTTGGCTAAAGGACCTTACACGAGTAATCATTTCATATGAAATTTATGAAACGACCTTAATTTATTAAACGAGCCTCGGCCAAGTTTAATGAATTTAATATGAAATGATCACGAGTGTAAGATTCTGTTTATGATATGACCTCTTAAAAGCGATTTTATAGCTTTTAAAGTTAGCTTACTTCAATCAAAATTTGCATTGTTATAATGGACGTCGTCATGACGTTACTTGTTCCCGCTGAAAGTGTCATGTTATGTGTGGTCATAATATACAATTATTGACTATTGCGGCATTGGACATGATATGATATCGACCTGAGTACCAATATTGGCCGAGGTCAATATTGATATTCTCAGGTCGATATCATATCATGTCCAATGCCTCAATAGTCAACAATTGTTTTATTATAGTTCCTCTAAACAAAAAAGGTACAACAAAATCTTGGCTATGGACTTTGTCTTGGACTGTCTTGAAATTCTTTTTTTTTAACATGATGACTAACTGATTTCATTCAGTTAAAAGAGTAATGAATGCATACTTTATTTGTAATTACAACTGCAGACAAAGAAGATCCAGATTAAATCCCGCATAATGTGGCATACACTATGTGCTAAGGGACCACTCATTATTTAATTTAAGTGTCAGGGGGGTCATGTTAAAATTGGTACAATAAAATCATTAAAATTTTTCCTCGCTTGTTTTGCCCGCTCATTTTTTTTTGTTTAATTAATTTTATTTGTTTTTTTTTATTAATCAACCTCTTATATATTTAGTTAGGCAGGCCACTAAATTTCTCAATTTTTATATTTTTGCAAGTGCTAAAGGTATAGTTCTGTTATGTAATTAATTTAGGTCCAACCTATATTAACAGTGTGACACCTAAATTATTTTAGGTGTCAAACTATAATTATTTTAGGTGTTACACTGAAATTAAATTTTGTGCCACCTAAAATAATCTAAAGGTCCCTAAATTAATTTAGGTGCGGCATAACTTATTTTGAATGGGACGTAAATAATGTTTGGCGGAACCTGAATTAATTAATAGGAGGCGAGACTTAATATAGGTGGCACCTAAATTATTTACAATGGCGCAGATCAGCAGTGATTTGACCCTTAGACAATTTAGGTATCACCTCCATTAATTTAGTTAATTACAATGTAACACCTAAATTATTTTAGGTGTCACACCTAAAATAATTCTATTGTGACACCTAAAATAATTTAGGTGGGAACAAAAATAATTTAGGTCGGACGTAAATTAATTTATGGGTCACAATACAAGGCCGTCGTCGCCGGTCCGGCAGGACGGCCAGTGCCGCACCACTTTTTTGGACGAGTATGCTTTCCGCCGTGTCCCTTTTTTTCTAGTTTTGGCTCATTTTTCTTTGTGCTTACCTCTGATTTTCAATTTATTGATGCAACAGTGCTTGCACAAACCACCAAAAACAGGAAGTCACATGACTTCCAGGGTTCATCATCTGGAAGTCATGCTCAATCATAAACTTGGCTTCTTCAAGAATCTTAATATTGTTTTTCTCTTCAATGATATGTGAAAATATCATTTTTATATCAATATAAACACATAATACAAGTAAGTACTCAATTTTTGAGGTGTAGATTATGATAATATTGGAAGTCACTGACTTCCTGGCATCAAGTTTTGGAAGTCAAAGGCCAATTTTTGGGAGTCTCTGACTCCCAGACTTCCACTAGTGCAAGCACTGCATGCAATCATCAATAACGCTCGTTGGGCGTGTCATCCATAGACCGACCTAGCCAAGGTGTGAAAACATTGAAAAACAATGCAATTTTTATAATGACAGTTATCATACTTATGGGCCGTGTCGAGAGAAAACCTGACGTAGTTGCATTCGAAGATTAAAGGCGCAGACCAACCTACACATCCACGCAGTCTGATCAGTGCCTTTGTTGTTCGCCCTCTTGAAAGTATAATTGATATACTTGCTACACGCAACCTTTCAGCTTTCTAGCTACATGTACTCTCTGTAACTGAGCAGGTTGGTTTGAGTCTTGCATGGTCGTAAACCCCGAAGACAGGTCTTCTTGCATTGAGGCCCAGACAATTTCTATGCGCCAGTTTCATTTCCCTCAAATTGACATTTTTTCTTCTTCTAAATAAAATGTCGAGCGACTAAGTATGTTTAAACATGACGAGCATCGTGGGCATGTGTTGTTCCAATTCATTCGGTTACGGATATACACCCTCTGCCTGTTCCAATTCAGCCCAAGACTTTTCGGTTCCCCCAACGTTCATTCGACTTTAAGAAGCATGAACAGAGAAGGGTTTAGCCATCGTAGTTAGACAGTAGGCACTGGCTTCATTACGATGTTCAAAGCCAAAGATCTCACGTTATGCCTAGCGACAAGGGAACTCATCAAGGAAAATTGTGCAACTAAAATCTAGATGAAGCTATCTGCATCCTTAAAGTAACGGGTGTACTAATTGAAAAGACGCTTATGTATATCTTTTCGAAAATACAACTCATTGAAGTACAACCATGCGCGGATCCAGAAAGCTATGTCAGGGGATGTCCAACTTTGATTTTTTTTAGTTGATGAGGGGAGGGAGGATCAAAATACCACTATAGACGGACCATGTGTTTTGCTGGCGAGCCGATAATGGCCCAACATTGAATGCTGGCTTGGTAGCTTGTGATTTTTCAGGAGATCTGGACCAGTATTGCTTAGAAACCCTATTTTTGTGATTTTTAAAGGGGGGGTGTTTGGACCCCCTGTCCCCCCTCTGGATCCGCCCATGACAACCAAGGATCAGTGCTTAAAGTACTTTGCCAAAACCTGCAAAACCCCCATTAAAAACACACATAGAAGCGCTAAAAATTCAAAAATTTTTCGGGGGAGACCCCCTAGCCCCAATAACGAGAGGGGGGAAGGGTCCCACTCTCATGCTCTCCCCTTCTTGTGCCGTGTGACACCTAAAATAATTTAGGTGGGACCTAATATAATTTAGGTGGGACGTAAATTATTTAGTGTCACAATAGAGTCATTTTAGGTGTCACAATAGAATTATTTTAGGTGTGACACTGGAATTAATTAAGGTATCACCTATATAAAACACAAGTGATCAACACTTGATAGCTGAAACAAGGCTTAATTTGGCCTATATTCTGTAACGACGTTTTTGATTGGTTGTATGCAAATGAGCAGACGTGGTAATGCTGAGGCGTACCGTTTGGGTCAAAAGTTAATATCAGTGTGACACCTAAAATAATATAGGTGGGACCTAAATTAATTTAGGTACCACCTATATTACTTTAGGTCCCACCTATATTATTTTAGGTGTCACACTGAAATTAACTTTTGACGCAAACGGTACACCGGTTCCGGGTCATTTCGGCCCATAACAAAATCGGCCCATGTCATTTTCGGCCCATGTCAATTTCGGCCCATAGCAATTTCGGCCCATAAATTTTGTCAACCTTGATTTCAGCACGGATATATACGTCCCTGATTTCAGCAAAATAGATTCTCGAAGAGATTACATATTATTGAAAGTATTTAAAATTGAATAGAGTTATATTGAGAAAAAAAAACTGAAATTAGATTTACTTTACAAACTAGTACAGACTAGACAATGCTTAAACTGGTATCTTTATTAGAAGAAATAATCATAAATCACATAGATCTATATAATTTCCATCAGCAAATACAACTTGTTCAGCGAGTTGAACTGAATAATTGGATTAAGAAAGAATCAATTGCGTTTCATATGGGAGCAAGAAATGCTCTGGCTAGAGTGCGCAAACGCACAGGCTCGTCTGAGCTTTGGCTACCTAATTGCCTATATGATGAACTATTCTCTTACATACCAGGGCCGTCGCCGCGTATTTAAAAGTGGTCCGGCGGAGGAAGCCATTGAGTGCCGAAGGCACGAGAGGGGGGAGAGGACGAAAGGAGGATTATTTCCCCTCTCGTAATGGGGGTTTGGGGGACCTCCCCCGATAATTTTTTTTAATTTTGAGCGCTTCTATGTGCGTTTTTAATGGAGTTTTATGCGTTTGGGACCGGATTTTAGTCGTTTTGGTCACAATCTTTTGCAAGAAAAGATATTTTTTGCCGCATTAGAAACCAAATGCTGGACAAAATTGTTTTCAGACAGTCACAAGTTATTTTACTTTTTCTTTAGCATGTTTCTTTGACATTATTTCATTTATGTACCCGAACTTTTTTGCAAAGTACTTTTAGCACTGATCCTTGGTGGTAATTCAAAGAGTTGTGTTTTCGAAAAGATATACACTTAGTCTAGCGTCTTTTCAATTAGAACACCCGTTAGATGAAGCCTGCAGCTTCATCTAGATTTTGGCTTCGGTAGGCATAACATGAGATCGTTGGCTTCATCGTAATGGAACCAGGGCCTACTGCCGAACCACGACAGCTAAACACTTCTCTGCTCAGGCTTCTTAAAGTCGAATGCACGGTGGGGGAACCGAAAAGTCTTGGGCTAAATTGGAACAGGCGGGACATGTATATCCGTAACGGAATGCATTGTAACAACACAGGCTCACGATGCTCATACATTTCAAGTCAAAACGTGTCGCTCGACATGTTAATTATAAAGGAAAAAAAACGAATTGTCAATTTGAGGGAAATGAAACTGGATCATTGAAATTATCTGGACCTCAACGAGAAGACCTGTTTTCAGGCTTTCCAACCATGCAAGACTCAAACCAACCTACTCAGTTACAGAGATTAGATAGAATGCTGAAATTTTGCGTGGAGCAAGTTAATCAATAATACTTTCCTGGGAACCGAACAACAAAGCCGCTGATCAGACTATGGTGATGTGTAGGCTGGTCTGCGCCTTTGGTGTTCGCATGCAGATACCTTCGGTTTTCTCTCGACACGCTCCATAAGTTAAGACCGTCCGATTATGAAATTAATCAAGCGGGTGTCATAATAATTTTTCAATGTTTTCACACCTTGGCTAGGTCGGTCTATTGATGACACGTGCAACGAGCGTTATTGATAATTGCATCAATAAATTGTGGCAGATCAAACAAAATCAGAGGTAAAATGTAAAATGAGTCGAAAACAAGAAAAAAAGGACACAGCGGAAAGCATACTCGGCCCAAAAAATGGTCCGGCGCTCGCCGCCCTGCCGGACCGGCGACGACGGCCTTGCATACAAACTCCTAATCAATTAAAACGAACCATTCTTATTTATCATTATGTTTGTGTGGATAATTTCAGGTAAGCCGATCTAATTATACCAATTATAGACAAACATACCAATTATACATTATTATACCTGTGGGCCGAAATTGTATAGGCCGACTTGGTTATGGTCCGAAATTGACATGGGCCGAAATTGTTATGGGCCGAAATGTCCAGTGACCGGCACACCATACTTCAACCATTTTCACTCTATTGTGTTTTCAATATTACCTCTATCTTTCTTGTTTCTTTTACTGTCAACCATTATTTTTCAACATTTATATTTGAGCCGCGATCTGTGAAAACCTGCCTTAATGACATTTAGAACTTTTTATGTAAAAATCATTTGAAAAACACAAAAAATTAAGAAATTTGACTTGTTTCTATATTGTCTTAAAATCTATTCAGGTGGATAGTAAAATACAACTGGCAATTATTGTTGATTAAACGTCTTCGGTATCATGCCACATGTTTCCATGACAATGACTTTTCCTTAGCAACTGTCAGATTTTTTAAAGTAGGTTCAGTCGTTTTCAGATCATGCAAACTTTAGGCAAAAATGAATCTGTCTCATCTTTTCTGCAAATTACATTGCACACATGCTAAGGTTAATAAAAAAGTATGTCAGAAAGAACTAGCATGTTTTTCTTGCACCCGACTAACCCGCAAATCAGGAATTTAACTTTGACGTCATTAGTAACGTCATGACGTTTCCGACGTTGCGCGTTAAAGTTTAGACAGTGTATAGTTTCAAAAGAACACATTTCCATGAATAATGGAGATTACTTCATAAAATTTGCAGGATAATTTCTTAACACTTCGCAGATAAAGTGTGTGCAATTAACTAAATTTTGGCGACTTCGTCATTAAGGCTGGTTTTCACAGATCGTGGCTCATTTCTTTTTAAACTTGCAAAAGTATTTTCCTGTGATTACTTTCGGTTTCATAATTGAGATATATACAAGAAAGAGCACTCATCCTGGCAAACATTGCTTATAGCTGCAACTGCAAGATTGAGGATCGGAAACTTGACGTGCAGCCACGTCTGTCAGTCTGTCGGTCAGACAGTCTGTCTCTCTGTCTGTCTATCTATTTATCTACCCATCCGTGCATCCATCAATCGCGAGGAACCAGAACCAGATAAAATCCAGGTCACTGGTAAAACTGACGAAGGGGCCCCCAGGGGTTTTGGGGATCTGGGGAGAATGGCTATTTATTTTCAGGGAGCTGGGGAGCACTGGTAATTATTTTCAGGGATTTGGGGAGCAAGCAGTTGTTGTTGTTGGTAGATTCCTCCACTGTCTGGAGAACTTCACATAAGTGAATAAGCCCTTAATTGCACCCCACCATTTAGTAATGCAGGGCTTCCATTAACTTTCAAATCCAGGAAGTCCAGACTTCCTACCCTTGAAATTTGGAAGTCCCATTGAATTTTTTTGGAAGTCCCACTTTTTTTCTGTGATACCGTCGCGGTGTGGCGGATTGTCAAACTTGCTTTGAAAAATAAGATATATATTTCAGAGATCATTCTTTGTTCCTTACAAGATAGGTAGGGTAGGGCAGGGTAGGTTTAGGTAGGGTAGGGTTAGGTAGGGTTGGGAAGGGTAGGGTTAGGTAGGGTAGGGTAGGGTAGGGTAGGGTAGGGTAGGGTAGGGTAGGGTAGGGTAGGGTAGGGTAGGGTAGGGTAGGGTAGGGTAGGGTAGGGTAGGGTAGGGTAGGGTAGGGTAGGGTAGGGTAGGGTAGGGTAGGGTAGGGTAGGGTAGGGTAGATAGCTAGATTTGTTTGGGAGGGTGTTTGTGTAGCAATTTTTATTTTAAAAGCTAGTATTTATTTGTGTAACAATTATTTTTTATAAGCTTGTACTTATACAGAATGAGATCATTCTTTGTTCCTTACAATGCATAGATAGGTAAGGTAGGGTAGGGTATAGTAGGGTAGGGTTAGGTAGGGTTAGGTAGGGTAAGGTAGGGTTAGGTAGGGTAGGGTAGGGTTGGGTTAGGTAGGGTAGGGAAGGAAAGGGAAGGGTAGGGTAGATAGATAGATTTGTTTGGGAGAGTGTTTGTGTAGCAATTTTTATTTTAAAAGCTTGTACTTATTTTGTGTAACAATTATTTTTTATAAGCTTGTACTTGTACAGTGTAAAAATTGCAACAAACAACATTCGTTTTCAATATGTTGTATGTGCATTGGTGTAGTGCCTGTGTAGAAGGAGCGTTCAAGTACTAAATTATCGCATGCGCAAGATCTACACAATTAGTTACGACGCAGACGTGTAGAGTTTATAAAAGTTATTTCACAAGCGTGCAAAGTGTCACGTCGGCACTTCAAACAAAACGGATAGTGATTGGGCTGTTGGCCGTTTCGCTTTATTGCTCAGGGACTGGACGTCCGTCTCGCGGGAATGGTTTCTAAGGCCGTTGTCAAGATGTGTCGATGTAAATTTTCACACCTGTTGGATGACACGCTTTTATAATTACGCTTCTGACTGAAGCCTACACGTGACACTGGCTGTCAATAAAACTCTCGAAATGTCCAAGCGTGGTCAATAAACAAAATAAATGAGTTTCCAATACGAAGGCGGGACATAAATCACGTAATCTGGTAAATGTGGGCGGGTTTTTTGGAACTCGGGATCTGTTCAACATCAGCTATTCTAGAGAGTTATATCTGTTTTCGAAATTTCTACACTTTGAAGAAATAGTTCGTGTTAAAATGGCTGTTTGTTTTGAAATGATAGTGAGTGAAACATAAACCACAGTGCAGTTATTCAAAAATATGTCTTTTGTTGCCGATTTTCATTCGAAAGTTGAACTTTTACTGAGTTAATGGTGTTTTTGCGAACTGGGAAGCTCACGTGTCACTTTTTAACGGTTATTCGGTCATTTCAGGAACAGTAACTCTTATTTAATTGTTTTCTATGAATGGACACTGTATACCAGCGTGATACGCGTATGAATATCGCTGTTAATCAGGTCAACCACGCCTCGTAGTGTATTCCAATGAATGGAAATAAGCCGTTTCATGATAAAACCTGCCTTTCAGAATTTTAAAAGACTACTCTGTTTAATACAGTTAGTTCTCAGAAATTTGATGTCGCAGTTTGAGCTATCATACCTTACATGTATAACCAACAGCAATGTGCACGTGCTGGTCATTGCATAAGGATATATCTCAGTCACGCATACATGTCATAAACTGAATGACCTGGCGCTTTCACATCGTTCCTTGATTAGATTTCTTGTAAATGTTATAGTATTTGGGCCAGCTCATTTAATTTATCACACCCTTTAAACATGAAAGCGCAGCCATCCACTATATTTCGGTCTCTGTATTCTTCTTGCGTGTACGCTGTTCATATAAACATAAATGCGGCAGATACCGTAATGCATTTAACATGCGTGAAGTAATCATGCATGCACAGCCATCAAGTGGGTCTATGCACCTAATTTTCGGCCCATATGTTCGTCCAAATGGTGCCTGCTTAAGTCGTCTGCTGCACATAGTTGATAACTTTATTTGCTTATGTTAGTACAGAGGCAAACTCCAAGTGTTCAAGTGTTTAATAGAGTCAGATCTGGAATGCTCTCTTTTCAGTACATATTTTTGTCCACAAACATTTTTTGCCCGATTGTTGTTAGTTATTTCCCTGTAAGTGTTCTTGCTAGTATGCACGCATGTGCAGTCTGTTCTTGAGCTTTTGGTACTCGGCCTGGGTAGTGTTTAATGCAGACGGATCTTTGGAAATTTATTTAAAAAATAAATAAATAAAAGAAAGTCAGCACCTATTTGTGAACACAATAGTTATTTCAGAATAGAGCCCAGTTTTGTTTGGTTATTTTGTACTAGTGAACGCTCTTGTGAGAATGCGCGCATGTACGATTTCGTGGAAAAATCAATGCAGACGGAACTTTGACAAGCTTATAAAACAATCAGATCCTATCAGAATCTGCCGAAACGACCCACCCTAAAACCAGACCGAAAACGACCCAGCCAAAACTACCCACGGCCGGAAACCTATGTTTAATGAATGTGCTACATCCGCTTTCCAGCGTCAAGGCAGTGACCGATATATAGGTCACTGGTCATTGCTACCACGTCGTGTAACAGAACCCATAGCGGCTTCTTTGATCTTAAACATTGCTATCAGCGAGCCTCTGCTGATAACATAAGCAGAAAGTTTGGTCCCAGATCTGGTCCGACAAAGAGTTTAAAATTGATCAAACCTGACGGTTTTCCTGACTTTTATCATACATTTGAATCTACATGTAAAAACAAAGGCGCCGATGGGACTGCGCGGGCGCTCAGGGTGGTCCCTGCTTTTAACAAAGTCGGGGTTCTCGCGGCTTTAAACATTATATAGGCGTCTGGTAAATAAAGCAAATGTCAATAATCTCAAGGTCTATTCTGTTTTCAAATACAGAGCCCAAAACCATGCTCTATAAGTTCCTTACATGCGTATATGAGCAGTTAAAGGCCTCAACTTTAACGGTAAGATTTGCCTTATGCGATTCTGTCTTATAAGACTCCTTCTTTGAATAAATACCTGGAGATAGTTTCATCACGGAGGGAGGTTTCATTGTTGTTTATGTAAAAATGATTGATTGATTGAGTGAAAAATTGATTGATTGTGTTTGTGTACATCATTCGGTTTGTTGATACATGTACTCACATGTAGCTTTTGATGTAATGAAAGAACGAACTCTTTATCTGCTAAAGCCGAGTTCATTGATATGGCACTTAATGCCATATCTTTTCTTGTTTCTGCAGACAGGACGTCTCGATATCCATTTTCGGCCGTACTAAGGAATTTTCAGAAGTCCGCGGTACGTCTCTGATGTGTAATTTCGGCGTACGCAGCCGATTTTTGGACGTAATATACGGCGTACGTCCGCCTAACGGAAGCCCTGGTAATGTTTATTAGTTCACACTGATTTAGTTGTTCATATTATTAAAGACATATGCTACTAAATACTTTCCATATTGAAATATTTTCAATACTTTGCATACAGTTTGTTTTATGCATGGGCTATCCATTTATGAAATAAAAAGGATATGTCACCGTGCTTATTTTTTCAGGATCTCATATTGAAGTTTACAGCATTTGACCAATTTTCTAGAAATATAAAATAATAACACTAGTCCTAATTATCGAGTTAAAACGGTTGTAATCTTCAGACAGCTTCTTTCTTTTAACTTAAATTACTGCCCATGACCTCAAACTTTTAAGAAAATGTGCATGTTTACTTGTTATCCCATGCTGTGGCAAGATACTGCATGATATATTTTGGCAATTCGTCAAAAAATGGAATTTGTTTTTAGAATAAATCATGTATTAAAAAATCTGATATTGAAAATCTTGAAAATTTATTTTTAATTCATGGACTATTATAATACCTTTCAGAAGAAAGAATAAAAATCTGGGGTCACCGAACTAATTCTCGTTCTAGAGGGCCAAATTTAACCCCACCCCTGTAGGTTGCAAGTGTAATTCAATATAAAAAGTTCGGGGATGACCATTTCGTTCGTTTTGATGATGCCATTTTACTAGTTTATGAACTAATTTAGCATTAAAATGTTAAAAAAAGAAAGAAAAAACACACTAGTAGTAATGGGTGGCACTCTGGGCCAATTTTTTTTAAGCCTGAAAAGAACTTAGAATTTTTCAGGCAAAAAATTGGCCCATAGATGCCGCCCCTGGTAAGCTTGAGTGACTAGCTGTGAATAACTTAGTTTATTTTAGGGGCATTTTAGTTGGGTCTATGATTGTGATAGTTTCCTGGGCTGTTGAGATTAACTTAGTTTATTTTGCGCAAAAGCGCTGGCTGATCTGTGATTGTGATAGTTTTCTGGGCTATTGAAAATAACTTAGTTTATTTTTGCTCAAAAGCGCTGGCTGATCTGTGATTGTGATAGTTTTCTGGTCGCATCGCTGGGATGCTATGAATAACTTAGTTTATTTTCGTAAAGATCTGATTGTGACAAATTCCTACCCACTCGTCTCTCGCTGGTAGGCCTATTGCGGTTATCTTTTTATAAAGACTAACTTTACTCGCATCACAAACAACAGGGTTTCTAATTTGCATATCGTACATCTAGTACGTTGCAATAGCGAATTATATTTTAAGTAAGGAATTTTGGGTTCATGAAGTTCTATGTATCATATAGTCTCTTTAGAAAAATAACTTAGATATTCAAGGCTAATTTCTGTAGCTAAGAAATATCACATTTAGCACAATTTTTCGCTTCTCGCGACTTTCAATGATAAGTTACGTCATATAGATTATACATGACGTCATTGAAAAGCAAGTAGTATCTTCCAAAAGCGACAGCAAGTATAACTTTTCGAACCAATAGATAACTTGGTCATTTTAAGAGGAAAGGTATTCAGATATGATGGGCCTTTTTATTATTATTTTAGCTTTACATTTTGGTCAGACTCTTAGCTTGATTTTAACTTAGTACTTTTAATAGTTGATTAGGATAATTATATGCTAAAAGTTAAGTTGTATAGAATGTCGCTTGAGGTTGTATCTCAAGACCTCACCTCCTAGATGTATTACTCTGTAGAATCAGCTAGGACTTTGAAAATTACTGAGTCATTTTTATCTAGAGTAGGTGTGTACTTAGCAATGATAAGTCTGCTTGAATGTTTCTAAGGATTATAATTTTTCAGGTTCTTGCATGGTGTCGTATTTGATAGCTAGTATCAATCTTTTGATTAAGTTAGAGCTTCTGTTGATACGTTAGATAATCATCATTGGCATGTAATAGTAATGGGGTTTAATGATAAGATGTTGATGAAAGTGCCCATGTCGCTTGAGATGTGGATGCAATGTGGACCTTCACACGTAAAATGTGGATGCAATGTGGATCCACCACATCTCCACATTTTGAATGTGGATGTAATGTGGAGCAATGTGGATGTATTGTGGAGCAATGTGGATTTCCACATTTCAAATGTGAAAAAATACAGATATATTGTGGGTCAGCATAATGGAGATTTACGTTAATTCTTGGATAAATTCGAAATTAATGTGGACCACCACACTAAAAATGTGGATCCACCACATCTCCACATCTTGACAATGTGGATCCACCACATCCCCACATTTCCACAATGTGGAGTTTCCACACCTACACATTCGACAATTTGACTTATACCCTCTCTCAATTTCAGGTAAACTTCAGCGCTGAGCTGAAATAACTATGATTGTGATAGTTTTCTGGTCGTATCCACTAGTTGGTCTATGATAGTTTCCTGGCCCTGCTGTGGTAATATATAAAATAACTTAGTCAAATTTAGCTTTGAAAATAACTTAGTCATTTTAGATGGGCATAGAGTGTCATATATGTGTGTGTAATAGTCAAGGCTACTAAGTTCTATGCGTCTTAAGAGTCTCTTGGTCAATCAAGACCTCAACTCCTAGAGGCATCACTCTGTAGCGTTAAATAGTGTATAGCTAGCCGTCTCAAGCTTACTACTACTTATTTTTCAATAAAAAGAACAACAAAGACAAATGAACATTTCTATAACCTTATTGCCCCGCTAACTTTAACTCATTACAATGACAGAGGATTTGGGCCGTCCCTCTATTCATTGTTTACAATAAGAGAAATTAAAGAGTATATGCCATCGTACAAAATAGAGTTCAATTAGAATGTTTTAAGCATCGATCCAGGGCCTTTTTGGAAGTTGACTTTGAGTATGTCTTGGTCCAAAGTTGTTCTGTTGCAGCTGACTTGGTGCATATTTTGATCCTGAACTCTGTTGTAATGAATCTGATTCATCATCTTCACCTAAGGAATAGGTTGGTGGGTCAAATTCTTCAAGTAACCCATCCAAGAGGTATCTTCGTTTTTTAATAGCATATTTCAAAGCGTCATCCTCATCAAAGTCGTCTTCATCTCGTAGTCGTTTTGCTGTATCTGTTATCTTCTTGTGCAAGGGATCTTTCTTCATTGCCTTGTATAATTTAAGGAAGGCCTTGTATTGACCAATGGCTTCTGCTCTGTATCTTGGTTCCAGTTTATCGAAAGTCACCTCCTCTGCCTCTTCTGTGTCAATGTCTGAATTTTTCTCTATTATATGTTGTACACCTTCATTGAATGTGTCTTGTAGGATACTATGAGCTCCATCAACAAAAAATGTCCAAGGATCAAACTTGCTCTTTTTTCTAGAATAATGTTGGTCTTCATCATCTTCATCAGTACAATCTGTATCACTATCGTCATGAATACCATAATCTTTGTCTGTATATTTCCCAAAGATGTCTTCCTTTTGATTACTTCTGGAAGTCTCTGCATCAGATTCTTCAGACAAAGTAGATCCTTCATTTTCTGACATTGTTTCTGACTCCATATCTTCACTGCAGATACCACTTGTCATATGTCGTCTCAAACTGTCTGATCTTGCAAACTGTCGTTCACACGTTGGACACTGATGTTGACCCATTGAAATCGTTTTGGAAATGAATAGTTTCTCCTTAATTGTATCCTTTTATACTTGTAGTGACATATAAATCCACAGTTTTGTCAATATTTCTCACAAAAATATGACATTTTCTACTCTGTTTTATTATTTGCATGTACTTCTTTTGCTGCAACACTTGAGAGAGGTTTGCATTTTCTTGTTTTGCTGCTCTCTTTTGCAGAAGAAAAATTCTTTCTTTTATCACATCTTTGTTCCGTTATATTTCTTCCCTTCATATATTTATTCTCTAATGGCCCTCTTTCTAGTTGGCTTCCTATCAGCTTACGAAGTTCTCTATGACACATTCTACAGTACTTTGGTGGTCTTCCTTGCTTGAGTTTACTATCCAACGCTGTGCTCAGTCTTTTCATCAGATATCGAATTTGTCCATAGCTCATTTGATATTAAGTTGATTTTTTAGAAGCAGGTTTTATCATATCATCATTGCAGCTTGTATTTTTCTGTCTTGCTGAGAGATCCATTCTTCCTCTTGTAGTGTTTGAAGAACAATAAGAAGTGTTAACCAAAACCATCATATTTATACTGATAGCAAAATTGCTCAACTTTTTATACGTTTGAAATGTAATTTTACTAAAGTTTTCCCACCAACAAAAGGGACAGACCTGCCAATTTCATCTTTGATATCAATATGAACCTGATCAATATAAGATTTTGCCAAAGGTACATAATGCAAATTCACAAATTCTTGATGCGATTGAGTGCTAGATTTTGACTGTTTATAAGAAACAATTCTAAGTGTAGGAGCTGTTATATTTCCAACGTAAGTGTAATCTGCAACATCAGAATAAACAAACATCTGATGGTGAGTCATGTTCAAATCAACAGCATATGTTAAAACCTGATTATCACTCCCAATCAGTTTATTTGAAAGATCAGGATTCAATCCAAGTATTTCTCCAAGAGACTTTGAAAATCTAATTTGGACTCTATTTGGATTTTCAACATGTAAGTTTACACGGTTACCTGATTTCTTATAACTTAATGTGATCATACTGTGGATTTGACGTAGAATAGCTCCACATTTTTCTTCAATTGCAATCTGAATTTGTTTTACTAAGTGCTGAGGCGAATTATAGTTTCCTGCTGGGATAAACAATTTTATTTCAGGACAACTTCCATCTTTCATGCATACAGTATTCATTTTACTTTTCCCCAGTCTTTCCAAAACATTCTCATCGTAGAAGTGAACATAAAAATAATTGCTGTTATGTGAAATGTTATATACTTCCGAAGGAGTCATAATTTCTACCAATGCTACAACCCATTGTTCTTTCTGGACTTGAATAGGATGATTTAGCTTTGTGGTAAATGAGAACTGTTTATTTTTAGGGAAAATATCCATAGAGCTATCACTTAGTAAGCTCAGATAAAATTCATCCATGATCTAATACGTGAAAGAACCACCACACTTGATAGAAATATAATGACAATTAGACTTTGCTTAACGTCATATATACTAGTCAAAAGTTCTAACCGGCCACGTGTGTTTTTAACGATTTTCGAAAAAGCTATTAGAACTATATTTATTTAATTTGCATTCCCCAATAGGCCAGTCTATCAGTCATCAATAGCAGAAAATGGCTAAGAAAATCTCTTTAAATTGTATCCGGGAGGCTTTGCCGAACACACTTACCCTCAATTTCAAAATTCACAAGAATTTGCATTGGATGGTGGGGTAATTTTTGACATTTTAGCCAATAGCAACGAGTTTCATGCATATGGAGTGTTCATTTCAGCACTTAAGTGTTCAAAATGTGTTTGGCTTTTGACATGAAAACGTTTGCGTATAAAATGGTGTCATTTCAAAAAGTCATGACTCACAAATCGTGCCAAAATGCGAATTTTGAAAATGGGGGTACCACTATTTAAGTTAGCATCCTGTGTGTACTGATGAACATTTTGTTAATCCTAGACATATTCATTAACTTGTCAAATATGTAAATGTGGAAAATTCACAGTGTAAAGAGGTGGATAATCTTTCTGAAAGCTGTCATAGCCAATGTACCACGCTACTATCAACTTGAGAGATTGAGAGAAAATAGAATTGATTGAAGAGGGGGTATAAGTCAAATTGTCGAATGTGTAGGTGTGGAAACTCCACATTGTGGAAATGTGGAGATGTGGTGGATCCACATTGTCAAGATGTGGATCCACCACATCTCCACATTTTTAGTGTGGCGGTCCACATTAATTTCGAATTTATCCAAGAATTAACGTAAATTTCCATTATGCTGACCCACAATATATCTGCATTTATTCACATTTGAAATGTGGAAATCCACATTGCTCCACAATACATCCACATTGCTCCACATTACATCCACATTGCTCCACATTACATCCACCTTCAAAATGTGGAGATGTGGTGGATCCACATTGCATCCACATTTTACGTGTGAAGGTCCACATTGCATCCACATCTCAAGCGACATGGGCACTTTCATCAACATCTTATCATTAAACCCCAATACTATTACATGCCAATGATGATTATCTAGCGTATCAACAGAAGCTCTAACTTAATCAAAAGATTGATACTAGCTATCAAATACGACACCATGCAAGAACCTGAAAAAGTATAATCCTTAGAAACATTCAAGCAGACATCATTGCTAAGTACACACCTACTCTAGATAAAAAATGACTCAGTAATTTTCAAAGTCCTAGCTGATTCTACAGAGTAGTACATCTAGGAGTTGAGGTCTTGAGATACAACCTCAAGCGACATTCTATACAACTTAACTTTTAGCATATAATTACCCTAATCAACTATTAAAAGTACTAAGTTAAAATCAAGCTAAGAGTCTGACCAAAATGTAAAGCTAAAATAATAATAAATAGGCCCATCATATCTGAATACCTTTCCTCTTAAAATGACCAAGTTATCTATTGGTTCGAAAAGTTATACTTGTTGTCACTTTTAGAAGATACTACTTGCTTTTCAATGACGTCATGTATAATCTATATGACGTAACTTATCATTGAAAGTCGCGAAAAGCGAAAAGTTGTGCTAAATGTAATATTTCTTAGCTACAGAAATTAGCCTTGAATATCTAAGTTATTTTTCTAAAGAGACTATAAGATACGCAGAACTTCATGAACCCAAAATTCCTTACGTAAAATATAATTCGCTATTGCAACGTACTAGATGTACGATATGCAAATTAGGAACCCTGTTGTTTGTGATGCAAGTAAAGTTAGTCTTTATAAAAAGATGACCACAATATGCCTAACAGGTAGGAATTTGTCAACGCAAATAAACTAAGTTATTTTCAACAGCCCAGTAAACTATCACAATCACAGATCAGCCTGCGCTTTTGCGCAAAATAAACTAAGTTATTCTCAATAGCCCAGGAAACTATCACAATCATAGACCCAACCAAAATACCCCTAAAATAAACTAAGTTATTCACAGCTAGTCACTCAAGCCTACCAGCGGTGGCATCTATGGGCCAATTTTTTGCCTGAAAAATTCTAAGTTCTTTTCAGGCTTAAAAAAAATTGGCCCAGAGTGCCACCCATTACTACTCACACTGAAAATATGTGCGCATCCGGGAATCGATCCTGGTCCTCTGGCTTTGTAGCCAGACACGCTAACCACTAGGACACGAGGTCAGGTCGTGCGCCGCTCTAAATAACCATACATATAGTATAGACTCGGCCACTACCGTATTCCCGGATGCGCACATATTTTCAGTGTGTTTTTTTTCTTTCTTTTTAACCATCATTTCAGCTTTTCGGGCCCAGTATGGTTGCCAGAGCACACTTTTGAGGGTAATTGAAGATTGGAAGCAGGCTTTAGATCAAAATAAATATGTGGCAGCAATTTTAATGGACCTTTCGAAAGCATTTGACTGTTTACCTCATGACCTGCTTCTGCTAAAACTTATGGTCTATCCGAAAATGCCCTAAAACTAATGGCAAGCTATCTAACCAATAGAAAACAATGCGTCAAACTTGGAAATTTCAAAAGTAATTTCAATCTATCCTCAAGGGTGTGCCTCAGGGATCCATTCTGGGACCAGTCCTTTTCAACATCTTCATCAATGACATCTTTCATTTCATTAGAAACTGTAAGCTTTATAATTATGCAGATGATAATACAGTATCACACGCTGACACAGATTTGAAGAGACTCATTGATGAACTTGTTGAAGACAGCACTAGGCTTATCCAGTGGTTTGCAGACAACCAGATGAAAGCAAACCCCGGTAAGTTTCAGGCTATAGCTGTGGGCAAGCGTACACACAGTGAAAATATTTGTTTCAATCTTGGTGAAAATATTGTTAATTGTGAAGATAGTGTAAAGCTACTTGGTGTAACAATTGATTTTAAACTAGACTTTGATGAGCATATTTCAAATGTATGTAAAAAACCTTCACGTCAGTTAAATGTTTTAAAGAGAATAGGTGGTCACTTATGCAAACTGGGAAAACTAAATGTATATTATTCTTTTATTATGTCAAATTTTAATTATTGTCCTCTAACCTGGCATTTTTGTGGTGAAAAAAATACAAAAAAGATTGAGAAAATACAAGAAAGGGCCCTTCGGTTTATATATAGAGATTATGACTCTAGCTATGAATCGTTGCTTTTGAAATCTCAGTTACCTTCCTTAAAGGTCAGGCGTCTGCGGGCAATTGCATTAGAAGCATTTAAGATTTTAAACAATTTATCCCCAGTCTATTTAAATGATCTATTAACTTTTAAAAATCTTTCTTATTCTTTTAGGTATACACAGACTGTAGAAATCCCCACGGTGAGAACAAGCAGATACAGCACTAGGTCTTTCCGCTCCACTGCTGCTAAGATGTGGAACAACCTTCCACAACATTTCAGAGACATTACAAGTTACAATGTTTTCAAAAACCAGATTAATTCATAGAGCGGAGAGGCCTGTGTGTGTTCGTTTTGTTCAGACGTTTGAATTTTGCTTTTTTATGCTTGTTTTATGCTTTATGCTTGTTTTATGCTTCATTTTTATTTATAATTACGCTTTGTTTTAACCTGCAGGTTTAAATGTAGCTGGTTCTACTAAAATATTTTATGGAAGACAATTCTATCAGTACTTTAGACTTGAAACATTGATTCATAAGTACCGACTTGCGAATCATTTGTTTTAAGATTTAAAGTACTTTAAAAGCTGTTATAAAGTAAGTAAAATGTGCTGTTTTAAACATGCTCCTATCTTAACTTATTATATATGTGTTGTGCTTGTATGTATGTAAACTTGTCTTAATTTGTAAGTCGGTAAATAGCTATTCATAGCTAATGTTATACTGTTTGTATCTGCGACTATATAAATAAATTTTGTATTGTATTGTTGTTGTATTGTATTCGTAACCAGGGTTATTGTGTACGTCGTTTGATTTCGACTGAGCTACATTTATCTGTCTTTAGTGCTGAGACGATCAGTTCTGAAAAGATGTCAATAGATATTTCGAACACACTTTAATTAGTTATTTTGTGAAGAAAAAGTCGGAACACCGATATGACATAAGAATATCGGAAGCTGTGTTGATCCGAATCCGTTAAGGGTCGAAAGACAGGACCCAGAAAACTTTCCCCGTTTGCAGACGCGGGAAAGGTGCGCATTGGAAATAGCCGCATCTGTCTTTAAGCAGACTGAAGCGCGTACAATGCAGTGCATAGCACAATCCCCTGGAGACTGATTCAAACTTGTGTAGAAAGTCATCCCTATGGGTTTCACTGGCTTTCAGATGTATTGCTGTACAGTCCAAAATAAGAGCTGCTAACAAGTCAAAGTCTTTAAAAAAAAAATTTTGTTCTTTGGTCCCTTGGTATTCAATCAAAATACTACTTATCTTTTCCATAAACTGGTCCCGGGGCTCGGACAAACATCGACACTTCAACAGGAAGTGAGTCATATCCTCAGCGTCATCACCACAAAGTAGACACGTTGGGTCGACAGAATACTGATTGAATTTGGCACGATTTGACTGCAGAACATATGTGCCTGTCATAAGTTTTGCTTTGAAGCCTGCTTCCTTTATTGCCATAAGGTTAAAGCCTGCATTTTTCCAAAGATAATGTACCTCACCAATTTTGTAATTTTGAGTATTCAAAAATTTGAATGACGGTTTTTCACTTGCCTCAAATTTTATTTTATCAACCCAATATGCACCGACGTGTTTATCCACGGTCTGCTTCCATGCTTCTTTGGATATTTCAGTATTTAAAAGGTCAATGGTACTTGGCAAATTGTACTGAGATAGGATTGGACCGACATAGACAAACCAACTTTTAGATTTTTTGTCTTTGAGTAGAATTTGGCGTTCTGCAAGTTCCCTCTCAATTGAATTACTACGGAGCACACTTCCCAACGTGCCCGAGACACGCTTATGTAGATCTGCCACCAGAGGCAGCTGACCCGACAGTATATATACTGCCGTGTCAGCTGTTCTCTCGTGGAGATGCATGACCTGCTTCAGATTTTTTTTTTGTGAAATTGATTGAGTTTTTGAATTTCTGACTTTGATAATGTCAAAACATCTAACCCATATGTAAGACGTGGTAAAACATAGGTATTCCAAAGAGACAGTGAAACCCTGGGATTACCCCCATTTTCACCATGAAGACCAGCCCCCATTAGAGAGTATGCACACCCGCAAGCAGACTTAATTCTGTCCTCGACAGTAGTGGAGTGGCCAGAATTGGATACCGAGTCCCTCTTAATCCTCAGATGAGTACACTCTCCCACGACCTCGATGAGTTTACCATTTATTGAGAAAACTCCAGCCTGATTCCAAGTGTCTGAGTCCAATGGGCTGTTGACACTGAAAACCTTTGTTTTTGTATGCTGATAATGTACCTTTCAAGTCCAGCAAAGTATCCCTGTGTAATTAGCATCGCCTGAAGCTCGATAGTAGAGCGAGACAGGATAGCAAGCCATCAGCTACGGTGGGAACCCCACAGTACACTGTCCCTATAGTAAGCCCAACCCGCATCCTCTGCAGCAAGTTCAAGTTTTGGGGATTAAGGGAGCCCTGCAAAAATGTAAAAAAATCTCACCTTAAGGGAAAAGCCTTCATTTCGTTTGATTTTTTTTTTTTTTAAATCTTCGGCTTCTGGGGGGAAGCCTCACATACCCCCCAAGGAAAATATAAATGTCTTTACTTTCGTGCTAACATGCTAATCTGGATTGGTATAAGTGACGTATATGGCGAATAATTTTTACTATTCTGGAAAATTATCCTTAAAATTGTTGATTTTATGTTGATAATAACGTATTTTGGAGTCCTCAGGCCAGATTACATCATTTTAATAAAAAAAAAAAAAAACACGTAACTTATCATTGAAAGTCGTGAGAAGTAAAAGATTGTGCTAAATGTAATGTTTCTAAGCTACAGAAATTAGCCTTGAATATCTAAGTTATTTTCTAAAGAGACTATAAGATACGTAGAACTTCATGAAACCAAATTTCTATCTTAAAATATAATACGCTATTGCAACGTAAAAGATGCACAATATGCAAATTAGAAGCCCTGTTGTTTGTGATGCGATTAAAGTTAGTCTTTATAAAAAGAGAACCACAATATGCCGAGTAGATACATGAGATAGGAAGATCGATCTTCACGCAAATAAACACAGCCCAGGAAACTATCACAATCATAGACCAGAATACCTCTCAAATAAACTCAACAGCCCAGAAAACTATCACAATCACAGATCTGGCAGCGCTTTTGCGCAAAATAAACTAAGTTAATCTCAACAGCCCAGGAAACTATCACAATCATAGAACCAACCAGAATTTCCTCAAAAATAAACTAAGTTATTCACAGCTAGTCACTCAAGCTTACAGGGACAGCCATCTATGGGTACGCCGAATTTTAAGCCTGAAAAAAAAACTACGTTCCTTTCAGGCTTAAAAAATTGGCCCAAAGTGGCGTCCATTACTACTAACATACTTTGGAACACTCAAAATGCACCAGATCGCACCAGTTTTATCATTTTTTTTCGGGGGAGCAAGCCCCCGACACCCCGAGCACAAGTGTGAATCAACATCATAACATGACTAACTACGCGCCTGGTATGTAATTCTCTATCTAGATAATTAGATGTTTTTTTTATTAAAACTTTGATGAATGTTGATCAGATATATTCTTATTTGTTAAAACTGTATTAGGGTCTGATAACAATTATAAAAACACTTTCTATGGTTACAAAAATAAATGCTTTCACTTTGTCTAAGGAAATCTAGTTTCATCTATCGAAAAAAAACACACACCCTCCCCAACCAGATAACCAAATGGTCTAGCTGCCCCTAATAAAAAAAAAATCAAATCTAGAGAGCGTTCCTCCACACCTACT